>JZKD02S1679579.1:666879-681946 GCA_000966675.3 Picea glauca | reverse complement strand
ACTAGGGGGTTGGAGCCTCCTTCCAGTTGCAGCTGGAAAACAAAGGAAGTTGGTGCTTCCAATGAATGTAATTCTTCAAGAAATATAAGAAAAAGCATTCTGTGGTTTTCTCCCGCTTTGGGTTTCCACTTAAAACACTGGTGTACTGTGTATGTGTATGATTGTTCATTTTTTCATTGCTCATTATTGGATGATAATTCTACATTGACATAACACTTGGATTATTTGGTTAAAAAAAAGGATTAAATTGCTCTATTACTGATTCACCCCCCCTCTCAGTAATCCAACAAAGAGTAAAGGTAACCTTGGAGGGGTGTACTAATGAGAAGAAACATTAGTTGAAGGAGTTGATATAGGCATACATAGGAGTGTTCGAGGATCCTAAAAGGATACCACCCAAGAGGGAAGTGGAGAAAAAAATATAGTTGTTGCCAGACTCCCCATTTTCGAATATCGGTTTGTATAGAAAGTCTGTTATGGAAGAAAATGAAGTGAATAAGATGTTGTAGTAGTTGTTGGAGTAGGGTGATATTTGACCGATCACCTCACCTTGTGGGTAACATATCATAATTGTACCAAATAAGGATGGGACTTGGTGAATGTGTATCAAATACAGGGCATTGAACAATATTACACTAAAACATTGATACCCTCTACCCAGGATTGATGATCTATTAGATCAGTTGCATCATGCAAAATATTTCACCAAGTTGGATCTCAGATCACAATACCATCTTGTATGCTTCAAGGAAGAATAAAATTGTAATACTTCCTTCAAGATAAGGAAAGGTTTGTATGAATGGTTATTCATGCCATTTGGTTTATGTAATGCACCAAAAACATTTATGATATTGATGAATGATATATTATTCCCATATCTAGATTCATTTGTTATAGTCTATTTGGATGATATATTGGTTTATAGTGCTACCTGGGAGGAGAACATATCACATCTCATGCAGGTGTTAGAGACTCTGAAGAAGTACCAACTACTGTCTAACTTCAAGAAGTGTGAGTTTTCTCAACAAACTTTGGTGTATTTGGGGTATGTGATTGGTGGAGTGGAGCTCGATATAGATCCCGCAAAGATGGATGTCATAATGAAATGGTCAATTCCTACAAATTTCACTAAAGTTAGGAGTTTTTTTGGGGCATCATGGTACTTTTGGAAGTTCATAGCTTCATTTTTCAGTGGTAGTTTCACCACTCCACACCATAACAATGAATGGTAAGCGTTTCCAGTGGGGAAATAATCAATAGAAGGATTTCGATGAGATAAAAATAAATATTAGTCAAGCCCCAATTATCACATAACCAATCTTGCAAAATCATTTTGAAGTGGAGACATATGCAAGTGGGTATGCCATGGGAGCCATTTTGATGCAAGGAGGAAGACATGTATGCTATCATTTTGAAATATTTCATGAGGTAGTTCTCAACTACCCTACATATGACAAGGAAACCTATGCCATGGTTCAATCTATCAAGAAGAGGAAGAACTATCTAATGGTAAAGGATACCATCATCCACACAAATCACCAACTGCTACAATATTTGCAGGACCAAAGTAAGCTACAAAAAATTGGGCATTACAAGTGGATGAGGTTTTTACAACAATTTCATCTAGTCATGAAGTATAAGAAGGGAAACATAAATAGGTTGGAAGACATGCTTTCAAGGCCACTCACATCCAATATTATAGCTTTGGGAACTCTTATGCACATGGATAATTTTACCCATGATGTATACATAGAGTCATACATAGAATCATACATAAAAGATGAGGACTTCAAGGAGTTGTTTGAGCAGCTACAGGGACAAATTAATATCGAAGAAGGTGATGACAAGGATGAATATCACTTCTAGAATGGATTAATCTACAAGATTTTTAAGCTCTTTGTCCCTAAAAGTGAACTACTAGAGCTTATCAAAGAGGCTCACACCTCTAAGGTTCTAGTACATTTTGGTGTTGGGAAGACATTTTCTAAGTTACAGAGCTATGTGTACTAGCCCAAAATGAAAGAATATGTAGCATGGTATATTAGAGGATGTATAAGTTTTTGTACCAACAAGCCCAGTAATAGGAAGCAAGGTTTATACCATCCCTTACATGTACCCACTCGACCTTGGGAAAGAATTTCCATAGATTTTGTGGGAGGTTTACCAACAACCAGGAAGGGACATGACTATCTATTTTTGGTAGTTGACAAGTTCAGCAAGATGTGCATTATCATGCCTTGTACAAAGACCATCAAAGGGCAAGAAGAAAAAATCATGTTCTTTGAATAGGTTTGGGTGCACTTTGGGATACCAAGGAGCATCATCTTAGATAGGGATACCAGATTTCTCAGTACATTTTGGACTACATTGTCGGAGAAGATAGAAAATAAGTTGAAGATATTTATATCATTCCATCAATATAAAGATGGGTAGATAAAAGTATTCAATAGAAATTTAGTGCATCTTTTGAGGGGTTACAATCAGAAACATCCAAAGACCTGGGATGAAAAATTGATCTACATACAACACTCTTATAATAGAAAAATCCACATTTCTACTGGTAAGTCACCTTTTGAAACTTGCTTCGGATATTTTCCACCTTCACCCTTAGATGTCGTATATGGACAACAAGTAGGAGTGAGGCAGGATCTCACAAGAGATGCATTGAGAGAATAAAAAATTATTGAGAAGATTAGGAAAATCCATTGGCAAGTACAAGAGACGATGAATAAGTCACAAGAAAAATACAAGGCTAGACATGATCAAAATAGAACCAAGAAGTCATTTGAAGTGGGAGATTGAGTTTGGTTGCAGTTCAACAAGGAAATACTAGAGGGTCCTAGTAAGAGGATCAAGGCTCTATTGTATGGAACTTTCAAGATATAGGAGAAGGTGGGAGATAATTCCTACAAAATCAGTCTACCCCCATACATGAGTATTTACTCAGTAGTGAATGTGGAGAATCTCAAACTCTACAATCCTTTCATGTTGGATTAGGAGGAGAACTAGGTCCTACCTTACATAGAGTAATTAACGCCAGATTCTTAGGAAGAGTTGGTAGAGGACACAATTTTGCATAAGTGGTCTAGAACTACAAAATAGGGGGGCGATATGACCTTTGGTAGATTGGGTTGAAAGGACAACTTCCAAGCAAAGAAACGTGGTAATCTAGAGAGAAGGTAGAGGAAAAACTTTCTCACCTCATTTAGTAAATATTTTGGGGATGAAAATCCTCCCTAAATGGGGAGGAATGATCTGGAGTAGATCATTATATTATTTTTCATCTATTTTGATGCTTTCAGAGTGGAAAACATTGGAGGAATCAACTTGGAGGGTCATTTTAATGGCAGGTCCTAGTTTGGAAAATTGAGGTTTGAAGCCTTCCAGATCCATTTTGAGGAATCAAACAGAATTTGTTTGGGTCATAACTTTGTTTTATTTTGCTCAAACACCTTGAAACTATTCTAAACATTGATACATTTCCAACAATGAAAAAATCATGTCAATCAGAGCTCATATGAAAACGTTATGCCTCCTGCAAGTTAAACTATCGTGTTCACCACCATGGTTACCATAGAAGTGGATGCCACATTATCCCCCATTACTCATGCATATGGGGATATCCACGTATGTAATTTCAATAAGATTGTAGAAGGTCCAAAACCTTATCACAATTGAGGGTCGAGGAAGTCAAAACCCTACCCTTATATGGCTATCAGATGATGTTAAATATTGGGCCGCTAAGAGGAGAAGTGGCTCCATTCTTTAGCATTGTACTTGTTCCTTAGTTGAGAAAAGAAATTATTAGTGGAATTTTGAGAGTGAAATAGATAAGGAGATATTTTGTAGTATCCATATAGGCCACAATGTCAAACAAAACGCCACAGAGAGTGCCTCTTTCTTTGTACTTACATTTGAAGAAAAGAGAGCAGAGTGGTCTCACCTTCTAGTTTGGTTTTCTCATGTATTGGGTTTCTCAGGTTATATCTTGTCTTTATTTTTGGATGGTGTGTTAGTATTTATTGGCGCGTAGGGGGAAAAACCAAGGTTAATCATTCAAATACCAACAAAACCCTTAGATACCAGCCCTTTTGGCATCACCCGTAGAGAAAGTGAAGTCTCACCCAAGGCATATAGAGGGGTTGCAGGAACCAAGGTTCTACAATGATGAGGGGAAGTGAGGCATAATCCATGTCCTTTCTACCACTTACTCAAGTGTGAATTTCTCATAGCTTAATAATTACCTGACCATTAAACATAATCTATGCATGACATCATAACATCATATGTGAGACATACATTCAAGATATACCATAAAACAACATACATTGCAAAAACATCATAACACATATATTTACGTGGTTCACCCAACTTGGGCTACGTCAACAACAACTGGATTCTTATATTATTCATTAATAGATTTATTAAAACTATGTGCGCTACAATATATGCAATAGTAACATCATCCCAAACCTTCCTAACCCTTTTGTTGTAGTGCTAGTTCACTCCTCAGTCATACCTCAGATTTCTTCCTTCGCTCAACTCCCTTACCCAAAATCATTAGCAACTTACACATACCATATCCCTACCTCTCCTATATCAAAGAAACATTTTATATATTTATACATAAAACTAGGGATAAGCCCATTACAAAAGTGGACAAAGTGTCCCCCCAAAAAATATCACAAAAGTGGACAAAGTGTCCCCAAAACCCAATGGTTTATAATTGTTTTCTTCCTTTTTCATGCTTCTCCATTACGCATCCTTTTGTCACGCTATTTGATTACTTGAATTATTCTCCCATCGAACACTTTGTTACCTCTTCTAATTTCCTTTTACGCTTTGACTTCCTTTTGGTGCAGATCCCAAAACTTATCCAAAATGCCTCTCTAATAGGCCCCCAACACTCACATGTGGCTTGTCCTGAGCCACTCAGGCCTATTTCCAGTGTGGCATAAATGCATAGAAGGTCACCTTCATTGTTGCAACCTTTTCCTTGACCTATATCTCTTTCTACAAAATTTGATCAATTGTTTCAAATGTAACATGAGCCTGCACATTCTCGACACCTTCTTCAACTACCTATTTGATGATTCCTTGAGTTATTGTGAGGGTCATTGTCACTCTATATCATTCTTCCTATTAAAATTATATCTGTTGTGCACGGGCCTGTTGCTCCACCATGAGTTGATTCATTTCTGAATGCATCTTTTGGTTCTCATTCATCACAGTCACCACCTCTACTGGTGGCAATGTTCCCATTGTTTCTTTTAATTTCTGCACCTTTCCCTACGTAGTCTGAATATTCTTAGTTATCTTCTGTTGTACCTTGTCTTCATTCAGTTGTGTCTAGACACCCATAGTATCTGTATACAGTTTCATTCACTCTAATTCTAGAGTCTTTATACTTTCCACCATTGTTTTCACAATTTTCTTCCTCGTATCCCTCTCTTCAGGGGGAGTACCTTGTGTTATGCGTGCTTCTAGATCCATTATGCATGTGCGGAAGCTCTGAATGGATTCACTTATCTTAGTTCTTGATATATGTGCTTGAATACTAGATTCATTCGTTTTAATTTCTGCAAGGCCTCATCACATTCATGATTCACTTTTATTTGCTCTGTCTCTAAGGCCACATTTTCTATTGTAATCTTGACTAGCTCATTATATGTCTTCTTGACACGCAATTTCAACTTTGTGTTGTGTTCATCTATAACTCCTACAACACATCCGTTAGTAGTTGGGATAACACTAGGTCTATCTGACCTAATCTCCTGGCCTACTCTTGCATCTCATTCTTGGGGAACTCGAATGCCCCTGTCACTAGCTTAATTATCCTTCATTCTCCAACAACTGCCAAAGATTGGGAGATCACTGATCCTGCCTCTGTAGTATTGGTTGTGTTGGTTGTTAGTTCCTCCTCCATTTGTCACTCAGGTGTGATGTTTGCAGCTTTTGATAGCTATCATAATTTTTCCATATGTTCCTGCATACGTTTGTTCATCTCTTCATGTCATTGTGTTGCACGCTGAAATGTTTATTTTACCTAGTCACCTATCTTCTCCAAATATTATTCTATCAGGGCCTGAATGGTGACTTCCTTAATGGCTTTTCACTTGGGCCATTGTTGTCTGAGTCTCCCTGTCGCTGACTCTTTTCTCTTTCTATCGTTGTGCGGTGATGGTGGTGGCATTGTCTCCTCTGGGCCCTTATATTTTACCTAGTCCTCTTCTTATTCCTATTCCTCCGCATCGATGTCATATACTTTCGGGTATGGCTGAGTTTATGGCTATGTCTCTCTGGGAGGAATCTTCCACTGATTGTCCCAATCATCCCTAATGTTTCCCATATCCTCTTCCATCAACCTATATTGTGTTGGAAACCACTATTAGTCTAGGTATTTCTTTTCTTGAATGTACATGTATTGGTGCCCTTTTTTGGTACAGGGGAAGACTCAAGGTTAAACAGTTCAACAATGCACCAACAAAACCCTAAATACCGACCCTTTCGGCAGCACCTGTGAAGCAGATGAAGTCTCACCCAAGGTAGAGGCAGGGGGGTTGCAAGACTCAAGTGTCTGCAACCTAGTTGGGACATAGATCTGTGATTACCACACTTAATAGAGCACTTAGCAATTAATATTCATTAGTATCTAACTCTTTATATTCACATCGCAGGTGTAAACCCTAATTACAGAGTAGCACAGTATTCAATGGGATCTAACACATTCAATCACATAGCACATATAGGAAGATCATATCTAGCATTCCTTCACATTACTAAGCACTAAGCTACTATATCAGATGCATCTAACATACATAAAGTCTAAGAACTAAGAATAAATCACATCAATCACACAGAACAACCATAACACGGGATATACGTGGTTCACCCCCGGCGTGGGGCTACGTCCACCAACTCTTCTTCTTCTTTATTATCTTCTGTCAATATCCTTACATGCACATAGCATCAAAACCTACTCCACATAGGATATGAGATCTGCACGTACCTTGCCAGATCCTCCTTCCCCGAGTTAGGTACAGCACATAGCCTTTCTTACATTTACTTGCACTCATCTCTACAAGTTCTCACTACACAATATGCATAGAGCTAACATACTCACATAGATCCAACTACTTACATCTCTTGCACTTAGCACAACACTTCTTGCCTCTCTTCTTACATCACCAAGATATCTATTTATACTTTACAAAAAGGCCTAAACATGGGTAAAAACCCATGGGACGACATCCCATACCTTTTAAATAAACACTAAACCCAAAAATCCCTGAAAAGGGGGTGAGATCCTGCGATCTCCACTTCTCCTTGTGCTCCGCCTTCGACCAGCCTGTCGAAGTCCCAAAATCGGTCAAACATGAACTAAGTTCTCAAAAACTTGGTCAAGGGCCAACATGCCCCCAACACTCACTTGTGACTCGTCCCGAGTCACTCTGATTTGGGTAATTTTTCCTCAAATGCCTCTATATTGGCTCGAGCTACTTCGACCTACTGCTTCGCCAGAGCCTCCTGCTTGATGAACTCCTGAATAACTTTCTCATTCACAAGTCCTGCCAAGCGTCGGTCCACCAAAGTCACCATTTGTTCCAGTTCTGCACCTCATCCTTCAATCTCCTCAAAAAGTGTGCAAGCCTCATCCTGCACTGGCTAGAGCCTTTGGGTCACTTCCATGACTTTACTCTAGATGGTATGGACCTGTTGCTGAATCATGCGCTATTCCTAGGATATTTTCATCCTCTTGATTACGGGTAATGTCTTTAAATGCGCTTGCACTATTACTGCTTTTCCTCCTTAAGATGTAACTCCAATGTCCTAAGCTCAGGTTCCTATGCAAGGCTCTCATATGTCTATGCACTTCGACTGATGAGATGTTTTCATTCCAAGGCTAATGCCTTGATTCTCTCAACTGTGCTCATGACGGTTTCTTCTCTCTGATCGCACACTTCCTGTAGATTTCTTGGCACTACTTGCTACTCTAGTTTCATGATTCTCACTTGGAGCTGCTGAATGGCTCCAGCAAGCTTCCCCACTTGACTCTCCACTGGGTCTTCTTCCATATGTTTTAAGCCTGTCACTGAGAGAAGTTCTCTAGTGACTACTTCTTTAAATCCCTTCTGCTCCGTGAGAAGCTATTCTTTCTCCTTATGGATCTGTGCTCTATCCTCTGCAAACTTTACCTAGAGGTCATCTTTTTATTGTTGTGCAACTCGATGTTTCTCTATGGCTTCCTCCTTTTCTTGCTTTCATTCCTCTGTGGCTTGTTCTTTTTCCTCCTGGACACGAAAAAGGCGAGCTTCTGTTGCATTTGCTATTTTGCGTATCTGGGCAGGATGATCTCCCAACTCTTCTCCTTCTGATGGCGGTGGCGCAGTAGACACTACGCGGTTGGAGTAGAAGGATTCCTAGACCCCTTTCAGCTCTATTTCTATCCTTTCATAGATGGTCTCTTGTTTTTCTTCACTTCTCTGAAAGATATCCTCTGAGGTGTCTGTCACAACGAAAATGATAAGGTCAATGTCATCCACCGTTAGCACAATATGAAATGGCGGTTTATTGGCTTTTGACTTCTTCCTACGCAGAAATTCATAATGGGCCTGAACCTTTGTAGGGTATTCGACATCATGCGAGGGAAAGACTCAATAGCCCACTTTAGTTGTAGGTAATAGGTTTGAAATATCGTATTTGTCTTCCATTGTTTCACCATGTCGCTCGAATACCAGAGCGTAGTGAACTTCACAGCTAGTGGTTCGGATGGCTCAATTTCAGGGAAGGTCACTCCTTTCGACATCTCCCAAGCAATGAAGGTGATGAGAATCAACAACCAACTATAGTGGAACTCGTATCCATAATCCTAAGCTTCGCAAAAATATTTTTCTAACTAGCTGACGAGGTAGCTCGCCTAGTTCATTTGTAACCCTTCCACACATTTTCCTGCGAGGTCGATCAAAAACCCCGTGACCTGCGTGGGTTTTTTTTTCCTAACTAGCTTACCAGAAATCAACTGGAAAGCTACGCATACTGTGCCATTCTAGATGGAGGATACCTTGTAGCCTCACTTCCCCTTTTCCACATCGCCATAGGTGTCTTTTTTTGTTTGTGCCGGGGCGCGATCTGCAACCTTCCCTAGGTAAAAGTCTTGTGGGTATGGTCCTTGCATGCTTAATTTGGTGATCCTATGGATCAACGCCAGATCTATGGTGATGCAAAAGTCCAGCCACAAATAACTACCATGGAAGCACGAAATCAAGAGCTTAACGCACACGTTAACCTCTTGATACCTTCCAAAGTGTGGTAAATTCATTACGTTGAGGATCATGGACCTCGCGATGTCCATGCTCCATGGCTGAGGGATTATCTTCGACTTCTTCCCCTTTGTCTTGGTAAAATAATTATGAGGTGCGAGCATTCTGTATTTTTTGTGATCGCCTAATTTATAGTCACTGATCTTCAACGTTAGAATCTTATCTAGCTGTGGTTTGACTATGCATATTTTCTTCGGGAGGTATGCAGTAATCAATGTGTAGTCAAAGTCTCTTAGGACATTGTCACAACTCACCACGCCCGTGAGAGGTAGGATGTAGTCAGGTAGGATTGATGGGATGAGCTTCACATTTGTTAAGTCATCACAATGCTTGGTTCATTTCTCTGTCGCAGCTCGGGATGGTCCAGATCCACGAGCAATCGACGAGGATTCTTGCACTCCTCTCGTCGACGAGGCTTGAACTCCTGCGGACATGACCTTCTCAGCCATGAGGTCTATGAGGATCTCTTCGATGGATTTTTCTACTGTGTTAATGTCGTCCAAAATGCATGCTCAATATCAGGTATCTCAGGTCAGTCATCGAACACTCAAGGTAATACAATGAGTGGCATGGTCTCAATAGGAACAACGTGATAACAATGAATTCTATGTGGGCTTAGATACAATTCACAAAAGTGTTCTCAGTGTAACATTTGATGGGATAAATAGATAACATCCTAACAGATCCCTCCAACAGGTAGGAAGGCCTCAATCAATGCAATTCCATCCATTATGGCATGGTCCCAATGGTCCAATGGCGAACGTTTCAACAATAACTACATTTCTAGTCATTCTAGAGCGTCGGTCTAATCGGTCGGGACACCTCCAACGGTTATATCACTCTGCCATGGTGAAGTGCCAATCTGCACTGTTTTGATATGTCGATGAGGTTCAATTTCTATATACCTTCCTTTTGTGAAGTCCTTTATGGTACCTCTTGTAATTTTTCTAGCTTAGCATTCTTCTTAATGAGCTTTCTAGCCTTCTTCCCTATGATCTGAGTTACCGGGTTCCTCTTTCCATTATGATTCTTGTCTGTACTTAACACAGTAACTTCATGCTAATGATATTATTTCATGGGGTTTGAGGGTAATACTTCTTCTGGAGTAGATGCTCTGTTATCTTGCATGGACTGGTGTTTCAAGTCTTCCTGCATTCTTTCAACTTCAATAGCGAAGTTTCTGGCCCTAAGTTGCTTCGACTTGTCCATCTTCTCTTCTATTAAGTGCGTTATTCTCCTAGCCATGAAATCCCTTAGTTATTTCTTTTTATGTTCTACAACTTCTTCTTCTTATTTTCTTTGGATCTGATCTTTCTCAATCTAAGTCTTTCCTAGATAAATAGCAAAGGGGTTGTTTTTCTCAACAAAATTAATGACCTCGAATTCTTCCTCTATCAAAGATCCATGAGCACTCATAGGTATCTAGGTAAGTCTTCCACATAGGGATATCAATTTTCCTTTAAACAATCTTATTCCTCCCAGTGAAGGAACCATAGATGGCTTTCCCAAAATTTCCCAAGTTCTTTTTGTCATGATATTCACATGTGTTTCTACATTCAATACACAGTCTATGTCGAAATCTCCTATTCTTGTTTCTATGCACTCTTTCTCTTTTAATATCTATGATAAACTAGTGTCTCTATGATCATTCAATGTTTCTTTCATCTGTAATAATATAGCCTCTGATTCTTTCATATTCTTAGTCTCTTGGCCTTCCTTAGGGTTTTCTTGTCTCAATTTCATCTTTTCAACTTTAACAATCATTCTAGGGAAATCTATTACTTCATGGTCCATAGCTTTACAACAAAGACAACTAGGGCGTCTACCAAGGCATTCCTTAGCAAGATGTCCCAGTCTCCTGCAACTATAGCAAAGATTTAATCCCCTCTTTCTCTTAAACGATCCCCAACCTTTCCTGTACTGCGCACTGGGATCACAGCGATGAACCTACAAAAAATTATTTCTAGGATCCTGGATCCACTTGTTAGTCCGAAAATTATTTCTATGCATAGGAATAACATATCTATTCATATCATACCTTCTTTCTTCTAATTGTGCCCTAGTATCCAAACTAGGACCAAATCTATTAAACATACCTAGATCCATTCTTTTGAAACAAAAATTTTCCACTTATCTTACCTTTATCAGAGCACAAAGCTTTAATATCTTACCTCTTTTCTTCAGATCAGACTTCTTTTCTTAGCACAAAATTTCACAAATCAAGTAGAGTACTGTGCACTAGGGCAACATATCTACACACAAAGCTTTCTCTTTTCTTTAGTTCCCAAAAATCACAGTTTCAGGTCCCAACAATGGAACCATTTGTTGGCACAGTCGTAGACTCGGGATTCAACGCTTCAATAGTGCACCAACAAAACCCTAACTATTGGCCCTTTCGGAAACACCTAAGAAGTAGATGAAGTCTCACCTGAGGTAGAGGCAGGGGGGGTTGTAGGACTCACTGCAACCTAGCTGGGACACAGATCTATGATTACCACACTTAACAGAGAAATGGTAGTTAATATTCATTAGTTTCTAACTCTTATTCACATCGCATGTGTAAACCCTAATTACAGAGAAATGAAGTATTCAATGATATCTAACACATTCAAGCACTTAGCACATATAAGCAGATCAGATCTAGCATTCCTTCACATTACTAAGAACTAAGATACTATATCATATGCATCTAACATACATAAAGGCTAAGAACTAAGAATAAATCACATCAATCACACATAACAACCATAACATAGGATATACGTGGTTCACCCCAGCGTGGGCCTACGTCCACCAACTCTTCTTCTTCTTTATTATCTTTTATCAATCTCCTTACATGCACAGAGCATCAAAGCCTACTCTGCATAGGACAAAATATTTGCGTGCACCTCACCAGATCCTCCTTCCTCGAGTTAGGTACAAAACAAATCCTTTCTTTCAATTACTTGCACTCAACTCTGTAAGTTCTCACTACACAATATACACAGAGATAACTTAATCACATAGATCCAACTACTTACATCTCTTGCATTTAGTATAACAATTATTGTCTCTCTTCTTACATCACCTAGCTTTCTATTTATACTTTACAAAAATGCCTAAACATGGGTAAAAACCCATGGGCCGACATCCCATGCCCGTTACATAAACCCTAAACCAAAAAATCCCTGAAAAGGGGGCGAGATCCCATGATCTCTGCTTCACCTTGCACTCCGTCTTCGACCAGCCTGTCGAAGTCCCAAAATTGGTCAAACATGACCCAAGTTCTCCAAAACATGGTCAAGGTCCAACACCCTTGCTTAAAATGTGCCACTTCCTTGTATTCCTTGACCACCTGAGGTAGTATGTGTGGTCTCCTCTCTATGTTTTCTCTGATAGTTTCCTTGTAGATATATAATGTTACATTAGTGTCCATCTGGCATGCCTTATGTGAAGTGTACCAAAGATTCTGATAGCACGCAGTTAAGCAATGATTCTCTTTGAGGCCCAAAAATTGGTTTTCATTCAGCTCTCTCCAAGCTGATAGCGTGATTAGGATAAATAACTAAGAGTAGTTGTATTTCCCCCACTTGTCCTATGCTTCCTTGAATTCAATAAAGAATTGGTTCAAAAACAATGTTTCCTAGTTCATCTGGACAACCTATACACATCATTCTGCAACTGCTATAATCGTTGCTAGGAATTGATCTTTTCTTCATTTCCTCAATATTTTACAGGGTAAGGCTTGCGTCACAAACCTTACCATTGGGTCACATATTCTAGTGACATCTAGACTACGTTGTCAATGGAATGTATGAAATTTTTCTTTCATGCTCTCAATGAGATCTTTCTCATTCTTCTTATAAAAAAAACAAGGATGCAGGGTCCTGTCCCTGTGACGAAAGACCTATAATGTGCACTATCAAAATAGTGTCAATAGATATTTTTCTGTCAATCCACAAGTATCCTCTATGCACACAACATAGAATCATTTTCACCCATGCGTTGATCTCCTGGCTTCGTCCAAAATGTGGTATGTCGAACAGGTTTAGAAGACCTACTTTATCCAACCCCCTAGCTCACATGTGTAGTTCTATGATGATCATGTGAGTTTCAGAATGGATGGATTTAATCAGAAACTTACAGAGCACAAGATATGGGAAATTATTTTCGTCATTGATATCATGGTCAACATATTTCAAATTTTTATAGCCCTAAATTTCTCTACACATGCATACTTGGCCTTTGGCCCTCTTACTTGCATTTTTTTCCAAGTCATCACTCAATCGCTCTTCTAAAAAACCCATTTTTTGAAGATGTATGCACCCTACACCAATACTGCCTGCGTACATATGTTTGTTTCACCACTACAACCTGCGTATGTATGCATGTTGCACCACTACAACCCACATATACTTGCAAAAGTTGAAAAAAATAAAAAGTTGCAAGCAATTCATTGAGATTACAGGATATTGGGTAGTTTCCCAACTAATCCACCACCTATATCCCATCACCCAACCGAATAACCATCATTTTCCCATATAAAAGGAGGTGTTGGGGTCTCATTCCACATCTAGACATAATAACAATGAAACTCTTCTCGTTTCACATCCCTTCCTTGCCCCAAGTAATTGTAGCCCTTTTGTGAGAATTGCCTCAGAATTCCCCAATTTGTCCTTCTTTCTCCATAAGAAACCTATTTCATTTCTCAAGAAGAAGGTTGAGAGGAGAATCCATACAGAGGTGCAATTGGAGCTTGGTGAAGAGAATCCCAGACCAGGTTCATGGAGCAGTAGCCGACTTTGGTTGTAAGTGATCATTGTATTATCAATAAAAGAAGTACCATTCCAAATGTCTCAAATGCTCTTAACACTTCTCAGTTAAGCACTTTATGTCATGGGAATCATGTTGATGTTCCTTCGTTAACACAATATTCTCCTCCTCCTTCTCATATCTTTGGTGAAAGTATAGTTACTAGTAACCGGAGGTCTAAACGAAATAGAAAGAGGAAGAATAGGAAGAAGAAATCACCAACCTCTGCAAGTCATGTTGGAGATAGTTCCTCAACCTCTGCAAGTCATGTTGAAGACAAACACCCAGCCTCTACAATTCATGCTGGGGGAAAGCACCCAACCTCTACAAGTCATGCTGGGGGAAAAATTCCAGTCACTGCTAGTCATACTGAAAATAGGTTTGTAGTCTCCATGAGTCATGTTATTGACCAATAACCAACCTCTGCAAGTCATGTTGGAGATGTGCAACCAACCACTGCTAGTCATGCTGGGGGAATTTATTCTGTTGAGAAACCTAGATGGATAGGATGTAAGCCTAAGTTACCTTATAAGCTATGCAAGGGATATCACCTTACTCATTTATTCCCTATCCTTCCAGAGGTACGAAGTTTGTCGTCCCCATCTGCAAGCTCTTCTAATTCTGAGTCTTCTGAGGTTTCCTCACAATATATCCAGCCTTTGGTTGATGAAGTGGTTTTGTCGATGGTATCTTTGGCTAATTCCACTCCTCTTTTTGGGGGAGATGTGCCTGTATACTATGTTGTCTCGCAGCCTATTCATGTAGTGGTTAAGAAAGTGGTCACGCTGATGCACTCTGTTATCACCCCATAAATTATGGGAATCAACTGATGAATTTGATATTATGGATATTATCTGTATCTATTTCTCTTATTGGTAATTGATTTTTCATTCTGCAAATAAGAAAAGAAAAAAGAAAGAAAAAAAAAAAAGGAAAAAAGAAAAGAAAAAAGAAAA
>JZKD02S1679579.1:638128-654383 GCA_000966675.3 Picea glauca | reverse complement strand
TGGCGACTTTCACTTCCCATCACCTCCAATCCCTAGCAGCCATGTCAACCATCCGTATGTTTTGGCCACCGTCACCTGCCATATCACCCCCAAGTGGCCCGTTGTCCATTAATAACTGGATAACATACCCGTTGTCATGCTTACCATTTTCCCGCGTCCAACCGGCCCCAGTTTTAAATAAAACTACCGTTTTCCCTCTTCATTCACTATTCGTCCATCGCACCAGAAAATTTTACTCTTACGCCTCCATTGCTTTTTCGCCACCTTCATCCACAATCAGTCTACCCCACTAACATCATGTTTATTGTAGGTATTGTTGCTGAAATGGTGTCAAAGCCAAGACAAGTGGAAGAAGAAGAGAATCCTTTTCTTCCTCTTTCTGTCGACCTGGACAAAATTCCCTTGGTTGATAAAGATCGATTGATCGCAGATACCATTTGCGACTTCGATTTTTCTGATCTTCAGTCATGGCTTCAGGAGGTGTTCCTGGACCAGAGTGATGAAATTGGACTCTGGGAGTCCAATTTTCCCCTATATCTCTTTCCCCAGATTCATCATTTCTCCGAATTCGCCCTCAAATGCCAAGCCCGTTACATCCCCGACCAGAAGGCCATCGTCTCTTCATCTGGAGATGTCCTCTTCTTCATCACTCCCGAAGACATTGACCAGATGATGCAAATTCCCCGTGCTAAATCTGCGTCCCCTTTCAATTTAGAAATCCTCACTGAGTTATATCAAAAAATGAATTTTCCTCAGAGAGCTCAGATATTTGAGCTTTTCCTCCCCACTTCTGCTCAACTCCCTTCCACCAATCCCCCTTACCCTTCTTCCATGTTCTCCACCAAAGGAAACCAAATCATTTCTTCCCTTTGTGCCCTGCTTGGTTACTATTATGACCAATGGGTAGATGAGCCCATCCTGGGTTTTCTGTCCATTTTCTCAAACGATGAAAAGCCCACAACACAGTTCGACTACAACACTTTCTTGGCAGATAATATGCATGAACAATTCATGAATTTTTCCACAGAGGGCATGTTCAGATATTCTTCCATACTGGCGTACATGTTTGTTTACTTTCAAGCCGACAAATTCAGTTTCTCTATGCAGAAGATGGATGCAGACGGAAGGCCCCAGCCAGTCACAGCATGGACTTCTCTTCTGAAGCATAACTCTGCTGAATACAACTTCAAAGCTTTCATTGACCAGTTTTACCACCCAATGGTAAGCATGTTGAGTGGCAGGCCTAAGCCACGAATAAACGATGAAGTATAGAGAATTCTTCATCTCTCGGACAATGCAAAGATAGGAGACTGGTACTTGTACAAGAACCACATCGAAATCAGAGTTTTCGGGTGCGAATTGGCACCCTACAAGCTGCCAAAATATGTACCGGTAAGAATTTTTGCATTAGAATATATTAGGCAGATAATGAATTTAGATGACATTCATTTTGTTTCCCTGAAGAAGAAGCAGCAATTGAGAATCAAGGGGCAGATTGGTTCTTTCATCTGCAATAGTCGAGGCGCAGGGGAAGAAGTAGATAGAATGTTGAAGGAGATGAAATTCTTTACGAGTTTCACCTGGCACTATGATCCATGCGGGATCATTTCGGAAATGAGGGTGAAAAATAAGAATGTCCCGTATGCTCATGAGTCCAAGCTAGAGATCGAGAAATTTGCAAATCAGACAGTATGGGTGCATGACACTTTGATGGACGTGGAACAGCTAGTTGAAGTGGAACAGCAGGTGCCCTCGACGAGTGTGCCACCCACTACCACGCCTCAGGTTCCTAATGAAAAAAGGCCTCGACAGGAGTCGTCTCCACCTGTAACAGAGGTGTCATCAGAGGAGTTCCAGATACATACCAAGAGGCCAAAGACAATTTCAACACCTGGCGCGACAGTAGAACAAGAAGTTTCGACTACCACAGTAACTACCACAGGGGTCAAGCCAGTCACTCTACCTTTCGGTTCGAGCCAGCATAAGGCAATCACAACAACGATACCAAAGAAATCCACAGATTCTCCCCTGGATACTCAGCCAAGTAAAACTGGTCCCAAGTTGGGCATTTTTGAAAAGTAGGAATTGATCAAGAAGAAGAACCAGACACTCACTAGCAGTACTTACGCCCAGTTTTAGAAACAGTCGTCCACAGCTCAGTATAGGCTTCTTTCGGCATTTGACACAGAAAAGGGAAGGATGCACATGGATTACCTCCAAGCACAGGTACCGGATCCCAAGGTGATATCAAACTACAAAAGGGCCACGTTCGAGTTCCAGGCGAAGGACGTGCATCCAGCAGATCAGATGGATCTACACAAACAAACTGGGGAGATGGTTATTCACACATTGGCACACGCTTCAGCTTCTGCAGTAAAATTTCAGGTATCATTGAACAATGCTCAGACACAGCTCAAGCTGGAGAAAATATCATCTTTTGCAAAAGACAACAGAATCAAGACATTGGAGGAGCTGGTCCTCAAGATCGGTTATGACCCTTCGAACATCAAGGCGGTAGAAGAGATGATAAAAAAAAAAATGCCGACATCGCATCCTTAAGAAAACAGCTGAAGCTCCCGCCCACAGAGGGCTCACAGGCAAAGGAGATAGCAGATAAGGAAGGTGAGAAGGATGAGATGCTAAAGTTTCTCATGGAGCAGAATCTTCAGCTCAAAGAGATGGAGGCTGATATGGAGAGACTACTAAAGGAGAAAGAGTAGATGAATCCAATGGAAAGCATTCCATTGAGTGCTATCCCAATTACAAGATTGAGCACAGCAACAGTGACAGTGATACCATCTGCAACACCAGTGTCACTACCAGAAGGAACAACAAACCTTGCCAAGTCTATGGAGAAGATGAACCTGCAAGAGACAGAAATCAGTAGGCTTAAGAAAGAAGTGGAGAACCTCCAAGAGATCAAGACTTCCTTCCAGACAAGCCTATCCAAAGAAAAGCAGGTAAATGAGAATATCAGGAAGGAGTTACAGCAGCTCCAAAAGCAAACAATGGCAGGGAAGACTTTGGCTGAGGTCAAAGAGATTGTATGGACAGATATCACCAAGTCCATAAATGAAATCTGGACAATGATTCAAATCATGTTTGAACAAAATGAGTTGCTCCAGAGGAGCAAACAGGCTATTGAGAAAATCAGAGTGGAGCTGGGAGACATGCCAGCACAAGCGAATGAGATCATTAGGTTCCTGAATTCCAAGACCAGAGAGGAACTGGAAGAACTAAAGATCGAGGACAGAACAGAGACTATACTTAAATTAAAAAAGGTTTTAACCAAGAGAATTCTAATGCTTCAGCTCGAGGAAAAGGTTCAATTCATGGATCAAGGAGTACAGAAGTTCTTCAATAAGATAGATGTTCTCTAAAAGAAAGGCCTACCTGGTCTGAAGGTCATTAATGACAGACTAATGACACTCCCTGATTACAAGAAGAGATTGGCTGAAGTGTCTAAGGAAAGTTCCAAGTTTGCAGGGATACAAAGGAGCATCATAGGCAAAGCATTCATGGATGCCTTGCAGTTGGATATTAGTATCCAACACGAGATTCGATACATATTCCTCATTAAGCCTACATTTGCTAAGTATACAGACATGGATGAAGTGTATCGGAGATTACTTAAAGTCACAGTGCCAAGTCATCTTAGATGGGAAGAACTTTGTGATCTGTTAGATTAGCAGATGAGCTGTCACAATCCAGTCACCTGTCCAGTCAGAAGAGGTTGCAAAGGCACCTCGCCAACGGCCTACCCCAGAAATTCCGCATGCAGTTGTATCGAGTCATCAAGCAGTTTTGATTAGTTAAATTAGTTAGACTAAAAATAGAATGAGCACGTCCTGATCAGTTATGCCAGGAACGTTTGTAATTTGAATTATAAATACTTCAACTTTCGAAGTATTGAGGGTTGTTGATTCGCACACCCTATTTCTATCAAACTGTACTATTTTTTAAGAGGTCTGCCATTAATAAAGAAGAGGCACTTTTACAGGATTCTTGCGTATGTTCACTGGTGATGTTGATTTTCTAAGTCGAATGTTTTTCTTTCTCAGTAACCATTTTGTTTTCTAGAACTAATCTTTATGAATAGCGTAATGTTGCAGGATTTATCTTTGATACCCTGTTTCCGATTTTAAAGATTTTAATGTTTATCTTCTAATATCTTCAATTAAGAAACTCTTAACTACTTGTTAGTTGAAG
Organism: Picea glauca; assembly: GCA_000966675.3. NCBI lineage: Eukaryota > Viridiplantae > Streptophyta > Pinopsida > Pinales > Pinaceae > Picea > Picea glauca. Next base: position 650,174 of record JZKD02S1679579.1, on the reverse strand, counting down.
TTATTTTTCTTATCTTTTCTTCTGTCCATCATTTTAATTACTAAAGATCCAGTGAGTATATTATCTCACCCTGTGAAGGACTTTTTGGCGTTTCTGGTTGTATCTCATATCTAATTAAACACGGACCCCATAGCCCAATGGATGTGTAGACTGTCTCAACCGATTTAAAAAATTCTTTGACAACAAAACCAACAGTTTCTTTACCTAGCCTAATACTTGAAATTAAAAACAAAGCTAAATCATATAGAGAGCTCCCTCTCTGAAGCTGGAAGGGCTAGATCCCAGCTTTAAAAGTGGTTGGATAAGGTTACCTTTGTAGATTTCTTCTCTTTCAACCTCTAGGAAATTTACCAAGTGCTAACACATTCTTCGGTTGATCCCACTCTTCTCTTGGAGAGTGTCGAGTCTACCAAAGTGGTCATGCCGATGAAATATTTTTTTAGCATTTTCAGTTTAGTACTCTCAAAACAAAGGGGCACTCCGCTCACTTGGAGCACAGCCCCTCCAAGTCCTACGATGGTTTCCTTTGATTGGAATGACCTGGTTGATCCTCTTCTTCCTTCTTCTACACCTTTTCAAATAAGGGTTGAAGTTAATTCAACAAACACTTATCGATGTATTTTGGATGAGGGATCCTCCGCAAGTATTTTATCCTCCTCGGTATGGAAAGCCTTGGGATCTCTTGAGATTATGTCTGATTCGAATGCGTTGTTGGCCTTTGACAGACGTCCTAGTGAAAATTTGGGGATTCTTCCTCAATTTCCTATCTCATTAGGTGGGAATATTGTCCTTGACAATGTTATAGTGGTACAAGGCCCGTTAGATTTCCATATGCTTCTCGGGCGTGATTATGTATATGTTATAAATGTTGTGGTGTCTACGCTCTTCCGAGTGATGCATTTCCCTCACAATGGAAGCATTGTCACTATCAACCAACTCGCATCTGATAATCACCATCCTAATTTGGCGTTAGTTCAAACTACCCCTTTATATGTTCATAGTGTCCATGTAGACTCTACCCCACCATGGGTTAATTATGTGGCGTCTTATCCTCGGTGTTCAATTGCTTCTGAGAAGGAACCTGTACAATATTTTTTTCCTTCTCGAGACTTGGTCTCAACAATTAATCCGTTGGTTTATCCAATGGGGGAATGGGAACCCTTGCTTCCCCCTCTTGGTACAAGTGATATCGTTAGGATTACTTGAGAAAAGTAACCTTCTGGAGTCTTCTTTAAGCCCTTTTCAGACTCTTTAAACATGAAAATATTGTCGAGTGATCTTGTTTCCCTTCACGCTCACCAAAATCAAATCTGAAGGCACATCTGTCCGACGGTAGTTTACCCCTTTTTCAATCTGGATGGTCAATTGTAAGAATAAAGGTATAGGAACTTCAGTTCGCTAGAAGAGTATTCTCAGGTATAAGTTTAACCCTTTTTTGGGCATGAGGGACTAAATTTACGAAAAAGGAACATTCTCCTTGGTTTTTTTTTATTGCCTTTTTTGGACCTTGGAGATTATTTACAAAAAAGGAACCCCCACAGAGTCCATAGTTAAGCTCTTTTCAAACTCCCTAAAATTGAAAAATCGTCGAGTGACCTTGTTCCTTCACACTCATTAAATTGGTCCAGAAGAACACCTGTTGGCATGAGTTTACCCCTTTTTCCGGCCTGTAGATTATGGAGGAAAAAGGTACACCTCGAGTGATTCGTCTTGCCGGGAGAGTTCTTCTTAGTAGATTTTATACTTTTTCGGGATAAGGAGACTAAATCCAGAAAAAGGAAGTGAGTCCATAGTTAAGCTCTTTTTAGAATCCTTAAAATTGAAAATATTGCCAAGTGATATTGTCTTTGTCACACTCGTTAAAATGGTTTGAAAAGATGCTTTTTCGGTGCTAATTTACCCCTTTTTCGAACCGACTAGACTATTTCCGAAAATGGTACCCCGGTGGAGTCTTCTTTTACATTTTTTCAGACTCTAAACATGAAAAAACTATCGAGATTACCTTCTCTGGGCTTGTTAAAAATTACATTGAAGGGGGTTTCATTGTGTCTTTCTAAATCACATTTTCATTTTTTCATTTTTGGCCTAATGTCAGCTCCATGTTGCTTTCAACTGAACCTTTGAAGCATGCCTTATACATAATCCTTGTAGCACTTTGCCTCTGCGACCTGACACCTTGACCCATGGAGGAATTCTCCCTGTGTATCCTTTTCCTACACATGTTTCCTTTCTATGAGAATAAATGTGTTCCTTGCGCTTGGAACTAGTATGATTTCTTGCGACACTCGTTCCTCCTTTGTAACATAGCATTCTTTTATTCTTTTTCAAGCTCTTTAAAAAATTGAAAAAGACAAAAAAAATTAAAAAAAACCCAAAAAGAGGGGACAGGAAATCTATATTATTTTTTGGTAACACAATGAGTCGCCCTTGGAAAAATCACATCCTTTTGATTTGTTCGTCAAGCATTGGGATCTAGTATGACCTTAGGAAGTTGTTCTCGCTACATAGATTTGTGTCCTCCTCCATTTGGTTACTCTTCCAAATACATGGAGAGTTTGCGTTGCCTCCTGCATCGTGAACTTATGTCAATGTCATGCTTCTTGAGTCTGATCATATTTCATGTTCTTGTCCAAGGGAAGTTTCACCCAACCTGAGTCAACCTTTCTACAGTTTGTCTCTCGCCCTCATGCCCGACCACCCCGAAAGTCCAATCAAGTCCTTGATAAGAATCATTGAAGTTTTATGCCTGATCATCGAGATCCTCTTGTATTTTCCCTATGAGATGTTGAAGACCTCTGGATAGTGAAGTAATACACTCACATTGCACTCCTACCCAAGTTGTGAATATCTTGAAGTTTTTGCTCGAGCTCTGAAGAAATCATCTCCAACCATCAGGTGTTATTGGCTTCTTGAATATAGATAATATACTTGTATATATTTTATTTTGAGATGTAGATCCATTGTGTATTGCTTGCGGCTACACTTTATATAGTTACATGACATGGATTTGTAGTGTATTTTATTGGTAGCCATGATTTATTTCATCCCAAGCATGGGTATGTGTTGGCCCTTGACCAAGTTTTGAGGATGCTTGGTCATGTTTAACCTATTTTTGGGACTTTGACAAGATGTCGAAGGCAGAGCGTAAATCAAAGCAGATATCGTGGGATCTCGGCCCCTTTTTAAGGATTTTTGGGTTTTTGGATTATGTAACAGATATGGGAAAGTCGGCCCATGGGTTTACCCATTCTTAGGCCTATTTTGTAATTTATAAATAGAAGTCTAGGCTATGTAAGCAAGTGTGCCATGCTAAGTTCAAATGACTAGTCAGAAGTAAGTTGTGCAAGTTGTAAGAGCTTTGTGCATGATGTGTGAGACTTGCAAGGCTGAGTGCAAGTGATTGTAAGAGACTGTATGTAGGCTTTGTGCTGTAACCTAACCTAGGGAAGTAGGATCTAGTGAAGAGTGTGTAGATCTCCTATCCTCTGAGGAGTTGATCTTGAGGCTCTGTGCATGTAAGAATATTGGAAGAAGCTAATAAAGAAGATGAAGAGTTGGTGGACGTAGCCCCAGGGTGGGGGTGAACCACATATATCCCATGTTGTGAACTCTTTGTGCTTTATGCTTGCTCTCTTGTTTATATGGTTAAATGATTAGTGTATTGTTAGATGGTAGATGAATCTAATATGGTAGCTTAGTGTTGAATAATGTGAATGAATGCTAGATATGATCTATGTTAGTATGCTTAGTTCTTGACTCTATTGAATCTATGGGAATACTGCATTGATCTATAATTAGGGTTTAACTGCATTGTAAACTAGGGATGAATATTGATTTCTTAGTCTTATGTTGAAGTGTTACAATCACAGATCTGTGTCCCAGCTAAGGTTGCAGAAACTAGAGTCCTGCAGCCACCCCTGCCTCTACTTTGGCTGAGACTTCATCTGCTTCGCAGGTGTTTCCAAAAGGGTTGGTAGTTAGTGTTTTGTTGGTGCATTGTTGTAGCATTGAACCCTGGGTATGCCCCTATGCCAACAAATGGTTCCATTGTCAGAACCTGAAACTGTGATTGCTGGGAACTAAGGAAAAAGGAGTTTTGTGTGAAGATCTGACATGAAACTATGAAAGATTTGTGCATAGATCTGTTTCCCTAGTGTGTAGAATCCTACTTAACTTTTGAATCTCTGTGCTAAGAAAAGAATCCTAATATGAAGAGAAGAGGTAAGATATGGAAGCTTTGTGCTCTGATAAAGGTAATATTAGTGAAAAGTTTTAGATATGGAAGCTTCGTGCTCTGTTAAAAGTAAGATTAGTGGAAATTTTTGTTTCAAAAGTATGGATCTAGGTATGTTTGATAAATTTTGTCCTAGCTTGAAAAGTAGGGCACAACTAGAAGAAAGAATATTTGATATAAGTAGATCTTATAAGAATAGTGAAAGATATGTTATTCCTATTCATAGAAAGAATGTTTGGACTAACCAATGGATGAAAGATCCTAGAAAGAATTTTTTTGCAGGGTAGCTACTATGATCCTAGTGCGCGGTATAGGAAAGGATGGGGATCATTTAAAAGAAAACAAGGATTAACCCTTTGTTATAGTTGCAGAAGACTGGGACATCTGGCTAAGGAATGCCCTGGTAAGAGATCTAGTTGTCTTTGTTGTAAATCTATGGACCATGAAGTTTTAGATTTCCCTAGAATGATTGCCAAGATTGAAAGAATGAACATGAGACAAGAAGACCATGAGAAAGCTCAAGCAACTAAGACCATGGCAGAACCCTAGAAATAAGCAGAGACTGTATTGCTGCAAATAAAAGAAACCCTGAATAACCACTGAATTATCAACTTATCAGAGATCTTCAAAGAAAAAGAGTGCATAGAAGCAAGAATAGGAGACTTCGACATTGACTATGTTCTGGATGAAGAAACACAGTTGAATATTATGACAGAAAGAACTTGGGAAACTTTAGGAAAACCTGCTATGATTCCTTCATTGGGAGGAATAGGATTATTTAGAGGAAAGTTGAAAATCCTATGTGGAAAGCTCACCCAGATATCTATGAGTGCTCATGGAACTTTGACAGAGGAAGAATTTGAGGTTGTTAAATTTATTGAGAACAACGCCCCATTTTCTATATTACTAGGAAAACCTTGGATTGAAAGGGATCAGGCCAGAAGGAAAGAAGAAGAAGTCTTAGAGCTAAAGAAACAAGAAATGAAATATTTCATGACTAGGAGGATTGCACACTTGATTGAAGAACAAGAAAATAGATTGAAGCTATTTAGAACCATGGATGTCGAAGTTGGAAGAACACAAGAGGAATCACAAGAGACTGAAGCACCTACCCCAGATAAAGAAGAATTAGTATTTCCCTTGAATCCTATGTAATAATATAAACAACGTGAAGTTACTATACCAAGAGGAGATAAGAATCATAATGAAAAGAGGAATACTGAGACGAAGATCACTGGAAAGAAGGCTAGAAAACTAAGTAAGAAAAGAGAAAAGATCGAAAAGTTACAGAAGGTTCCAGAGGGAACTTTGTAGAAGCAAAATTTGCAAAACTGGAACTTCGCTAGGATATCAGAACAACGCCGCATGGCACTTCGCCATGGCGAAGCAATATAGCCGTTGAAAATAGTATAACTACTAGACTGACACCTGAATGGTTAGAACGAAATTTATAGTCAAGAATCTCACCATCAAATCATTGGGACCATGTCGTAACGGATAGAACTAAATTAATGAAGGTTTCTCGCCTGTTGGAGAGATCTGTTGCCTAGTTATCTGCTTATTCCATTGAGCCTTGCACCGAGAACAATTTTTCCAGCCATGATTATCTGAGCCTACAGATTAATTGATTTAGCACCGTGATCATCGAGCTATCACCATCCATCTCGTTGCATTGAGTAGTTAATCTTCAACCTCGAGACATTCAACCACGAGCGTGTATGTCTGAAGAACTTAGCACAGTCGAAGAGTCTGTGAAGGAGGTACTCATCGACCTCATGATTGAAAGAGTAATGTCTAAGAGAGTAATGTCTGTGGGTGTACAAGAATCATCGACGAGAGGAGTACAAGCCTCTTCATCAACCACTCATGGATCTGAACCATCCCGAGTCGTAATAGAAAAGAGAACCAAGCACAAAGATGACCTAGAAAATGCGAAGCTAATACCGACCATCTTACCTGACTACATCCCGCCTCTAGCCGATGTAGTGAGTCGTGATAGTGTGCCGAGAGATTTTGATTACACCATGGTCACTGTGTACCTTCCAAAGGGGATACATGTAGTTAGAGCATAGCAGGACAATATCGCGACATTGAAGTTCAGTGAATTCAACCTAGGAGACCACAAGAACCATAGTATGCTCACCCCGTATAAATACTTGACCAGGACGAAGGGGAAGAAATCGAAAATAATCTCCCAGCCATGGACGATGAACCTCTTGAAGTCCACCCTTTTGAATGTAATGAAAATCCCACATTTTGGATGGCACCAAGAGGTTAACGTGTGTGTTAAGATCCTGCTCTCATGCTACCATGGAGGCTACTTATGGCTAGACTGATGTATCACAGTCGATCTGGCGCTGATCCATAAGATCACCGGATTGAGCATGCAAGGAACTAACCCACAAGACTTATAACTAAGGAAGGCTTCTGACCGCGCCTTGGCACAGAGAATTAAGGACACTTACGACAATCTAGAAAAAGGAACGAGAGGCTACAAGGTAGCCTCCATCTAGAATGGCACAGTGTGCCTAGCATGCCAATTAATTGTAGGAAAGCTAGTAAGGAATAACATACCCACGTAGGTCACTGGTTTTTTCGTTGACCTCAATAGGAAATGCATAGAAGGCCATAGATGAACTGGGCGAAGTACCTAGTTAATCAGATGGAATTAGACTGTAGCAAAGCATAGGATCAGGGCTACGAGTTCCACCTTAGCTGGCTCCTGATCCTCATTGCATTTACCTCTTGAGAGATGCTAGAAGGTGCGACCTTCCTAGACATCAAACCATTCTAGCAACTCACTGTGAAGTTCGCCAAGATTTGGTACTCGAGTGACATGGGAAAGTAGTGGAAGCCGAACGCAGTCTTTCAGACATATTATCTCCAACTAAAGAGGTCTATTGAAGTTGAACCTCACATGATGCCAAACACCCTACATTAGTTTTGACTCCTCATGAATTTCCTCTCAGATCAAGACTTCATCTATATCACTGCATGAGAAAATGAGCACAAAGAGGAGATACAGTCATACTACAAGCTTACAGAAGAGGAACTTGAAGAGATCACCAAGGACTGGCCTGCGGAACTCCTCAACCCTGTGAATCCTGTAGAGATGTCTGACCCTGAACTTGATAGCTCGAAGGTCACTCAAAAAGAACATGACACTCCTAGAACTGGTAGAAGGAAGACAACCGAAGAAGTCCAAGACTTAAGCAACACATCAAAAAAGAATGCTTCAGTATCACCTGACCGAGGGGTTGATGACGAAGTAGAAGAGATAAATGGAAAAAACATGAGCAGAAGAAAGGTGAAGTAGCACCTCCTAGAGATGAGGCTGATCCCTTGAAGAAATGGAAGGTTTCTCTTCTGAAACCCTCTTCCCAAAAAAAATCCAGAGCCACCTTGACTAAGATGTAGACTATTCTCACTATCGATGAATTTGAGTTCATCATCATAGCTGTAAATGACACCTCACAGGAAATATTACAGAAACAAGAATCCAAGCAAGAGGAGATGTATGACATAATTGAGGTTGAACTCTGAGGGGTACAACAGGCCCTTCAGTCTAGTCGTGCAGTGTCCACTGAGCCCCTGCCGTCGGAAGAACCAAAGTTGGGATATGAGCCAACCCAACTCTGCAAACTAGCTGATGCGACCAAAGCTCACCTTCGTCGCACATAGGAAGAAATAGAATAAGCCACCCAGGCCTTGAAGCAAGTGCAATAAGTAGTCGTAGAATAATGCTGAGTTGCGGAGCAGGAGAAGGTTGATCTCCAGACAAAGTTTGAAGAGGATAAAGCACAGATTCAACAAGAAAAAGAACAGTTTCTCATAGAAAAACTTGAAGTGAAAGAAGTAGTCAACAAAGAATTTCGCTCTGTGACAGGCTTAGAGGCAAAGGTCGAAGACTGAGTCATGCATTAAGTAGAGAAGCTCATGAAAGCTACACAATATCTACAACAAATAATAACAGACTTAGAGCTCCGCACAGTGCCCAACACTCCGCAGAAGGTGAGGGATCAAAGAGAAGCCACTGCCTGAAGCATAGTTGAAAGAATAAAGGTCCTTGCCATGGAATGTAAAAAACTAAGTGATTGTAGTGCCCAGAATTATGAGAGACTCACTGAGAATCCAAAACTAAAGGCACTAGAGTCATAGCTCCAGGAGGTGAAGCAGCAAGAAAAAACAATACAGGCACAGTTGAAGCCCCATTCAGCTATTGAAAGGATGAAGCGATCCCAAGAGCAGTGCACTTCTCAACAACAGGTCCACATCATTCAGAGCGAAGTCATGGAAGTGACTCAAAGGCTCCAACCTATACAAGATGAGGCTTGCCAATTGTTTGCAAAGATCGAAGGCCAAGGAGCAGAACTAGAGCAAGTCATCACTGCAGCTGAACAATGCTTAGAAGGACCTGTCAACGAAGCATTCATCCAAGAGTTCACTGAACATGAAGTTGTGTCACAACAACAGGTTGAAGTAGCTCGAGCCAAGCTTGAATATTTTGAATCACATCTACCCATAATAGAGTGACTCGAGACGAGTCACAGGTGAGTGTTGGGGGCATGTTGGCCCTTGACCAAGTTTTGAGGATTCTTGGTCATGTTTAACCTATTTTTGGGACTTCGACAGGCTGTCAAATGTGAAGCGCAAATCAAAGTGGAGATTGCAGGATCTCGACCCCTTTTTAGGGATTTTTGGGTTTTGGTATTATGTAACAGATATGGGAAAGTCGACCCATTGGTTTACCTATGCTTAGGCCTATTTTGTAATGTATAAATACAAGTCTAGGCAATGTAAGCAATTGTGCCATGCTAAGTGTGAATGACTAGTCTGAAGTAAGTTGTGCAAGTTGTAAGAGCTTTGTGAATGTTGTGTGAGACTTGCAAGGCTGAGTGCAAGTGACTATAAGAGACTGTATGTAGGCTTTGTGTTGTAACCTAGCTTGGGGAAGGAGGATCTAGTGAAGAGTGCGTGGATCTCCTTTCCTCTGTGAAGTTGATCTTGAGGCTCTGTGCATGTAATAAGATTGGAAGAAGCTAATAAATAATATGAAGAGTTGGTGGACGTAGCCCTAGGGTGGGGGTGAACCACGTATATCCTGTGTTGTGAATTCTTTTTGCTTTATGGTTGCTCTCTTGTTTATATGCTTAGATGTTTAGTGTGTTGTTAGATGGTAGATGAATCTAATATGGTAGATTAGTGTTGAATAATGTGAATGAATGCTAGATTTGATCTATGTTAGTATGCTTAGTGCTTGACTCTATTGAATCTATGGGAATACTATGTTGATCTATAATTTGGGTTTAACCACGCTGTAAACTAGGGCTGAATATCGATTGCTTAGTGCTCTGTTGAAGTGTTACAATCACAGATATTGTTGGAGCATAATCCTAACTTACATTAGTTTATACCTAGATTGGACTCCTAGATCTTTGTTAATACATTCATTTACACTTTATTTCACCTAATTTGGCCACATAGAGAAGAAGGGTGCATCATCCCTAGATTTTGGGGAAAACTGTTAATTTTAGATCAAGACTCAACTCTCGGTTCTTGATTTTCTTGTTTTTAATCGATTTATTCTTGATTTATCCTTGATTTATTCCAACTCCCCCATGAAAAAATCATCTATTATTGGGGAATGCGCACCTCCTCTTTGAGTGAGATATTTATTCCTTAATTAATGATTTTTGTTGTTACTATTATTAGTAACTACTATTTCGGGTCAGTTAAGTGAGTTGGAACTGCTTCTCTTGTCAGTTAAGTGAGCTTAAGTGAGCTAATGCACATCAATTAACTCTTGTGGACATTAATGAGTGTGTGACATGTATCTTTAGTAGTCTAGGTCGAACTATGTGGTCTCCCTTAGCTTATGTCACCGATTTGAGCTATTTCTAGCTTTTTTTTTACTAGAATTTCTATGTTGGAAATTCTATATATTCACCTCCTCTCTTATTTTTGAGGATGGTTGCTCTTGTATATTCATTTTTTATTAATATAATTCTCTGATTTATGGATCAAAAACTTTATCTCATCTCTTGAATATCATCATATTGCATGTATTCAATTTAACTAGAATTCTAGATCTATCGGGGTTTCTGCAGGAATTCTACATGGTATCAGAGCTAGATTGAATCTAGTGGATTGTACATGGTTTTATTTATAGGTATAGATCATCAGGAGGCGTAGAAAGAAGAAATGGATCATATCTCTCAATGTATCATCTCTCTCATCCCAAAAAACTCATTCTAAATCCTTTCAATTACTTCGAATGGAAGACAGAGATCTCTCTGCTCCTCTGAAGCAAAGGGCTTTACCAGGTAACAATGGGAACAAAGAAACAACCGACTGCTGTAGCGGAGAAGATAAAGTATTTCAATAAATTAGATGAAGCAATTTGTATGATATGCCTATCAATTTCCAGATATCTCCTCTTTCATGTCAGTGGATCCACTACTCCTGATGTGGTTTGGACCACATTGGAAGGACTATTCGACAAGCAGGATGCAATGAGAGTGCATCAACTGGAGAACGAACTCATATCCCTAAGTCCAATTCATTTAAGCAACCTAAAAGAATTATTCACCAAGTTCAAATCCCTCCTCATTGAACTTAATGCATGTGGAGTCATGAAAGGGGAAGAACAACTCATCCTTTCAATTCTCTCGAAACTAGGCCCTGAATATTCCATATTTGTGTCGTCTTTTCAAGCATCTAAATTGACTCAGGAAAAATGGAAAATGCCTCCATTGAATGATTTCATTGCAGAATTGAATCAAGAGAAAGATAATTTAGTCAAAATGGGTTCCATCAAGCGTTCCAAGAACCAAGCACTTGTGGCTACTGATGCTCCAAAGAGCAGTGGAAAAGATAAGAAAAAAGGAACGAGTAAATTTTTTGAATCGAAGAAGGAGAGATTCGCACAATATTCAGAGAACTCTTCTGAGCCTAAGGGTAAGAAGAAGAAGAAGGAAATAACACTTTGTATCTACTGTTCCAAAGGTTTTCATCCTGAATAAAATTGCATGAGGAAGACTATCGATGAGATGGCTAAGCAATTACACAGCACAATCTCATGGTGCCTGAAAATGCAAAGAAGAAAGATGATAATAGAACGGGAGGGAGAGAAAGAGATGCTCATGCTTTAATGGCTGTCATATCCACTCCATCATCTTGGATCCTTGATTCAGGTGCATCAAACCATATGGCTTCATCAAAAGATGAATTTTCCTCCATCGAAGAAAGCACCAGATCCCCAATTTACTTGGGAGATCCCACACCCGTAAAGGTGTACATAGAAGGAATTGTTGATCTTGAAGGGGGATGCTTCACAAATGTTCTTCATGTTCCCTCGCTGTCTACAAATATTCTCTCGATATATCAGATCACTCATTCCGGCTCTGGAAGGAAGGTGGATTTCACTCCGGACTCCGCAATGATTATCGACATTTCCACAGGCTCACAACTTGCACATGGAATTGCAGATCATGGTTCTCGTTTGTATTTCTTCTCCCACTTTGTTCCTAAATCTATTAGCACTATATTTTTTTCAAAATCTAATGATTTCAGTAGGTTATGGCATGAAATATTTGGCCATATAAACTATAAGTACTTACATCAAATCAGCAAGGAAAACATGGTAGAAGGATTGCCAACTATTAAATTCACAAGCAGTGTATGTCAAGGATGCATTCTTGGCAAGTATCCAGAGAAAAAGTTTGAAAAAGGGAAGGCACAGAGAGATTCTTTACCTCTTGGGCTGATTCACACTAACCTTACGGGCCCATTCCCATAGCCTTCAATCAGTAA
>JZKD02S1679579.1:623037-637104 GCA_000966675.3 Picea glauca | reverse complement strand
AATTTTAGATCAAGACTCAACTCTCGGTTCTTGATTTTCTTGATTTTTCTTGATTTATTCTTGATTTATCCTTGATTTATTCCAACTCCCCCATGAAAAACTCATATATTATTGGTTAATGTGCACCTCCTCTTTGATTGAGATATTTATTCCTTAATTAATGATTTTTGTTGCTACTATTATTAGTAACTACTATTTTGGGTTAGTTAAGTGAGTTGGAACTGCTTCTCTTGTCAGTTACGTGAGCTTAAGTGAGATAATGCGCATCACTTAACTCTTGTGGAAATTAATGAGTTTATTACATGTATATTTATTTTTCTAGGTCAAACTATGTGGTCTCCATTAGCTTATGCCACCTATTTTAGCTATTTCTAGCTTTTTTTACTAGAATTTCTATGTTGGAAATTCTATATATTCACCTCCTCTCTTCTTTTTGAGGATGGTTTCTCATGTATATTCATTTTTTATTAATATAATTCTCTAATTTATGGAGCAAAAAATTTCTCTCATCTCTTGAATATCAGCAAATTGCATCTGTTCAATTTAACTAGAATTCTAGATCTATCGAGGTTTCTGCAGGAATTCTACAAATATGTGTCACAGCTAAGGTTGCAGACACTAGAGTCCTGAAACCACCCCTGCCTCTACCTCGGGTGAGACTTCATCTACTTTGTAGGTGTTTCCAAAAGGGACGGTAGTTAGGGTTTTGTTGGTGCGTTGTTGTAGCATTGAACCCTGGGTCTGTCCCTGTGCCAACAATATGCCCACCTCAGAGAGACAATTGTTACTTTGCAGATGGAACCCCCCAAACTTTGGTCCTGGGCTCACTTGTTTCATACATTGGTGAATATTTTGTAATGTATTTCAGCCATCATATGCTCTTCTAAACTCACACATTAGGGGGCATTTGTTATAGACCTAAATTTCTCTATACATGCATACCTGGCCTTTGGCCCTCTTACTTGCATTTTTTTCCAAGCCATCACTCAGTTGCTCTTCTAAAAAACTCATTTTTGGAAGATGTACGTGCCTTGCACCAATAATTCCTAGGTACATATTTTTTTTGCACCACTATATCCCATGTACATACACATGTTTCACCACTACAACCCATGTATACTTGCAAAAGTTGCAAAAAATAAAAGGTTGCAAGGAATTTGTTGAGATTACAGGCTATTGGGTAGTTTCCAAACTAATCTACCACCTATAGCTCGAAACCCAACCGAATAACCATCATTTTACCATATAAAAGGAGGTGTTGGGGTCTCATTCCACATCTAGACATAAGAATAGTGAAACTATGCTCGTTTTGCATCCCCTCCTTGCCCCAAGTAATTGCAGCCCTTTTGTGAGAATTGCCTCAAAATTCCCAAATTTTCTCTTCTTCCTCCATCAAAAACCCATTTCATTTCTCAAGAAGAAGGTTGAGAGGAGAATCCATACATAGGTGCACTTGGAGCTTGGTGAAGAGGAGCCTAGAATAGGTTCATGGAGCAGTAGCTAGATTTGGTTGTAAGTGATCATTGTATTATCAATAAAAGAAGTACTTTTCCTATCCCAAATCATGGTATATTGAATGTTTTCATTTGATTTATGTTTTTATTCTAACATCTAACCCTTATTTTTATATGAATTGCATGCTTGTAGATTTCTGTTTGTCTATCTTTGAATGTAGGCCAGCCTTGGGAGGAGGTTTGCAGTTAGTGAAGCTTTCAAGTGAGATAGGATCATCATCGGACATGGAGTAGAGGTACTGTTACCCGATCTTTCTCATTTTTCTTTTCTTGTATAAGTCTGGGGTATGTTTCGAGTAGTTAGAGAAGTAGTTGAATTTTAGACGGTTGTGATCCGCCTACATTCTGAACCCTAGTGTAGTCTAAAGGGGGGTTTTTCCCGCTAGCACAAATATGGTATCATACCTAACATATCCCCTTCTACTATGACTCCCTCTTGAATTTGTGGCTCAACTAATGGATACCTTGCTTCCTTATTTAAGTGGACATGTTCCGTTGATGGATTTCTCGGCGGGATATAATCCCTGGGGAATATTTTGGCTGAGGAATATGCCTCCTATATTTCTTCTACTATCGGGGGCATTGTGGGTTGGATACATGGCTTCTTCAGTACTAAGGTTGATGTTGTTTTTTCCTTAGGTGCCATTTTCCTCTACAACGTTGGTTTCAACTTCTACCTGGTTCTAAAAATTTGTTTAGGACTTTGGATCTGTAAATTTGGATCTTTGGTTGTGCAGTATTCAAATCTCTAAAAAAAAAAATAATCCCTCGTTGTCCCTTTGCATGATTTTATACTTCATTACCAACTGTAGTTTCCTTTCACACCTAAACTTTCCGTCTAATCCACGAATGGTTGTCATTCATCACCTGCTTTTATTTCTCCATCATTTTGTATCTTCGGCGAATTCTCCATTCAATTTTTCAATTGGTCAAGATCTCCTTCATTTAATGGTACGTGATGCCACTACTTTTTCATCATGATAGTTCTTTATTGTATGTCCCATCATGGATTGTGTTAAAAGCATCTAGTTGTCATCTGTGCATCTCATTTTGCTACATGATCTCTTCCTTCTGTAAAATCTTGTTTCCTTCATCTGCATTTCCTTCTACTTAATTTTTTTTCTTAACTGGGACAATTTCCTTCTTTTCCTCTTTATGTATAACCAAAACTTATTTGCCTCCTCAAATTCCTATCTCTTCCCTTGACCCGTTTCTATCTTTTTCCCGTTTTATTTGTTTTTTCTTTCTTTTTATGTCTTTTCGTTCCTATAGTACACTATGATACAATTTTAACCTGTGCAAATATTCTAGTGCACATAAGGATGACCATCCCTATATAGTTTCAGTCGGGTCCCATTCATTATCACTTCCACAACTTGTCCATCCAATCTCTCTAACTAAACAAAGCCTAGATCAGTCACATATCGGATCGTGTATGGTACTAGCTAGTGCGTCCTAAAATTTCCTGGATGTTGTAAGAACTTGTTGTCATAAAGTAGTAATAGATCTCATGTTTATAACTTCTTCTGCGTGACGTGTCTATCATTCCATGATTGTTCTCATGATTTCTATACTTGTTGATGGAATCCTGTGATAAACCGATCTTCCTCTAGTATTAGTAACTATGATAGTATTTCTTCCACTGCGCCAAAATCCATAAGGTCTATCATCGCAACAATGCATAGGCTTGGTACAAGAAAATCCATGGGCATGACTTCTTCTTGACCATATGTTAACTTAAAGGGTGTTTGTCCTATCAACTTCTTGCATGTAGTTCTATAATCCCAAAGCACTGCAGGGATCCTTAAATCCTAGTCATCTCGCCCTACATTTTGCACCTTGGTCAGTCCATTCTTTAGTATCTTGTTTAAGGCATCCATAGTTCCATTTTATTGTAGGTGATATGGAGTTCTCTTTCAATGTTGTATCTAGAACTCTTCTGTTAGTGTTGCAATTGTCTTGTTCAAAAAGTGAGTACCTTGGTCACTCATAAGTATTTTAGGACACCTAAATATTGTAACTATGTTTTCCAACAAGAACAACACAATTGTTTCCATGCTGCAATGTGTAACTGGTTCTGCTTCTGCCCATCTGGTCAAGTAGTCTATCGCAGTAATTATGTATTTGATTCTTGTTCTTCTCGCTGGTGGGTTAATTGGTCAGACAAAATTCACTACCCATTTGTTAAATGAACGTAAGTTAACTTGAAGATTCAGTGGAATCTCATCCCTTCGTGATGGTCTTCCTACTCTCTGGAAAATGTCGTAGCTCTAGAAATATTCCTTGGTGTCCTTATGAAGGGTAGGCCACCATAGACCTATGCACAACATCTTTTGCATTTTCTCCTTTCCTACGTAATGTCCTCCTGCAATTCCATCATGTGATTATGATAAGATCATGGGTCTTTGATGTTCTAGCACACATCGTTGTAGTATCCCATTTATTCCTAACTTATATAAGTTTCTTGCGATCACCTGATAACCTGTTACTTTAACTACTATCTGTTTCTTCTGGGATACTTTCATATCAGGTTGAGCCACTCCTGTGCTCAAGTGTTGGAAAATTTCTACAAAAATGGCCATCTACCATTTCGACTAAAAACAAATGTGCATCTGGTAAGGTGTTGTCTAGGTTCCTTGCATCTTCCCTAGTTAGTATCTGCAACAAATGGTCTAGTCCTGCATTTAGTTTTTCTTGGTTCACAATAACTTCAAAATCATACTCTTGGAACAAAAATAACCATATGCAAATTCTACCCCCAAACATTGGCTTGTTCACTAGATATTTGAGTGCATAATGGTTTGTATACATCTTGAAGTGGGATCCTAGCAAATAATTCATTAACTTTTGCAAGGCATACACCATTTCCAATCCTTCCCTTTCTGTTGTCATGTAATTTTTCTTAGCATTTGACAACTTCCTTCTAGCAAAAGCAATCAAATGATGTAATTCACCCTCCCCCAGGATGGGATAATACTGCACCGATCACTATCAATGATGCATTCACATGGACATGAAATTATTTCTACCAATCTGGGAATACCAAAATGGGTGCAATTACTAACTTTTGTTTTAATACATCCAGACCCTTTTGACAATCTTTGTTCCACTGAAACTTAGCTTCTTTCTTTAATAACTTCTCCATTGGGGTTGTAATATGTGCATATCCTTTAATAAATTTTCGGTAGTAACCTGTATGACCCAATGTTGTTCTCAAGTGTCACACTGATTCAGGTGGTGGAAAATTAACAATTATTGCGATTTTGGCCAGACCAACTAACAAACCTTGATTCTATACCACATGACCTAGCAGTATCCCAAATGGTGCAGAGAAAATAAATTTCTTCAAATTTAATGAGATATGATATTGTCTACATCTATCAAGAATCAATATTATAGTTTCATGTGATCTTTCAATAGGCTAAAGATAGTCCAATCATCTAGGTACACTTCAAGAAACTCATGAATAAACTCCTTAAAGGTTGCAACAACCACTCTAGAAAACACAAAAGGTGCATTCTTTAATTCAAACAACATCACTATGTACTAGGAACTTCCCCATTCTATCACAAATATTGTCTTATATCGGTCTTCTGGTGAAATATTTATCTAATGGTATCCTGAAAAACCATCATTGAACAAGTAGGCCTCCTATCCTCCTACATTTTCCAATAAATTATCTGTAAAGGGGGCCAGGAACAGGTAATGTAAGTAGGAATCATTCAACTTTATTAAGTCTACACAAATTCTATTATCCCCTATATTCTTATCTTGAACCACCATTGGACTTATCCATTCAGATTCTGTGACGAGTTCAATTATACCGGCTTCTATCATCCTGTCAAGTTCTACTTTCACTTTTTCCTTATACTTTGGATTTAACCTATAAGGTATCTATCTTACTGTCTTAACATTCATTTTCATCAATATCTTCATCTTTCCCAATTCTTCAACTATCCCCTTAATCTCTAAAAATGTGGTTGGAAAAATATCTTGGTAATCACGCAGTAGGTCTGTGATCTTTTCCACGGTCTCGTCATTCCAATAATCCTCAATGTTTGCAAACTTTGTCTTCTCCTCTGTGCCAATGTTCACTTTTCACACTATTAAGGGATTTGCGTATGCATTATATTCAAGTGTTTGACCTACTACATCACGCTCCTCTTCAATTTCTAATACATGTGCATTTCTTGGATCTTCTTCTTCTTTTTCATCATTGGAAATGTTATAACATTCCACCAATTCATGAGCTGTCGTAGACTCTCTGTGCACACTACATGTACGTACTATTTCTAATTTTCCTTCTTCCATAAATTTTTTTCCTCTAATGAACTGTAAGACTGCATCAACTAAAGGTGGCTCAACTTCAAAATTAAATGTTGCCTTAAAGTTTTCGAGGAGCTCCTCCTAGTTCATTGTTCCTTTGTGCACTTCTAGCTCTAAGTACCAGTTCCTAGGAACTTTCTCCATTGTATGTATGAACCTATGTGTTGTCGCAAGAGTTGACTCTAGGCTGTAATAGAGCCAAGCCTTAGCACATTTTAAAAAGAAAAAGTTATTTATTGTTTAGAACTTGACTTGGGTTGCAGCAAGCCAAACCCTGAAAATTGATTCTGAGTGCACATCTGACCTAATACACTCATAGACAGTTCTCAAACAGCCAAGGTCTCTTTACTCAGGAATATTCAATAATTTCAGTAAGAAGGCCAGATTTCTTATTAGAAAAGATGTTTAATCATGTTGGGGGTTGATCCAGAAAACGGTCCATTGGGCATGGAGTCAAGTGAAAACCATAGAAAGGAGATCATAACAGAGATCACATTACTTGCAGAAAATGACGCAAAGTTAGTCTATCTTTCAACTATAGATAATCATGACATAATAGCAGAAAAAGGAAAGGAAAGGTCCATCACAGTGAAAGCATCTATCAGGGATGAATTTTCACTACGACTTTGGAAGAAAAAACTAAAGGTTGATGGCTAGATACAGAGCACTTATCTGGAGTGAATTCTGACCAGTCACCATTGAAAACAAAACTCTTATTAACTGTGTGAAAGGAGCATGTAAAATGAATTCTAGACAGATTTTAACTCAGTCAATAAAAGAACAGATAGATTAAATGACAAAAAGGAGGACATAGTGAAAGAGATGACCGTAATGAATCTCATGATATCAAGAAAAACGTGTCACTCTGTATAATTCCATTCCAGGTTCACAAAATAACTCTGCGTTCCAAAAGGAGCTCTCTGCCCTAGAGCTGTCTCCCGGATTTTTTTTCTCCCTTTACAATGAATTCATTTCTATATAAATTCCCTCTCTCAAAGAGGTTGAAACCACCTCATATCATAACTGATAGTTAACTAATTTCAACTGTCTTTTACTAAATTAAAAGTACAACCCAAATCCTAATTTCTAGCAAAATGTTTATAGCCATAAGTGCATTAGTTCCTCCTCCATATAGATGAGTTGTAGTGGTGGCTATCTGGCAGTTGAAATAAAACTAACAGATTTCCCAGTGCATTCTGTTTAGGTCCCTTATATCCCTTCCGTGCAATAGTGAATACACAAACTGTAAGGTATCCATTGGACACACCGAGCAAAATACATAAGAGCAATATCCCACCTTCACTACCATATTTTGCAGTAAAATAGAAAGCAGGGATGAAGCCTAATCGAGAAAGTGTTGCAAGTGATAACCAGGCCTGTTTTCCAGCGAACCCATAATCGATGTTCTGTCTCAACAACTCCCTATTATGTAGATGTTGTGTATCTCCTATGTCCTCATACATAATCGTAACGTTTTCGCTGATATCAATGGCTACCATTGAAATCGATATGTACATTGTTTGCCATTAGAACCTTCTTCCTGAAAGTATGACTTAGTCCACCTAGTCATCTCCTTGTCCACATACATAATCATAACGTTTTCGCTAATATCAATGGCTACCGTTGAAATTGATTGGTGCAAACAATAATCATAGGATTTCAGAGATGACTGAAACTTGCTTTAAGAAAGTTTATAAACTAGCCTACCTATCTGGGCACCTCTGTAGCAGAGATCGGACAGAGAGTAGTACTGGTAGAAAAATAGAGAGTAGTTT
Source organism: Picea glauca (assembly GCA_000966675.3). Taxonomy (NCBI): domain Eukaryota; kingdom Viridiplantae; phylum Streptophyta; class Pinopsida; order Pinales; family Pinaceae; genus Picea; species Picea glauca. Next base: position 629,489 of record JZKD02S1679579.1, on the reverse strand, counting down.
TGTTGTTTCAATATCTAAGTGAATCGTGCATCAGAGGCAAAGGCCTATCGGGAATTTCAGGAATCCCAATGTCCCCTTCGAACATCTTCAAAGCTTCTACAATCGTCGGTCTGAAAGCCACCATAACATGCGCGCAAAAAATACCTACTGTAATGAATTTCACCATGGTTCTCTCTGCTCCGCTGTGATGGATTCTTTCATCTACCACTTCCATAGTTTTGCCCGCTTTCAGAAGGGTCCATGCCCAATCTGTAATGAGGTAATCAGAAGAAATTTCCAGCGAGGTGTCAAGAGCCTTTCTTCCGCTCATAATCTCTGTCATACGCTATTAATTTTTTCCAACTGCATGAGATAAATTGGAGGCAACTGGGTAGTGGAAGAATTTCCTGCGTCATGCAGCAATGACCATTGATCTATCGAGCAAGAAATTAAAACTCTGTGAATTGGAAAATCTTTAATAAACACGCTCTGGATGATGGGGTTCCTTATCGGCGAAATAATGGAACCTTGAGTCGGCTTTCAGAGTTTTGGAGAAAAAGGTATAGTATGAAAAACGATAATCAAAACCCCGAAATCCCTTGATTGGTGCGCGGCGTGTGTTGTCCACATTTTACGGCATGCGTAACTTTGAGAATTGCAATTCCGTAGTAGAGGTATTTATTCTGGCGTCGAGCTAATAGATCAAGAGTGACGTCAATAAAAACAATAAATATTCAAAACCCTAGTTTGGATTTCGAATGCTCGTTTGGTGCAACATCATACAAAATGCATATAAAGGCCGACATTGAGTTTTTTGGTACTGTCTGCAAGTGTTGGTCTTCCAAACCGATGACATCCACGATCTTTAACGCTTCTGCGCACACATTCTTCGTAGGTCTGAGATTTTCTTAACTTGACTTTCTATAAAGCTCTGTCCACCAAATCCGGGATTGACTGACATGATTAAGACCAAGTCTACCACATCAAGCACATATTCTATACAACTTAATGGAGTGGCCGGGTTAAAAACTACTCCAACTTTCGCTCCAAGACTCTTGATCTGATTTACTGTTCGGTGCAAATGGATAGTGGAAGTTTGCTCACAGTGTACACTAACTATGTCTGCACCAGCCTTGATAAATTATGGTACACGTTGTTCCGGTTCAACAATCATCAAATGTACATCCAGTGGCAAATCCGTCACGGGTCGTAATGCAGCAACCACCAGAGGTCCAATGGTAATATTTGGCACAAAACGCCCATCCATAACATCAACATGAACCCAATCACAACCTGCCAACTCCATAGCTTTGACCCTTGGATACATTTCCATGAACACCTTCTCCAATCCTTGGACTCCATACAATAGCTTGGGATCAATGAGTCATTTTTTATCCAACCGAGAATCATGAGGGTGCCCCTGTATTAACATTTGATCATCCATTAAAGCATGCTCAACTATGAGCATCTTCGGAACTTTCTGCTGCAAGTATTCAAGCTTCCTTTGCTGACTCCATCTTCATACGTCCCATTCCGAGCCTAAATCAAATCTAAAATTGAAGATGAGTAATAACATAGTGCATATCACAGACTGTGGCCTTCTAGCCGCCCACCATCTCAATATCTCTTGCCTTCACCATTTCTCTAACATTCAGATGTTTTACAAGAGGAAAGATGACCCTAATTTCTCAAGCGGGGGAGAAGTAGTGTGTACAGTCCTGCAAAAACGTAAGGACCATGTCATGAAGTTTTTCATATCACATTTACTGATTCTGCCACTTCTGTCATCCAAAATCTTGGTCATTATATAGTTTGTATAGAAGTTTATAATAAGAATTCCTAGATTTGTAAAACTTGACAGTCAGCTCTAATATATCTTTCAATAGATCGTTGTGGAGTGATGTATTGGATGTCGTTATTTTTAGGATTTCGTTCATGCATTTGAGGACCTGGAGCTTCACTTCTTCGAGTAGGTTTCTCATGAGCTCTCGGGTTACCGAGGCATCCTTTGATATACTATAAATACTCTTCTTCCTGAAAACACAAACTTTCTTCCCAAAAAGCCCTACAAGTCTTCCAGCAAATATGATGTAAGTTATAGATAATATGGAGTTGAGATCTCTAGTTAATTTATAAGCTGGATGTGATTCTCAAAGACATTTAGGATGAAGACACTAAGTAGAGAAAAATTCAAAATCTGTTACAACATAGGCTCCATCTAGGGATGGTACTTTCCAGTAAAGTACCAAGAACAGTAGACCAGGTGCCTGCATCAATAAAGTGACCTGCAAAAATTCTGAAACTGATCTGAGCAGTGGAGGAATTCAACATTTGAGACCAGTGGAGTCGCCGACAAAAACATGCAGAATCTGCGAAACAAGGAGTCGCCAGGTGAACAATCATAGCCAATTGAACGTCTATCCCATGTTCACCATCAGGAGATATATCGAATATTTTTCGTATCCCAGGGAAGATTTACTTCGTCCTTCGTCCCCAGCAACGGCGCCAAAAAATGTTGTCGCAAGAGTTGACTCTAGGCTATAATAGAGCCAAGCCTTAGCACATTTTAAAAAGAAAAAGTTATTTATTGTTTAGAACTTGACTTGGGTTGTAGCAAGCCAAACCCTGAAAATTGATTCTGAGTGCACATCTGACCTAATACACTCATAGACAATTCTCAAACAGCCAAGGGCTATTTACTCAGGAATATTCAATAATTTCAGTAAGAAGGCTAGATTTCTTATTAGAAAAGATGTTTAATCAGGTTGGGGGTTGATCCAGAAAATAGTCCATTGGGCATGGAGTCAAGTGAAAACCACAGAAAGGAGATCATAACAGAGATCACATTACTTGCAGAAAATGAGGCAAAGTAAGTCTATCTTTCAACTATAGATAATCATGACATAATAGCAGAAAAAGGAAAGGAAAGGTCCATCACAGTGAAAGCATCTGTCAGGGATGAATTTTCACTACGAATTTGGAAGAAAAAACTAAAGGCTGATGGCTAGATACAGAGCACTTATCTGGAGTGAATTCTGACCAGTCACCATTGAAAACAAAACTCTTATTAACTGTGTGAAAGGAGCATGTAAAATGAATTCCAGATAGATTTTAACTCAGTCAATAAAAGAACAGATAGATTAAATGACAAAAAGGAGGACATAGTGAAAGAGATGACCGTAATGAATCTCATGATATCAAGAAAAATGTGTCACTCTGTATAATTCCATTCTGGGTTCACAAAATAACTCTGCGTTCCAAAAGGAGCTCTCTGCCCTAGAGTTGTCTCCCGGATTTTTTTTCTCCCTTTACAATGAATTCATTTCTATATAAATTCCCTCTCTCAAGGAGGTTGAAACCACCTCATATCATAACTGACAGTTAACTAATTTCAACTGTCTTTTACTAAATTAAAAGTACAACCCAAATCCTAATTTCAAAAAAAATGTTTATAGCCGTAAGTGCATTAGATCCTCCTCCATATAGATGAATTGTAGTGGTGGCTATCAGGCAGTTGAAATAAAACTAATAGATTTCCCAGTGCGTTTTGTTCAAGTCCCTTATATCCCTTCGGTGCAATAGTGAATACACAAACTGTAAGGTATCCATTGGACACACCGAGCAAAATACACAAGAGCAATATCCCACCTTCGCTACCATATTTTGCAGTAAAATAGAAAGCAGGGATGAAGCCTAATCGAGAAAGTGTTGCAATTGATAACCAGGCCTGTTTTCCAGCGAACCCATAATCGATGTTCTGTCTCAGCAACTCCCTATTATGTAGATGTTGTGTATCTCCTATGTCCTCATACATAATCGTAATGTTTTCGCTGATATCAATGGCTACCGTTGAAATTGATATGTACATTGTTTGCCATTAGAACCTTCTTCCTGAAAGTATGACTTATTCCACCTAGTCATCTCCTTGTCCACATACATAATCATAACGTTTTCGCTGATATCAATGGCTACCGTTGAAATCGATTGGTGCAAACAATAATCACAGTGTTATCCACGATTTTGGTCATTGTGATGATGTCATGATGATGGAAAATCAATCTCTTCAATAAGAATATTTTCCTGAGAAAAGTTGCACTTGTTTGCTTCCAGAAAACTATATTTTTCAAATAGTTCGCAGGCTGCATATATACTTGCCTGTGAGAATGCCTGATTCTCGCAGGCTGCATTAAGCCAGGGTGTGGATAATTCACACTGTAATCATGGCCAGGGTGCAAACATGTTTTTAAAGAGGAAAAAGATGAATTTCTCGAGCCTTCTAGAAGAGAATCTTCGAGAAGAATGAGTTGGCTAACGAATGGTTGTTCAATTACTGGCATTCCAGATTTATTGGGATCATTTCTTATCCAAGCAACTAAATTATCTTCTTCTATATATTGAGGAGATGGCTCATGGAAAAGGTTAGAAGCAAACTAGCAAGAGATTGATTGGAGAATTGTTGAAAGCCTGTATGAAGGACTGATGCTACAGTAGCAAGAGACTACAGCAAGGTCATCACAAGTGGTTGATTTTCTTCATACATGAGCAAGTGTGTGTGTCAGAGCTAGGAGCCATCGAAAGGAGACCTACGAGATCAAGGCTTAGGTTGTAAGTTTCACTTTCAATTAATTCAATACATTAATATGTCCCTTTCCCATAAAGATGATATCACTTTATTACATGATTCCTTGATCACATGTATAGACTAGCTATTGAATATATTAATCTGCCTTTACTTTGATTGGTTTGTTCTGTTGTGATCTGAACGGAGCAAGAGCATCCGAGCAAAGCTTGGAAAAACAGAGACCTAGGAAAGCGTTCATAAGGTATGTCCACAATCCTTATCTCTTAGTTCACTCAATAGGCTAGATCTAGGGAAAGAGTAGTATTCTGTCCTGCTTTGTTCTAGATCCAGGTGGATCTAGGGAGATCGGTTAGTGTCCGCACTTACGGATTAATCCTTAAACAAAATTGGCGACTCCGCTGGGGATCTTATCCCTTTGTCTTTGTGGTTTTTTGAATTTTCTATGGCCATTTGCTCTATTTTGATTATTCTCCTGTTTTGTCAGTGTCTGAGTCCTCAGGATACCCTGAGAGACCTTCTGGGTCTATAAGCCATTTTGAATTTTGCTTGTAATTTCAAATTTTTTAATATTTTCAGGGATTCTCGCACTGTGTCTATTGACAACCTGCGAGAACCTTTGAAGTTCTCACTCTGCTTATACTGTCCAGTGCGAACATTTCGCATTCTGCATTACAGTGGCATGTGAGAATACTATATTCTCGCACTGTGTCCAAGGCTTGCCTGTGAGCAGATTTAAAAAAAAAATTGAAATCAAGTTTTGACTTTGTCAATTGCTCAGAACAGTTGATTTGTGTCTTTTTGGCTTACTGGATTATTGACTTGTACACCTCTTGCTTTAGTTTGCTTGCTTGGAGAGATTTAGGGTTTCTAGGTCTTCTTTGCTTTTGGTAGCTTGACTTTCTTTTCTTGGCTCTGTTTGGCATTTTCTTTCTCTCTGATTTCTGGAGTTGGATGTGTCTGTGTGGCTGAGAACCAATGATTGGAAGAGGGTTAAGTGATTGCGGTTTTCTTTTTTCTTGGTGGTTCGAATGAACAATTTCATTTGCTTTGGGAAGACTCATTGGTTTGGTTTTTGTTTTTACTATCATTGAAAGAATTGGTTGGGTTGTTTTGTTTGATTAGATACGATTTGATTTTCGTTTCTCATTCATCAGAGTTCTTCTTGGAAAGTGAACGATTAGTTTTCTTTCAAGTTTTTGTTTTTGTCATTTCGAAAACATTGTAAAATCAAATCTTAGAGCTTATTGAAGTATTGGAAAAGACATTTAGAGATTGTTATTTGATTAATGATTATTTGCATAGACATCTGAAAGGAAATTGTGCATTGCATTTGCATTATAGTATTGAGATTGATTCGGAAAATATTCTCTCTCTCCCGTACCTAGGATTCATGGAATGAAAAAGATTATATTTCATCATTGTCCTTGCATTACTTGGGTCAGAGTCACACATCATGAGTTTCACTTCTGTTGCCTTTGAGTAATTAACAGCCTTTAAGAATATTGCGTAATATTAAAATCAATCTAGTAACTTTTTCTAGGGATCTTTACACCAACATATTAGCTAGGATAGTGCTTTGGAGTAGGAAGAGAGACACACTCTCCATAAGCTCAAAAACAAACAATAGTATCTTGAGTTAGGGAGTGTAAAATTCCATTGGCAGCATATTGTCCTGGGACGCCCTTCTAACACAAGGGTTAAGCACTAGGTCGCATTGGTGTTGGCAGAGTTACTAACCTTGCTTTGTTGACATCGGTGTAGAGATTGCACGTATTGCGGGGATCACTCCGAGGTATACCCACAATTATGAGTGGAAGCCTTTGAGTTGGTTTCGGGCTTGATACCCTGCCCTTGCGTGTGGATCGGACTGACGACTGTTCCCCCAGGCTAT
>JZKD02S1679579.1:593712-611799 GCA_000966675.3 Picea glauca | reverse complement strand
GACTGCATGGATCCACAGTGTATGATTGGTGGCCATGATCTTTGCTTATGATGTCATCAGTCTATGATCTGAGTATGGGAATGCCTACCTCAGAAGGGATACATATTATATTCTGTCGATGCTTGGATGTTTGCAGGTTTCCGACTAGATGCGCTCTTGGTTCTTGGCACACATATGCAGCTTACAAAGTTTGTCGACTGTCACTGATTCCACTCTCAGACTTTGGGGGGCATTCTGTTATCCACGATTTTGGTCATTGTGATGATGTCATGATGATGTCATGATGATGGAAAATCAATCTCTTCAATAAGAATATTTTCTTGAGAAAAGTTGCACTTGTCTGCTTCCAGAAAACTATATTTTTCAAATAGTTCGTAGGCTGCATTAAGCCAGGGTGCGGATAATTCACACTGTAATCATGGCCAGGGTGTGAACATGTTTTTAAAGAGGAAAAAGATGAAGTTCTCGAGCCTTCTAGAAGAGAATATTCGAGAAGAATGAGTTGGCTAACGAATGGTTGTTCAATTACTGGCATTCCAGATTTATTGGGATCATTTCTTATCCAAGCAACTAAATTATCTTCTCCTATATATTGAGGAGATGGCTCATGGAAAAGGTTAGAAGCAAACTAGCAAGAGATTGATTGGAGAATTGTTGAAAGCCTATATGAAGGACTGATGCTACAGCAGCAAGAGACTACAACAAGGTCATCACAAGTGGTTGATTTTCTTCATGCATGAGCAAGTGTGTGTGTCAGAGCTAGGAGCCATCGAAAGGAGACCTACGACATCAAGTCTTAGGTTGTAAGTTTCACTTTCAATTAATTCAATACAGTAATATGTCCATTTCCCATAAAGATGATATCACTTTATTACATGATTCCTTGATCACATGTATAGACTAGATATTGAATATATTAATCTGCCTTTACTTTGATTGGTTTGTTCTGTTGTGATCTGAACGGAGCAAGAGCTTCGGAGCAAAGCTTGGAACAACAGAGACCTAGGAAAGAGTTCATAAGGTATGTCCACAATCCTTATCTCTTAGTTCACTCAATAGGCTAGATCTAGGGAAAGAGTAGTATTCTGTCCTGTTTTGTTCAAGATCCAGGTGGATCTAGGGAGATCGGTTCGTGTCCGCACTTACGGATTAATCCTTAAACACACAGGATTTCAGAGATGACTGAAACTTGCTTTAAGAAAGTTTATAAACTAGCCTACCTATCCGGGCACCTCTGTAGCAGAGATCGGACAGAGAGTAGTACTGGTAGAAAAATAGAGAGTAGTTTCGTTGTTTCAATATCTAAGTGACTCGTGCGTCAGAGGCAAAGGCCTATCGGGAATTTCTGGAATCCCAATGTCCCCTTCGAACATCTTCAAATCTTCTACCATCGTCTGTCTGAAAGCCACCATAACATGCGCACACAGAATACCTACTGTAATGAATTTCACCATGGTTCTCTCTGCTCCGCTATGACGGATTCTTTCATCTACCACTTCCATAGATTTTCCCACTTTCAGAAGGGTCCATGCCCAATCTATAATGAAGTAATCGGAAGAACTTTCCAGCGAGGTGTCAAGAGCCTTTTTGCCGCTCATAATCTCTGTCATCTGCTATTAATTTTTTCCAACTGCATGAGATAAATTGGAGGCAACTGGGAAGTGGAAGAATTTCCTGCGTCGTGCAGCAATGACCATTGATCTGTCGAGCAAGAAATTAAAACTCTGTGAATCAGAAAATCTTTAATAAACACGCTCTGGATGATGGGGTTCCTTATCGGCAAAATAATGGAACCTTGAGTCAGCTTTCGGAGTTTCAGAGAAAAAGGTATAGTATGAAAAACGATAATCAAAACCCCAAAATCCCATGATTGGTGCGCGGCGTGTGTTGTCCACATTTTACAGCATGCATAACTTTGAGAATTGCAATTCCGTAGTAGAGGTCTTTATTCTGGCGTTGAGCTAATAGATCGAGAGTGACGTCAATAAAAACAATAAATATTCAAAACCCTAGTTTGGATTTCGAATGCTCGTTTGGTGCAACATCATACAAAATGCATATAAAGGCCGACATTGATTTTTCAGGTACTGTCTGCAAGTGGTGGTCTTCCAAACCGATGACATCCACGATCTTTAATGCTTCTGCGCACACATTCTCCGTAGGTCTGAGATTTTCTTGACTTGACTTTCTATAAAGCTCTGTCCACCAAATCTGGGATTGAATGACATGATTAAGACCAAGTCTACCACATCAAGCACATATTCTATACAACTTAATGGAGTGGCCCGATTCAAAACTACTCCATCTTTCACTCCAAGAATCTTGATCTGATTTACTGTTCGGTGCAAATGGATAGTGGAAGTTTGCTCACAGTGTACACTAACAATGTCTGCACCAGCCTTGATAAATTCTCGTACACGTTGTTCCGGTTCAACAATCATCAAATGTACATCCAGTGGAAAATCCGTCACGGGTCGTAATGCAGCAACCACCAGAGGTCCAATGGTAATATTTGTCACAAAACGCCCATCCATAACATCAACATGAACCCAATCACAACCTGCCAACTCCACAGCTTTGACCCTCGGATATGTTTCCATGAACACCTTCTCCAATCCTTGGACTCTATACAACAGCTTGGGATCAATGAGTCATTTTTTATCCAACCGAGAATCATGAGGGTGTCCATGTATTAACATTTTGTCATCCATTAAAGCACGCTCAACTATGAGCATCTTCGGAACTTTCTGCTGCAAGTATTCAAGATTCCTTTGTTGACTCCATGTTCATACATCCCATTCCGAGCCTAAATCAAATCTAAAATTGAATATGAGTAATAACATAGTGCATATCACAGACCGTGGCCTTCTAGCCACCCACCATCTCAATATCTCTTTCCTTCACCATTTCTCTAACATTCAGATGTTTTACAAGAGGAAAGATGACCCTGATTTCTCAAGCGGGGGAGAAGTAGTGTGTACAGTCCTGAAAAAACGTAAGGACCATGTCATGAAGTCTGTCATATCACATTTACTGATTCTACCACTTCTGTCATCCAAAATCTCGATCATTATATAGTTTGTATAGAAGTTTATAATAAGAATTCCTAGATTTGTAAAACTTGATAGTGAGCTCTAATATATCTTTCAATAGATTGTTGTGGAGTGATGTATTGGATGTCGTTATTTTTAGGATTTTGTTCATGCATTTGAGGACCTGGAGCTTCACTTCTTCGAGTAGGTTTCTCATGAGCTCTCGGGTTACCAAGGCATCCTTTGATATACTATAAATACTCTTCTGCCTCAAAACACAAACTTTCTTCCCAAAAATCCCTACAAGTCTTCCAACAAATCTAATGTAAGTTATAGATAATATGGAGTCAAGATCTCTAGTTAATTTATAAGCTGGATGTGATTCTCAAAGACATTTAGGATGAAGACACTAAGTAGAGAAAAATTCAAAATCTGTTACAACACTATGCATCCATTCTTGCTTTGACACCTGCCTCAAAGTTGTAATACATCATGTCACATGGTCCTTCGAATCACTCATTCCTATATTCTTGGGAATACTATTCTCTATTCCAAACCTGATCTGCATCAACCTTTTGCAATGTTTCCAATCCTCTATGCCTTCCTTGTGGGTTTACCACCATCTCGTTGGGGTTTCTCTTAGTGAAACATCTAATGCTAATAATCTTTGTTGTTTAGGTATCTAAAGCTCAAATTCATTGACAAAATATCTTACCTCAGTTAATCCTTCAAAATTTGGAGCATCTCATACCTCTGTTTGGATCCATCGTAATGAATGAGTATTGAACGCACACCTTCTGTTCAACATTCCATGCAACCGGTGTTGCCATTGTTCAATTCCTTCCTATGAGTCTTATGGACAAGAGCTTATGCTTCTTCAACTAAGCACACCATCTGTACTGGGATTGACTTAGTCACCCATGCATGTTGTCATGTTATATAAGTTATCAATTTCCCTTCTTGTGGGCTCCACATATCTTCTTTTCTCCATAGGATCTAATGGAACAGTGACCTTTAAGCCTCTTCCTTCAAAAATCATTTATCTTTTCTTCAGGTTGATGATCGCCTAATTATCGAAGGCTCAATCTAGTCCAAACAAAGTTGGGTACAATTGACCATTATCCACAATCTCGATGACTTCAAGGTCATCTACACTATGCAGTCCATATATGTTCACATGTACTCCTACCAGTCTCCCTATTGGTATTATCTTATGTTGGTTAGGCAACCTCAATTGAACAGTCAACTAAACTAGCTTTGCCTTCCCAAGCATCTCCTATGTCTGTATTGTAAGAACATTGGCATCTGATCCTAAGTCCAATATGACATTATCCATGTCATATTCCCCTATCTACACATTTAATATGAACCATGTTGGTTGTGGATCCTAATTATCTTCTTGATTCAGAGGTCTTTGTTTTCAGCCGTGTTTATATTCCATGAAGACTTTACACCCTGGAAGACTGTACACTCCACCATGCGGGGGAGTTACAGGGGGGCTTTCCCCCCTGTGGGGTATGGGGGAAAGTGGGCCCCCAATGGGGGTTCGGGGGCGAATCCCCCTAAGGAAAAATTTCCTTGTAAATGTATATTGTAATTTCATTGTAAATCTGGACCATTCATTATAAGGTTGTAGATCTGACGATCTAAGTTATGTTAGGGTTTTTTTCCCTAGAAGGAAACCCTCTTTTATGAGGGAATTGGATTGTGGATATGGATCATTGTGAATATTGTGTTCTAAGAGAGGATACTATGATATAAATAAGAGGAAGGTACAACCGGTGTGTTGTAGGTTGTATCCCTTCATTTGTTGGATAATAACAAAGGAAGGACCTGGCAATTTCTCTGGTGGACATAGCTCACACTGGGTGAACCACGTATATCTGTGTCTCTATTGTATTGTGTATCTTCTTTGGTTTTTTTCCACATTTGTTTTTATTTTATTTCTCCATGATCCTATTTTTGTAGCAACTGGTATCAAAGCGAAAGGTAACTCACAGAAAAATAGGGTTCCTGGTTCGAGTGCGAGAAATGGCGAAAGATGGAAAGTTTAGGGTAGAGAAATTTAATGGAAAAAACTACCAATTATGGAAGATATAGATGGAAGATTATTTATATTAGAAGAATCTATTCCTACCATTGGGTGGAATAGAAAAGAATATGACGACCATCAAGGGTGAAGAATGGGAGGTTCTTGAAAGAAAGGCACTAGGAACAATACGATTGAGCCTGGCAGCATCAGTGGATTTTAATATTTCGAAAGAAAAGACAATGAAGGAGAGGATGGATGCATTAGATAAACTGTATGAAAAAACCTTAGTGTCCAATAAGGTATTTCTAATGAAGAGATTATTTAATATGAATATGTCAGAAGGTGGGTCTGTTGTAGATCATTTAAATGAATTTAATATGGTTACTAATCAGCTAGGTTCTATAAAAGTGGACTTTTATGATGAGGTCGGGGCTCTTATAATATTGTTCTCATTGCAAGAAATATGGAATGGATTGGTCATGGTTGTAAGTAACTCTGTCTCTAGCTCAAACAATTTAAAATTTGATGATGTTGTTGGTGTTATCCTTAGTGAGGAAATTCGATGGAAAAGCACAGGTGAGACATCAGGTAATGTGTTAAACATGGAGAATAGGGGAAGACAAAAGGATAGAGGAAAGGGCTCAGAGAACCGCGGTAATTCTAGGAAGGGAATACCCAAATCTAGATTAGGAAAGATATAGTGTTGGAATTGTGGGAAGTAAGGACATCTGAAGAAAGAAAGCAGAGCTCTAAAGAAACAAAGAGATGGACAGTAGGAGAAAAATCAAGAAGTAAATGTAACAGGTGATGTGTTACAATATGATTTGATTATTTCTGTAGAAAATATTCCCGAGTCATAGGCAGTAGATTCAGGGGCTTCATTTCATGTCACATCCCATAGGAAACATTTTATAGATTATGTTCAAGGTGATTTTGGACAAGTTCATTTGGGTGATGATGCACCATGCAAAATTGTTGGAATGGGAAAGGTAAAAATAAAGAAATGGAATGGAAACCAATGGTTATTGAAAGAGGTAATACATGTTCCATATCTAGGGAAAAATATGATTTCAACAGGGTAGTGGGAAAGTGAAGGTTGTATATTCATATTTATAGATAAATTGTGGAAGGTCACCAAAGGATCACTGGTGATAGGAAAAGCAGAGAAGGTAGGTACATGGTATTTATGTAGTAGTAATACTGACTTTTCTATCTCTTTATCTTCTACAGAAGTGGATACATCACCGTGCCATCATAATCTTGGACACATGAGTGACAAGGGGATGCAGATACTTCACAAAAGAATTTTTTTTATGGATATTAAACAAATTGATTTGGATTTTTATGAGCATTGTGTTTATGGAAAACATAAGAGACTCAGATTTCTCAGTGTCAGAAAAGAAAATAAGAGTGAAAGGTTAGAGCTTGTGCATACAAATGTATAGGGACCAACTCGAGTATCATCTCTTGGTGGCTCTCGTTATCATGTTACTTTTATTGATGATGCAACTAGAAAAACTTGGGTTTATTGCATTCGACAAAAATATGATGTTTTTTATACTTTTAAGGAATGGAAAGATTTGGTTGAGAATGAGATAGGAAAAAGGTTGAAGTGTCTCAGATCAGAAAATGGAGGTGAATATCTCAACAAGGATTTTGATGATTAATGTTTATACCATGGGATTTGTAGAGAGAAGATAGTTCCAGGAACACCACAAGAAAATGGTGTGTCAGAAAGGATGAACATGACAATCATGGAGCATGCAAGGAGTATGAGATTGCATACTAGTTTCCCCTTACAGTTCTTGGCAGATGTTGTAGATATTGTTTTTTATTTAATATACAAAGGACCTTCAAGATCCTTGGATGGTAGAATTCCAGAGGAGGCATGGGCAGGTAAAAAAGTAAACTATTATTTTTTGAAGACTTTCTGTTGTGAATCATTTGTCCATATTGATCAATAAAATATAACAAATCTTGAGGAAAAATCCAAGAAGTGTACCTTTATTGGATATAGTGTCAAAGATTTTGGTTATCGCTTAAGGGATTATGAAAATCATAAAATCATTACAAGTAGATATGTCATATTCAATGAGAAAGTCATTTTCAGGGAAATATACAAGAAAAAGAAAAAACAGAATAGACAGTTCTTGATGAGATCACTGAAAAAGAAATTCCAAAGGTACCAGAAAATCAAAATGTACAACAACAGGAGCAGCATGTACCTCAAATTCTTGCAAGTGTTGTTAGAAGATATACCAGGTTAAGTAGACTCCCTAAATGATACTCTCCTTCATTTATTATTTATTGTTGACTGATTCAGGGGAACCAAAATGTTATGAAGAGGCAATGCAAGTAGACACTAAAAAGAAGTGGGACCAAGGCATGAAAGAGGAAATGGATTCCCTGGTAAATAACTAGACTTGGTATTTGGTTCAATTTCCTATAGTAAAAAGAGAATTGTAGAATAAATGGGTTTACAAGTTGAAGGAAGAAGATGGAGGAAAAAAACGGTACAAGGATAGACTTATTGTAAATGGGTTTGCACAAAAGAAAGGTATAGATTCTAATGAAATATTTTCTCTTGTTGTTAAAATGAATTCAATTAGGACTATTTTAAGTCTTGTGGCAGTAGAAGATTTGCATATTGAACAGTTAGATGTAAAATCAACTTTTCTCCATGGGGATTTGGAGGAAGAGATTTATATGCAGCAACCACAAGGGTATGAGGTCAAAGGGAAGGAGAATTTGGTATGCAGGTTGAAGAAGAGCTTGTATGGCATAAAGAAATCTCCAAGGTAGTGGTATTTCAAGTTTGACAAGTTTATGACAGAACAAGGTTATAGTAGATGTCATTCTAATCACTGTGTTTATTTTAAAAAGATAGAAAAGGGAAGCTATATTATCTTTCTATTGTATGTAGATGGCATGCTTGTTGCAAGGTCTAATATGCAAGATATAAATGTCCTCAAGAAGAAATTAGCTAATTCATTTGTGAAGAAGGATTTGGGTGCTTCGAAGAAAATCCTTGGTATGAGAATAACAAGAGACAAAAAAAAAATCGCAAATTGGCATTGTCTCAGGGTGAGTACATAGAGAAGGTGTTGGAGAGGTTTAGAATGTAGAATGCAAAACCAGTTAGTACACCTTTGGCCAGACATTTCAAATTAATTAAGGAAATGTGTTCCAAGACATAGGAGGAGATAGAATACATGTACAGGGTCCCTTATTCATCAACAGTTGGCAACTTTATGCATTTGATGGTTTGCACAAGACCAGATATTGCACATGCAGTGGGAGTTGTGAGAAGGTATATGAAAAATACAGGTAAAGAAAGTTGGGAGGTAGTAAAGTGGATTCTTAGGTATTTGAGAGGTATTGCTACTCATGCATTATGTTTTAGAGGTTCAGACAATGTTCTACATCAATAATTTGATTCAGATATGGAAGGTGACAAAGATAGCAGGAGGAGAACCATAGGGTAAATTTTTACTATAGGTGAAACAATAGTGAGTTGGATTTAGAAAATGCAAAAGGTTGTTTCACTTTCAATAATAGAAGTAGAGTATGTTGGTGCTACAGAGGCTGGTAAATAAATTATTTGGTTTCAAAGGTTTATGAAGGAATTGGGAAAGAAGCAGGACAATAGTAGTTTGTACTGTGACAGTGATAATTCTATTCATATTGCAAAGAACTCAACCTTCCTTTCGAATACTAAGCATATACATATCAGGTACCATTTCATATGATCCATCTTGGAAGATGGATATTTGAAGTTGGAAAAGATACACACTATCTAGAATCTTGCAAACATTTTAATAAAGGGAGGAACCAAGGAGAAATTGAGTTCCTTCTTAGTTTCAGTTGGTCTTCAAGCATTAAGGTGAAGATGAAAAATTTTCTAGGTCCAATAAGGATCATAGTCCAATAGACACTTCAGCGATGGAGTTGTTGAGATCAGTTTCCAAGTGGAACATTGTTGGTTGTGGATCCTAATTCAGAGATCTTTGTTTTCAGTTGTGTTTATACCCCATGAATACTTTACACCCTGGAATACTATACACTCTTCCATGCGGGGGAGTTACAGAGGGGGGATTTCCCCCCTGCAGGGTTCGGGGAATGGACCCCCCCGGCTGGGGGGGGCGGGGGAAAGCAGGCCCCCGAAGGAAAAATTGCCTTGTAAATGTATATTGTAATTTCATTGTAAATATGAACCATTTATTATAAGGTCACATATATCATGATAGAAGTTATGTTAGGGTTTTGTTCCCTATAAGGAAACCCTCTTTTATGAGGGAATTGTATTGTGGCTATGGATCATTGCAAATATTGTATTCTAAGAGAGGAGTCTATTAGAGAAAGAAGAGGAAGGTACATCGAGTGCGATGTAGGTTGTATCCCTTTATTTGTTGGATAATAATAAAGGAAGGACCTGGAAATTTCTCTGGTGCACGTAGCCCACACTAGTTGAAGCACATATATCTATGTCTCTATTTTATTTTGTATCTTCTCTGTTTTATTTTTGCATTTGTTTTTATTTTATTGCTTCGCGATCCTATTTTTCTAACAAACTCTCTTATTTTCCTCTTCTTGTGTGAGACTTGGTTTACTTCTTTCTGCATCATAGGTACTTCTTTGTCATGTGTACACTGATCAATCATCCTACACAGTGTATTCATTGTTGTCTCATCATGCATCAATTCTAAGTAGCTTCTTAGAAAGCATGTCAAAGTGTTTACCTTCTCGATTGGTGTTTCTAGAGTAGTGCGGTCATAAACCAACAACATATCATACACTGGTGGTGTCATTGATATTGAAGCTATCCAATCTAGTCCTAGTATCTTCTTCCTTGCTTGTTGATAAGTTTCCATTTATTTTTGTGGATTGAATGTTGGCATGGGCTCAAATTATTTCCTTATTCATTGTTCCACTCCCTTTCCTTTATCTATCGCATCTAGTCTGGTTCTCATCCCACCACACATAACAACTTCTACTCTTGGATGATTGTCATGTTCTTATATGGCTATCATCTGTAGTTTTTGGTTATGATTATGATGTTGGTTTTGATTCCCTCTCGCCTGCCACTTTGTTATCAATTGAGGACAGTCTTATGTCACATGATCCAAGGCTCTGCAATACGTGCATGTCATGCAAGGATTTGGTAAATCTCTTGCTAAGTGTCCTAGTTTATTTCAGTTGTAAAATATTATCGGTCCTCTACCTCTTCAATCAAATCCTCTACGTCCTTGACCCTTTCCGAAACCTCCACGTCCACCCTAATTAAAGCCTATTGGAGTGTTATACAATGTAATTTCTCCTTCTATTGTGACAGTTTCCTCCTAAATTTTGTATGCATCTAAATTGCGCTCTCTCATCAAGTCGAATGTGTGATAGCCTTTCTCATCATGTCCTACCAATTTGAAAAAAATACAGAATAAATTTCTTAGGGTACTCTGATATTTCTACAATAAGGGACAAGTAGTCGAATGATGACCCCATGTCTTACATATCTCGTAGTACCCCACTCTTCCTGCCAACGGGTTTGGTTCTCTAGTGTCCATATATTGTGTGAATGTTGGGGACTCTTCCTTCATATGGCCTTCTATATTATATGTTATACACCAAACATGTTCACGCTTATCCTTCTCCTTCGTTATCTCTAATAATTGAATTCTTAGTGCAACCAACTATGATTTTACATGTGCCATACCTACACCATATCCTACAGGATATGCTTCCAACTTCATCGCGATTTCCAAAGATTTTGGTTGTGACATGACCTTTTTTTGTGTTAACAAACAACAAATGTTGGGCAATAGGCCTGATATAAACCATTCTTGGTGTTTCTCATCAAGAATATGAAATTTTAACATACCCATTACATCTTCAAATATATGTTCGTGGTCCCACATTTTTTCGTTGTTCACTCTCTTAATTTCCTTTAGTTCTTGTAATGTATTGAGATTTGAATTTCATCTTCCTAAATTTCTTTAATAATGCTTGTCCGATTTCTACCAAGGTTCTTGACTTTCCGGCCAGAGTAATTGTCTGAAACTTTGTTAGGGACCTAACCTCCCTAACCCATCATGTAGGTAGAATAATGTATTTTTCATGTAATAAAGACCAATATTAATAACGCCTAGTAATAAGGAAGAATAAGTCAAATGTAAGAAGACCTAATAGAAGCTTCCACTTCAAGAAGATCTTCCTCTATATTGTTCTTTTGGTAGATAAATTTAGTATAAATAGGAGTTGAGGGTATGAGAAGTATTTTCTTGAGAATTATTGTAATAGAGTGTTTCTCTGTTGGAGGTTGCCTCCTATAAGAGGTAATTGAACATTGTTTCCTATCAATAAAGGTATTATTTTGGTGTTTCGGTCTCATCTATTGTGTTGTTTCACTATTATTCTCTGCAATATTTTTTTTTTAAGCTATTATTATAGATAGGGTACCTTAAAAGTGGTATCAGAGCACTTTCCTTGGAAGAAAATTGTGGGTAATTTTTTTTCAAGGTAGAGACGTATTATGGCATCTTAAAGCTATAGATATCTGTCTTTCAATGCATAAATCCATGGTCAGGGAAGCATGCATGCAGGAACTACAAGTGGTAGTTAAGCGTGCATTGTTGGACACCCTTGTAACCCCTCTTGGTACTCCTTCGAGTGGTAGTGCATCATACAACACATGTATATCAATTGGCCTAGATCTCCTAAATCTCTCCATAAACAAACCGATCGGCCGCTTGAATGCTATAGTTCCATCGAGAACAACACTCGAGAAGATACTCTCTAGTACCTGGGTAGTCAGGTAGTACGATTAAGGGAACAATCTATCCCCCTTAGTTTGTTCCCTGAGATATTGGGTGCTATAGCGGGAAAACCCCCTTATGGACTACATTAGGGTTCAACACGTAGGCAGATCTAACCATATAAAAGTCTCCTACTTTTCTAACTACCCCAAATATACCCCAAATTCATACATGAAAGACAAAGGACCTCGGATAAACAAGGGTCTGATATAGGAAAACACACATTTTATAAGGACCGGAGGCACTCTCCTGAGGTACGAGAGTGAGGTTTTTTATCGAAACAACTTCTCAGGCAACCCAATGAAGCTTTGAATAGGAAGGAGTATCTTCTTGAACCCTCTATCGAACAACCTTTGAACAACCTTCACCTTGTCACCGAACCTTGAGTCTCATATGCAATGGGAACTTCTTGATCACCTTCCTTACTTTTGTGCCAACAAGCCATTTCATTTAGTGGATTCAGGGATCTTACTTATCAATCATGAAAGTTGAACCGGGTTAGATCGAGCGGGCAGAGATACCTTCTTTGTTTATATTCTTTTGGAAATCCACTTTTTCTTATTATGTATATAATATGACACTTCTTATTATCCTTAGTTTTATAACCCTACCACTACTTCCCGTATTTGCACAACCCAACCAAGGTTTTGTGCTTCCTAAATCCAACAACTTCACCAATTACCCTTATTGGAGGGAGGGGAATACCTCTACCCATATCACCTCACTCAGGGGACCAAATTTTAGGCATGGAGTGAGTTGGATAAAGCCAAATTCCAAGTTCAAGAACCCACATGAATCATATGCCTATCAAAACGTCCCAACAAAATTTTTATTTATAAAATATGTGTTTAGAAAAGCCTTTTTTTAGATCTACCAGACCCACCCTACACCAAACTTGCTTTTCAGGTCATAGCCTTTGAATCGGACAATCGGAAAAAGTAGAAAAATACATAACCATACCCAATTACTTATTATATATCTTAGCCCTTGGGTTGGCACTTACAACATTTGTATTTACTTTTGAGGCCTACTGTTAGACAGGAAGTGCGATGCTACCAAAATTTAGTTGTGGGAGGGAGGGATCATGGCGTGGGAAATGTGCGTGGGAACTTCCCTACATAATATTCAATACATCCAGATGCATCAAAGATGGAAGGAAGGAGGAAAGAATAGAATACATTCAATCAACCATTTTTCCTAATCAAATTCTGAGTTCAGGAACCCATCTAGATCATATGCCTCTAACCCTGTCCAACCAAATATTTTCTTTCTAAAATACAAGGTTGGATACATTTTTAGGATCAACTGGAATAACTTCTTGGGCAACCCATATAGCTCTTAATTTTTTATTCATTCCATGCCTCGACTTTTGTGTCTATCTTTTAAAGCACCCTACCTTCTTTTCTATCTTATTTAGCACACCCCACCTTTAGTTTCATAGGAGAGGTAGTGGAGTTCTTCAAATAGCTAGTTGACTAAAGCAAAATGATAGTTCTCAAACCTGGGATTCTCAAACCCTCTCAACACAAGGATTTTCTCTAGGAAAAGACGCTTTTCATAAGCTTTTTGGAATCAACTGGAACTACGTTCCTTGACTTGCCTGCTCACAGAATTTCACTTTTTGAGTCGGGCTTCCTTGGATGCATGGGCTTAACATATTTTTATTTACCTTTTTGAAGCCTACACAATGAATTTCAGCCAGACTTATTAGATTTTACGACCGAATTGGGGTATGAAAAGATCAGGTAACTTAACCTTTTTACTATGTGTGATGCCCATATCATTCTAATCATTAATTTAATCTCATAAACAATTCATTTTCTAAACGGAGATAACGATTTCACAGGATATATTTATTTTCTCAACAGCAATTTCGGTAATTTAGATTTATCACAGGGTAATAACTTTCTGGTAAAAATGAAATAAATGCGTAACTTGACAAATACCTGATACTGATGCTAATTTCTGCTACCTTGTTGCCTCTGCTCCTGCTGGTACACAGATCAATCCTGCCACAAACAAACAATTAACTGCCCAAAACTACTGTCCTCCCTGCCAACTAGGAAAACTACCTAGCTCCAGGATATCTACGGATATCCTGGCCCTCCGTGCCCAAAACCTTCAGCAACTCGGTGCCTCCCTAGATCAAGCCACAGTTCAGAACACTCTATTCCTTGCTTACAGCAAGCCAACAGTCCACAAAATACCACAGGCTCACAGCCAATACAGTAGTGTACAGAAAATTGCTACTCACAGTAGATACAGTGGTGCAGAACTCTCTGCTCACAACAGAATACAACAGTTCATCGCAAAACACAGAGTCTAGAGGCCCTCTGCTCATCCAGCACAATAGTTCACAGCCAAATATCACAGTACGCGGAATCTCTCTGCTTCCGGCAAATATAGTGGTCCTGAGCTCACAGCCCCGCAGCATCCATCCCCGCTGAATGGAATGCACATCCCCCTCTTCCCGTCCCTTATTCCTCCCTGCCACATCACGCAGTAACTCTACCACCAACCCCCTCCACGCGTCCTCCGACCTGCGTCCTCCAATAAATTTTATTGCCTCTGGATTTATGGGCTCCCGCACCCTGCATATGCAACCTTGTGCATACGTAACTCTGTTGTTATCTCCATTCTTACTTTCTGTCTTTTAAATTGGTTTATCAGATCATTGAATGCAGTCTGCAATCAATGTTATTTTATTAACTGTAATTCTTTCTTAATTAAATCTTGCTTAATAATCTTTAATCATTTATCAGTTTAGGGGCGTTACATACACCTACCCTTCAAGAAACTTCATCCCGAAGTTAGGGTATCATATGGTACCAGGAAAAGAGCATGGTTCATACATTCACAGCAAGGAACTGATATTATCAGTAAGTAAGTCAAGCAGTTCATACATACTAGTGTACATGTACGAGGAATGCATGTGTAGCTAGTACATGCAAATCTCATGCATGTACTAATAATCAAACAGTCATTTTTTAATAATGTATGCAAGCATTCAATCCAGTTAGCAAGGCTAGTCTTTTATAAAAGACCATAATCATTTTCTGTGTGAGAAATCCTTTTATTACAATTGTCCAGTTCAGTAATTTGTTTTAAACAGCTGTGTTTTGATTTCATAAAAGAATATTCATATATACACATTTTTCTTCCATCAAATTCCACCACAGGACAGATCCCCTTATGTCTCAACTATCTACTCATCCTTCCTTCCTAACCTACTTTTGTCTCCCATCCTATCCGTCCTCTGCTAGACTATCTTGGAGCGCCAACTATATTTGCCTAACTCCAAATAGAACCCGTAAGTGGAAGTGTCACTATCTCGACCAAGATTCCCTAGCAGGCAACTGACAGTCCTCATCACACATCTTGGGGAGTGTGCATCTGCACCGTCCTCCCAGGACTTCAGGTTTCGGAGGATACATGGTGGGAAACACCTCCACCCCTCCTAGCAGTACTAGGGTCAACACCCTATAATGGAGGATACACGGTGGGAAAAGCCTCCACCCCTCCTAACAGAACCAGGGTCAACACCCTACAATGGAACACACACAGGGACACCGTGTTGCTGAAGGTTTTGTCATCGTTTAATCGGTTTTGGGCAGTGTTAGTACCAAAATCATAGCATAATCATGCACTAGTCCACATATCATAGCAAAGCATCCAAATCAACATAATTTCCCTCATATTGTTCATACCATAGTGTTTCTCAGTAGTGGTCCACATATCCACTTTCATCATCATTATCACTTGGCTATTTCATAGCCCATAACCTGTAGATTAGTCTGCAACACAAACTCATATATTTCTATGCATTATTATCATATAATTGCATACTTTCGTCATTTCAATTTGGGTATCCCCGTACCAATATACTAACATCAAAGTTTTCCAATATGAATTAGATTTCACAATATCCCATATTTCATACTCTTTACTCATTCACAAGATTATCATTTACCAAAATAGATTTTATCGTATCCAACATCATTCTAATGGTATTTAAACATTCAACAATTTCTCTTTCTCAACATATCGCATCATATACATCATCATCAATAGCATTAATCATTCATAAAAATTTCATTCACATAGTAGATCACATTACATGCATCATCATTAATAACATTTAAACATTTATTATTGTTCATAAGTTTAAAGTTTAAGTATACCACTTAATGGTTTCACTGTGACTAGGAAATAAAGTATATAGGCCTCAGGTAATCCTGGTCGTCTACGTCAAAAGTGGTGTTACCTACACCCCATCTTCGAGAAACTTGTTCTCAAAGTGGTCAAAATAGTGACAGATAGTCTCACCGTAGTGTCTCGGCATCCTCCCAAGTAGCAGATCCTGGACTATACTTGTCCCACTGGACCTTAACTTGGTCTACCAAACGGTTTATGAGCTGGCGGACTCTACGGTCCAATATGCGTAATGGTTCGACCGTGAGGGTTACCACGTCCGATACCTGCAATTCTTTCCAATTTAGTTTATGTGATTCATCGGCTACATAATGACGTAAAACAGATACATGAAATACATTATGAGTTTTATGCAAGTGGGGTGGCAGTACGAGACGATAGGCAACGGTTCCAATTTTCTCTTGGACCCTAAATGGCCCTATAAACCGTGGTGACAACTTGTCCCCTTCCCGAACCGTATAGTACTCTTATTTGGCTTGATACGAATAAAAACTTGGTCCCCCACCTCATAATTTCGGTCGGTCCTGTGTGCATCAGCATAACTTTTCTGTCTGTCATGTGCTTCCTTTAGTCTCTGCCTGATCTAAATCACCTGTTCTTCCATTTCCTAAATCAGTTCTGGCCCAACTGTTACTCGGTCTTCTAGCCTATCCCAACTCAATGGTGTTCTACACGGCCTTCCATACAATGCTTCGTATGGAGGCATTCCGATGGAACTATGATGACTATTATTGTAGGAAAACTCCACTAAAGATAGGTACTTCTCCCACTGGGTTTGATTATCCATTACGTACATCCTAAGCATGTCTTCCATGACTTGATTTACTCTTTCAGTTTGCCCATCTATTTCAGGATGATAAGCTGTGCTTAAGTTCAACTGAGTCCCCAATGCTGACTGTAATCTTGTCCAAAATCTAGAAGTGAATCTAGAGTCCCTATCTCAAATAATCTTCTTAGGTATCCCATGCAAACGGATAACCTCGCTCATAAACACTCGTGCCACATCAGCAACACTGTATGTGTCTCTAATTGGAATGAAATGAGCACTCTTTGTTAACTTATCCACTATCACAAGAATGGCATTGTGTCTATGAGATGTGAGTGGCAACCCTACAACAAAATCCATTGAGATAACTTCCCACTTGGACATAGGGACATCATGTGGTTGTAGGAGGCCTGCTGGGTGATGGCGCTCAGCCTTCACTTGTTGACACTCAAGGCATCTGGCGATGAAATGGACTACATCGCGTTTCATGCCTGCCCAAAAGAAGAGTTTCCTCATCTCTGCGTACATCTTCTTCACACCCGGATGTGCACAATAAAGTGATTTATGGGCTTCCTTCAGTATGAGGCTTTGAATATCCCCATTCTCCGGGATGTACATCCTTCCTTGATATCTCAACAATCCGTCTGTTTCTAGGTTATATCCTTCATACTTTGGGTCTATCTGTCTCCCACTCTGGAGGTTTGAAGTAACCTTTAGATACCAACTGTCTCCCAGTAGTTGTGTCAACACCTATTCTCTCAGGCTGACCTTCAAGGTTACCAAAGAGAAGATACGTGGTCTCCTACTCAAGGCATCCGCGACCACATTCTCCTTTCCCTTTATATAAGAAATACCAAAATCGTATTCGCTCATAAACTCACTCCGTCGCCTTTGCCTGGCATTCATATCTCTTTGAGTGAAGAGGTGTTTTAAGCTCTGATGGTCTGTTTTGAGTTCAAAATTTCACCCCACAAGATAGTTCCTCCAAAGTTTCAGAGCTAGCATTACAGCTGCCAACTCTAAATCATGAGTCGCGTATAACTCCTCGTGCTTCTTAAGCTTTCTTGACGCATAGGCTATCACTCCTCCATCCTGCATCAACATGACCCCCAACCCTTGTCTCGAGGCATCTGTGCAGACCATGAAGTCCTTTTCCATATCTGGCACTCGTAGAACTGGCGCACTAGTTAGTAACCTCTTAAGCTCAATGAATGCGCTATCACATTCTTCTGTCCA
>JZKD02S1679579.1:575326-592070 GCA_000966675.3 Picea glauca | reverse complement strand
GGTGCAGTTGTCTTTCTAAGTTGCCCCACCAGTTCAAAGTGCTATCTCTTAACTGGAAAATTGAAATCTTTGCCTTTGAATTGGATGCATAGTCCCTTAAGGAAAAACACCTGGTCATGCCTTCCAACCATTCTTTGGCACGTTCACTGGTGCGACCCCCGACAAACTCCAGAAGTTTGATTTTCTGCAATTCTCGTGTGATGTCTTCAGGTGGAAGTCCTCCCTCTGAACTCCTTGATGCTTCTGGATTACCCGTTCCAGATGGTGGGTGTTCCCCTTCATTCCCTGTTGGTTGGTGCCCCTTTAGAGTCTCGTTAATAGCTTCTAACGAGTGTAGTATGAGAGCTAGTTCGGGCGATGGTGGTGCTAGTGCTGGTGGTGTCGGCGGCATTGGTGGTGGTGGGGTTGATGGTGCTCATGACGACGCTCCCCTACCACGACCCCTTCGAGTCCTGGCCATTTAGGATGACTTAATCTGCATCACCCAAAGTTATCAGGGTGAGTTCCAGGACGTTTCAAATTGGTGCTACTCAAACTTAGAAACAGGGTTAGGCGTAAGTTTTCTTTACATGTCTGTAAACAGACGTTACTCCATCAGGGGAATTGGCTCAGTTTTGGGTTAGGATTAAGCATCTAAGCTTGGTCAACATCAAACTTTAAGGTAGGATAACCTTACACTTTTAATAACATAGTTGAATTAAAATTATTATTTACATTAACTTAATCCATTTTAACTTTATTCTAACTCATTCCTATATATATATAATTTTATTTATGCTAAATAATTTAATCTATTTTAAAATATTTATAACAATTTACAAATAAAATAAAACGACTAAACGAGCACCCAAGGATTCGGGCACGCATAGGCTCCACGTGCTCGTCACGGCCTCTGCACCTACCGTGACTTATCCACGACCCTATATCGGAGTTCGGAGTTTCAGACTTTTCGCTGTCATGATCCCCTTACCTCTCCAATCCCCGATTCACGATGGCTCAATTTCTATGGGCTAGCCCCCACTAGCTATACCTTGGTTTATATGACCACGCTCACAAGACTGTGGTCTTAGTCACCTTATCGGGATTTCGGCGTTTGCGACGTCAACGCACGCAAGTCCTCAGGATTCCCGATTTCCCGATACGCGATGCAATCTACCACCTGTCCTATGTTGACCCTACCGTGGGCCCCCTTGTCCCTTGGCTCATTGGGAAATCGCGTTTTGCGATTCTGCAAAGTATGAAACTCTCGCTCCCGGGACCTTCGATATCCCGATTCCCGATGGTACGTGTGGGCTCTATAGGGTATCGTGAAATCGCGATTTCCAACCCAACAATTCCAATGTATGAAAAAACCCCGAAATCCTGATGCTTTCAGATCCACCGACACACGTCCCTCCAATCGAACGCCTCCGACCATGTCGGGAAATCGCGAATTGCGATTTCATTATGTATGAGTTTCACGACTCCGGAAACTCCGATATGCCGAACCCCGACTCCTTGGGATCCTCTGACACGCGTCCACGAGATGAACGGCTCGGATCTCATCGGGAAATCGCAGATCGCGATTTCCTGTTGCACCATTTCTTTACCCTCGAAAACTCCGATATCCCAATCTGCGACTTTCGCCCGATCCCTGACACCTGTCCCGTGTGATGGACGGCTCAGATCTCGTCAGGATTTTCAACCGATATTTCCCGATTTCTTGTCCACGGAAACACCGATTTTCCCGATGCACCAACGCCGATGGCGCTGATCACTGCCATGTGTCCTCACCCAATGGACGGTCTAGATCCCATCGGGAAATCGCGTATCGCGATTTCAACATGCTCGAGTCTCTTGTCCTCGGAAACCCCGATTTCCCGATGGGGCCAAACACCGATGGTTCTCGATGGTGCCACCTGTCCCACAGATGGACGGTTGTGATTCTATCGGAAAATCATGAATCACGATTTCCAAACACAAGGGTTCTACACTCCTGAAATCCGCGATGGTAAAATCCCGATGCCTCCCAAAACGCTGACAAGTGTCCTGCCGAGATCAACCGCCAGGATCCGTTCTTCGGGATTTCGAGAACGACAAGGTCTCGATTCTCTGACTTCCCAAAACTCCGATGACTCAGATTTTCCCAATGAATCCTCCTGTGCATGCTAGGGATTAAACCCCGGGCTACTTTTCTAGATCTAACGGCTGACGGGATTTTGCCCAAGATCTGACGGCGCAGATCTATTCTCCCATGTAATAGACAGTTCCCTTTGGGATAATGATCAATTGCATGAAACTCCACGTAGTGTACAAATTTCTTTCTTGGCATGGTTGAATTTTATATGGGTCTATAGTTCTTTGAAGTTTTTACATTATTACAATCATCGAGGCTAACACAGGCAACTAGTTTACACTGTTCCTATGCGATACAAGTCTGCTAAATTTCCCTTGACATTTTTATTGGTTCCAGGTATCTATTCCGCCCGAAACTTCATTAACAACATTGCTCAATAAAATTAAGTTATGACTTATCTTTTCCATGCTCAATAGCTTGGATACCATACTGTATCATGTATTAGTCACATTTAGTCCACTGAACGTGTATCTTTTACAGGTTAAGCGTGGCTAGAGTTAACACTCCAGGTTTCGGCCCTTAGGCCCCAGATTTCGAACTAAGACGCTTTGATACCATATGTGATGCCCATATCATTCTAATCATTAATTTAATCTCATAAACAATTCATTTTCTAAACGGAGATAACTATTTCACAGCATATATTTATTTTCTCAACAGCAATTTCGGTAATTTAGATTTATCACAGGGTAATAACTTTCTGGTAAAAATGAAATAAATGCGTAACTTGAAAAATACCTGATACTGATGCTAATTTCTGCTGCCTTGCTGCCTCTGCTCCTGCTGGTACACGGATCAATCCTGCCACAAACAAGCAATTAACTGCCCAAAACTACTGTCCTCCCTGCCAACTAGGAAAACTACCTAGCTCCAGGATATCTACGGATATCCTGGCCCTCCGTGCCCAAAATCTTCAGCAACTCGATGCCTCCCTAGATCAAGCCACAGTTCAGAACACTCTGTTCCTTGCTTACAGCAAGCCAACAATCCACAAAATACCACAGGCTCACAGCCAATATAGTAGTGTACAGAAAATTGCTACTCACAGTAGATATCGTGGTGCAGAACTCTCTTCTCACAACAGAATACAATAGTTCATCGCAAAACACAGAGTCTAGAGGCCCTTTGCTCATCCAGCACAATAGTTCACAGCCAAATATCACAGTACGCAGAATCTCTCTGCTTCCGGCAAATACAGTGGTCCTGAGCTCACAGCCCCGCAGCATCCATCCCCGCCGAATGGAATGCACATCCCCCTCTTCCCGTCCCTTATTCCTCCCTGCCGCCTCACGCAATAAATCTACCACCAAACCCCTCCACGTGTCCTCCGACCTGCGTCCTCCAATAAATTTTATTGCCTCGGGATTTATGGGCTCCCGCACCCTGCATACGCAACCTTGTGCATACGTAACTCTATTGTTATCTCCATTCTTACTGAATGTCTTTTAAATTGGTTTATCATATCATTGAATGCAGTATGCAATAAATGTTATTTTATTAACTGTAATTCTTTCTTAATTAAATCTTGCTTAATAATCTTTAATCATTTATCAGTTTAGGGGCGTTACACTACGCGTCCGGTGTCGATCCTCTCACGTTCAATAGCTCCGCTGACTACAAGCCTCCTCCCAAGGCTGGCTTGCATTCACAAACAGATAAACAAGAAACTAAAAACATGCATCTCATATATAAATCATGGGTTAGATGTTATAATAAAGAATAAATCAAATACAAAGATTTGCAACATCATATTTCGAGACAG
This sequence comes from Picea glauca, assembly GCA_000966675.3. Classification (NCBI taxonomy): domain Eukaryota; kingdom Viridiplantae; phylum Streptophyta; class Pinopsida; order Pinales; family Pinaceae; genus Picea; species Picea glauca. The sequence continues at coordinate 588,192 of JZKD02S1679579.1, read as the reverse complement.
AAAAAGTATTCCTTTTATTGATATCACAATGTTTACTTACAACAAGGTTGACAACTACTCCATGAACCTAGTTCATGATCCTCTTCACCAAGCTCCAACTGTGCTTCCATGTATATTTCTCCTCTCAAACTTATTCTAGGGAATGGAATAGGGGCTTATGATGGAGGAAAAAAGAAAAAATAGGAAATTCTGATGCAAATCTCACAAGGTGGCTACAATTTCTTAGGGCAAGGAGGGGATGTGAAACGGACAGAGTTTCACTGTTCTTATGCTTAACTTTGGAATGAGACCCAAAAACCTCATTTTATATGACAAAGTGATTGTTATTTGGTTGGGTGACGGGCTATAGGCGGTGGGACAGTTGGGAAACTACCCAATAGCCCGTAATCTCAACGAATTCCTTGCAACTTTTTAATTTTTTCAAATTTTGCGAGTATACGCGAGCTATAGTGGTGCATCTAGCATACATACATGGGTTGTAGTGGTGCAAAAATCATACATACACGGGTAGTAATGGTGTAGGGTGCATACATCTTCAAAAATAGTGTTTTTAATAAGAGCAACTCAGTGATGGCTTGGAAACAATAGCAAGTAAGAGGGTCTGATGCCAGGTATGCATGTATGGAGAAATTTAGGGTTATAATAGATTCCCCCTAATGTGTGAGGTCAGAAGAGAATCTGATGGATGAAATACATTATAAATATTCACCAACATACGAAGCGAGTGAGCCTGGGACTAGAGTTCAGGAGGTGCCATCTACAAAATAACAATTGTTTCTCTGAAGCGGGCATACCCATTCTCGGGATGAAATAATTAATGGGTTCCAATCAAATACACTACAGATCCATGTCATATAACTATATAAAGTGTATCTATGAGCAATACACAATGGATCTACATCTCAAAATCAAAGATATACATGTATAGTATCCATCTTCAAGAATCCAATAACGCTTGATGGCTAGAGATGAGGTCTTCAGAGCTCGAGAAACAAATTCAAAATCTTCAAAAATAAGGTAGGAGTACAATGTGAGTGTATGACTTCACTACCTAGAGGTCTTTGATGACTCGTCAAGAATAGACAAGAGGATATTGATGATCAGGCAGAGAACTTCATTGATTTCGATCAAAGATTTGATTGGACTTTTGGGATGGTCGGGCATGAGGTCAAGAAACAAACTATAGAAAGGACAACTCATGTTGGGTAAAACTTCCCTTGGAAAATAGCACAATAGATGATCAGGCTTAGGAAACATGACATTGATATAAGTCTACGATGCAGGAGGCAACACAAACTCTCCATGTGTTTGGAAGAATAACCAAATGGAGGAGGACACAACTCTATGTAGCGAGAAAAACTTCCTAAGTTCATGTTAGATCCAAAATCTTGACAATCAAATGGAAGGATGTGCTTTGTCCAAGGGAGACTCATTGTGCTACCAGAAAATAAAATACTATTTCCCATCCTCTTTTTGGGGTATATTTGATTTGTTTTGTCTTTTTCAATATTTTTGAAGAGCTTGAAAAAGAATAAAAGAATGCTACATTACAAAAGAGGAACATGTGTCGCAAGCATACTATTTCCAAGTGCAAGGAACACACTAATGCTCAGAGAAAGGAGACATGTGCAGGAAAAGGACACTTGGGAAAATTCCTCCATGGGTCAAGGTGTCAAGACACAAAGGCAAACTGCTACAAGGCTTGCGTATAAAGCATGCTTCAAAGGTTTAGTTGAGAGAAACATGGAGCCGACATTAGGCCAAAGATACAGAGATGAAAATGTGATTAATAAGACACAATGAAAACCCCCTTCAATGTGATTTTAATGAGCCCAGAGAAGGTAAGCTCGGTGGTTTTGCATTTTTAGAGAGTCTGAAAAAGCGTAAAAGAAGACTCCATTGGGGTACCTTTTTTGAAGGTAGTCTAGTCGGTTTGAAAAAGGGGTAAACTTGCACCGAAAAGACGTCTATTCAGAACCATTTTAACGAGTGTGACAGAGAAAAGATCACTCGACAATCTTTTCAATTTTAAGGAGTCTGAAAAAGAGCTTAACTATGGACTCACAGCCTTTTTCTAGATTTAGTCTCCTTAGCCGGAAAAAGTATAAAATCTACTTACGAGAAATCTCTCGGTGAGATGAATCTCTCGAGGTGTACCTTTTTCCTCCTTAATCTACATGTCGGAAAAAGGGGTAAAACATGCCAGTAGATGTTTTTTTGGACCATTTTAACGAGTGTGAAAGAACAAGGTAACTCGACAATCTTTTCAATTTTGAGGAGTCTGAAAAGAGCTTAACTATGGACTCCGTAGAGGATGTTTTTCTGGACTAGTTTAACGAGTGTGAAGGAACAAGGTCACTCGACGATCTTTTCAATTTTAGGGAGTCTAAAAAGAGCTTAACTATGAACTCTGTGGGGGTTCCTTTTTTGTAAATTTAGTCCCTCAGGCTCGAAAAAGGGTTAAAATTATACCTGAGAATACTCTTCTAGCGAACCAAAGTTCTTAGAGTATACCTTTGTCTATACAATTGACCATCCAGACCAAAAAATGGGTAAAATAACTTCGAACAAATGTGCCTTAGAGTTTTAATTTGGTGAGCGTGAAGGACAACAAGATCGCTCGACAATATTTTCATGTTTAGAGAGTCTAAAAAGGGCTTAAAGAAGACTCATTTTTTGGGAGTCCCGAGGGTGAGGCCAAGAGTAATAAAACATTAGACATATGAGGATCAATATCATAATCAGGACAAGACTAACAAGGAATCCAGAGCCTAAAGTCATTAACGACGGCATGGACACCAAAATGCAAAATAGATCTAACTAGGGAATCCATGTAGAGGTAGGCTCTACCACTAAATTACGACACTTCTAAAGCAACAAAGACGGTTCTGTGTCGCAGTTTGGTGGAATCGATCCTATGGAAAAGAAGAAAAGACAATGAGATGTAGAAAGTGGAGGTGGAATCCTATCTTATATGCAAAAAGCTAGAAAAATGTCTTTTACCAAAGGACCTTTAAAAGTGTCCCATCTCCCAAAACATTTTCCAAACCAAAAGTGAAGTGCATTGTAACATCCAATGAGAAACTCAAGAACCACGTTAAATGATTTTCAAGCCAGAAAAAATAACAAAAGGGTTCAAAAAGTGGCAAAAAGGGCCAAAAAAGTCTATAAGTAGAAGCTGACAGCTCATTTTCACCATTGCAAATTGAGAATTAACCAAAGAGAGAAAAATACCCCTTTTCTAAAAGAGTTGCTTCCGAGAGCTTCAAAGGATGAAATGAACTTCTGCTCAGACCAATTAAGTACAAACCAACCCCTCTTTCATTTCCATACTTTTTTTATGTATTTATTTTAGTTTTTTTTGGGGGGGGGCTCCTAAAAAAGGGCAACCCTACGTGTACACGGGCTGTCTAAGCAAAGCCTGTGTATTCCCAAAGGAAGAAAACAATATTCCTGCATGCATACATGACTATGTCCAGGACAGCCCATGTACACCCTCAATAACATAGAAAAATAAAAAGGCAAGAGCTAACTCCTCCCCATGAACTTGTCACGTGACAGTATGTATGTCCACTAGAGAGAGAGAGAGAATGAGGACATTGATATATTGGTTGATGAGGACCCTGTTGCTATCGCCGCACATTAAAACAATGTGGGTTATGGAAGTTCTTCTGGTTTCCATTCATGAGGGCACAACCTAGGCTGCTGAATGCCTTGTTATATTATTGGCACCCTGGCGCAAAGGCATTTATGCTCGAGGGGCATTCGTTGACTCTAGCAACTGAGGAAATTTACTTCTTGAATGGCCTCTCGAGGAGAGGAGAACCAATCAACTTGCGTGCATTTCCCCTGGGTCCTTATAGCAACGTTGAACTGATCTGAATGCATTGTGAGGCCAATACTGAGAAAGTAGGGTCTCAGGTGTTGATTCACAAGATCACCAACCTATCACTGAAGGTGATAGTTTTTCTCATTGGGTGTATCACTGGATCCACGGCCTTACATCAGGCCTCTCAGCTGCACATGTATTATGCAATGTAGTTCCTAAACGCATGATTATTCGACTGGAGCATGACCATGCTTGAATGCATGAAGAGATAGCTCACAGAGTGTCGAGGGCGTAGTAACAAAAAATTTAGGTTCAGCACCATTTTATGTTCATTCATATTTAAGAGGGTACCCATACTTAGTCCATGAGAGACAGTGCGGGGGCATGTTGCCTCCTTCCCAGCAGTGTGTAGAGGCAGCATTTCTGCCGTGACAAGGGGGAGGAAGGACCATAGAGGCCTTCAATGATGCATTTTTTGACTGGTGGGCATGGAAGATTCAAGTGATAGAGGACTACCTCTATGCTAGAATCAAATTTTCCAGGGATCCAGACATGCCCATACCTCCTAGAGAAGAGCGAGGAGAGATAGGTATATTTGTTTTTTAAATTTATTTAATTTTTAGTTTCTTTTTAATATATATCATTTTTATGTGAATTAGAGTATTTGAAAACTATGTGTCTGTTATGTACAGATGTGGGACCAGTGCATTTAGCAGACTTCTCGAGGACCAAGTGATGTCCTCAACTAGAAGCAGTACCATCCACAGTCGTTGGACAAGCAACAATAGTAGGGGGACCTCCAGCTAGAGAGGCTGAGAGATTTTTGAGATGAGTGGAGCGGAACCTCACCGCGCTCACTCGTGTAGTTCCCATGGCCGAGATCGAGGATCTCCCGCCATCGATGCAGCCTCACATAGTTGGGGTGCCATGGACCTGGGTCCAACTCTTTTAGCGTTTGGAAAACACTGTTGTTCACTATGGCAGGGCCAACAAGCCCCGTGCTTAGCTAGGTTGGATGACTTATGTGTCAAGGGAACTCTTTTTGTATATTTTTTAGGGCATAAGCCTCGTGATGTCTACTAGATATGTATTTTTGAGGCGTTCACGCTGACTGATGTACTCTGACACTTTTGATATATATATGTATGTATGTATGTATGTATGTATGTATGTATGTATGTATGTATGTATTTACATATTTTATGTCTTATGGATCACATTTTTACAAATGTATGTACATGTGTATGTGTGTGCAATATGCCAATCTAATACTTGATTAGCTAGAGTATCTGTCATTTGATTTAATCTCCTAGGAAAATGGATATATGTAATGTAATCAAAGGATCATTCTAAGAGGTGTACTCTAAGGAATCGTTGGTGTAGAGTAGGATCATAAACGCGATAAACCCCATTTAACTGGGACACAACCAATTGAGCATATAAGTAGACCTGGAGGTGAGAGATATCATGCAACAAAGTGTCACGAAGAAACTCTATCGTTGTGCTTTACTCGATGACATTTTTTGTGGCGTCACCTAGACAGATACCTCCAGAAGATAGCAACTGGACTTGAGGCGTGAAAATCACCCAAGTTGCATAAGCAAGCCTCCGAGTGTGTTCGCTAGCGTTGTCTGTGAACCCAATGGACACCTATGATTCACTTGACATCTACCATAGTGAAAAAGATGACATAAATAACGACATGTCCATAAAACAAAAAGACAAAAACTAACTGTATAAGATCTATACATATGTACAAGAAGTCACCCAAGGTGACCAACCTATGACTAATACTTCTTGTGGTAGAATTGATCTTTCACTGCAAAATAGTCTTGAGAGACTTATTCACATCTTCCACCTGACCATTCACTTGTAGGTAGTAGGGTGATGAATGATCTTGCCTCAACCCAAGCTTTGATGTTAACTGATACATCCTTTTATTCTTAAATTGACTTCCATGGTTAGTGAAAATATCCTTCGGGATGTCGAACCTTGCTATTATCTAGTTAAAAATAAAGAGAGCTGTTTTTTCGCTGTCATTATTGAACGTTGGCATAGGTTCGACCCACTTTGTGAAGTATTCTAGTGTTATGATGATATAACGATGCCCCCTAGCTGAAGCCGGGTGGCATGTAGTAAAATCAATCCCCCACTTGGTGAAGGGACCAACTGTAATGACAGGAAACATAGGAGCAGGGTGTGCCCTCATCTTCCAAGAGAAGATTGGACACTGGTGGCACTTCTTGACCGATTCAACGCAATCCTTGATTAATGTCAGACAAAAGAAACCGACTCATAGAATGTTTTGGGTTGTTGCCAACCCAGAAAAATGACCACCACATGCTCTAGTGTGGTAGTCATTAAGAACGATTTCCACTTCTTCATGAGTGAGGCACTAGTGAAGGATGCAATCTACACCTCGATGATACAAAGTGTCATTGAGTATGAGGTAGTTTTTTTCCTGATGGGGTATACGTCGATGCTCATCGTGAGAAGCAGAGGCGAGGAACTTCAAAGTCTAGAGATAGAATAGTATATCTCCATACCAGGCGTTCGAAGATGTGATCAGAAAGAGATCCCCTTTAATAGGAGATTCTTTAGGCGTAACATCACTTGACTCGACTGAAATTTCTGAGATGAGTTCTGCAAAGACCAACAACTTTTTGGATTTCATGGAAACAAAATCCAAGTCAAATTCTTGGAGGATCAAAATCCATATACTGATCTTTCCACCGATGATGATTCGTGTCAACACATACTAGAATGGATTCACAACAAAAATGACGATGGTCTTGCGAAGAAGGATATAATGATGGAACCATTGGACAACATGCACTGCTACCAATGTAAGCTTCTCAACATGGGAGTAGTTGAGTTGCAGTCCAACTAGGCCTTGAATTAGGTAATAAATCACATGCTCTTCAAGCATATCGTCCTCTTGAACCAATACCATACCGATGGTCAACTCCATGGCGGCCAAGTACAATAAGAAATCTTTATTATAATTGGGTGGCCAAAGCAGAGGGGTAGACGTGAGGGTGCGTTTCAACGCTTCAAACAAGCACTGAGCAGATTCATCCCAATAGAAAGGGACTCCCTTTTTCAATAAATGCATGAACCCTTTAGTGATCTCAGCATAGTTTGCGATAAAACGCCGAAGACAGTTTTCTTTTCCTTGTAATATTTGAATCTAAGGGACTATGTATAGGGGAGGTGACTGAACTATCACCTCAACCTTAAGAGGATCAACCATGATCCCTATTGTCGAAACTATGAAACCTAAAAGATGACTCGACGTCATGCAAAAACTGCACTTGTTGGGATTCAATCCAATCTGATAGTAGCGACATCACTCAAAGATAAGTCAGAGGTGTATGGTATGATCAGCTCTCTTATGAGATCATGATGCTAAATCATTGAGATAAGCCTCGACTATATGTTTGAGATCATGGAAAGAAAAAGACATGGCCCAGTGAAAAGTGGCTCTAGCATTCTTCATGCCAAAAGGCATCTTACGATAAGAAAATGTACCCCACGGACAAATAAAAGTTGTTTTATGATGGTCCTTGGGTTTGATTTGTATTTAGATATATCCTGTGAAACCATCCATGAAAAAAAAGACCTCACAGCCTGCACATTCATCAACAATATGATCAATGAATGGGGTGGGAAAATTGTCCTTTGGACAAGCCTTGTTCAATTCATGGAACTCCATACACATGCGAATCATTCCCTTCTTTTTGTTGACCAGAATGAGATTTGACACTAATTTTGTCAACTGAATGGGGTAGATGAAACCGGCTTTGATCAGCTTCTCTACTTCATCCTTAATAGTTGTCTCTTTCCGAGGATTCACCGGATGAATCTTATGTCAGACCAGCTCGGCATCAGGGTAAGTCGTTATCTCATGTTCAATGATTCTTGGATCAATGCCTGGCATTTCCTCGTAAGACCAGGAAAAAACGTCGCAGAATTCCTTAAATAAATCTATTTAGATTTGAATCTCCTCAGGGGAGGAGTCTGCTTCAATGAAGACATTCTCCACGATGCCAGGGGTTTTGGAGATGTCAATAGGTATCGTTTCAGTGATAGTTTCCATATTAACCTCAGCATAAACTGCATGTGTAGCCAAAGGATTAATAGTCCAAGACTTATCTCCAGTCATAGTCAATGTGAATTCACCTGCCTCTATTCTTCTTAACTCCGAGAGAAAATAAGATTCTTGATGGAAATCGTCCCAGGGTCTATCCACATCGGTCAATGCCTCTATAATTGCCTCATCAGAGGGAAAGACCAAGTATAAAGAATCTATAGTGGCGAGGGAACATTGAGCCCAAATAGGCTCGATAATTGGATCTAACTCCTGTGCGGGAGTTGGATCATGGTAGGTTGAAGCTTTCTAGACAATATTGTCCACAACCTTTGTCACAGACAAGGGCATGGCCATGCCAGGATGCCCTGTCCCTTCCATCGAAGCCGATGGGGAAGGAAGAGTCCATAGATCGTTAAAGTAAGTCATACGGAATGACGACATATGAAATATTTCATGCCTAGGCCGGTCGAGAGCAGTCAATATGTACTTGACATTGCCAGAAGGAGGCAGGTAATCGAAAGTGCCCATCAAAGGTGGGCACAAACCAACCCCTACATTGAAGATGCTAGGCTGAGGATTATCAATCATCGGGACCGTGGATGCCCCTGATGAAGGGTCAGGATAGAAGAAGGACAACTGATCAAAGGATACAATCTGACCCTCGTGTGGAAACAACAAGAACCAAAAAACTGTGGCAACCACTGCATGCATAGCATAGGTCCAGCTCCTTCCTAAGAGTAGGTTGTATTCGAGAGGCACATCGACCACTTCAACTTCGACGCACATGGTCTTCCCTCCTAACTGCACAGAGAAATAAGGGATGATACATATGGTTTGAAAGAACGACCGTCAAAAGTAGTAAGTAGATTAGTTGATAGAGAAAAAATGGGTTGGAAAATGGCCTTCCAAAATGCCAATGACATCACACATGTCGAGGCACCCTCATTCACCACCATGCGGAAAATATTCCAGGTAAATGTTTTTGTGGTGTAAGCCACTACTATCTGAAATTCAACATGGTATGGGAGATGAGGCTTCAAGTCAGTCATATAAAGCATGATCATTCTCGGATTACAAGTCTCGACAGATCCTAAGGTAGATAATATATCTTTTCTCTATGACAGGCAGCTCTGGAGGACCTCCAAAGCGGACATCGTGCAAGGGGTTTGTGAAAAATATTCCACCACAAAGTAGTTATGGGTGGCTCTCACATTTGGATTATGCGAAGCTTTCTTGAACACCCCTTTCAGGATGTGTGTCATTGTTTCACCCATCATCTTCTTGATTTGGAGAGGAACAGATGGATTTACGGCTTCTTTACCCTTTTCAGCAGATTTTGACTTTTCGTAGTCATGTTCCCTAGTTGCTATGAAAGTGTCACCTTTCAACATATAAACATTTGTGGTTGACGGATTACTAGAAGATGAAGGGGGTCCCTGACTGCCCCCATTCGTGCTTGTAGAGGCTTGAGTCAAATTTTTCCCATGAGGAAATGGGTTTGTTAACATAGTAGGTTGTTGCTGCGCCAATAACTTCTGGGCCTCCACAAGACGAGGGCACAGGTGAGGCAGAGGTTCTTTTGTGCAAAGGTTACATGGATACTTTGACTTTCTCTTCTCTGTGTTTCCCCCGCCATCATTGTTGGTGGGTTTCTTATCCCCCTTACCCTTCTTCTTTCTTTGTTTTTTCTTTCCTTTAGGCTATTGGTTGGTCTTTAGGTTCATCTACTAGACATTGTGTACGTCTGATGTTTCCAATTGATTTGACAACTGATTAGTGGGCTTTGCTTGTGCTGAACCAACTATACCATCGACATGTGGTCTAGACTTGTGTCTAGCCTTGTCAAGGATGTACTGTGGCACATATGGAAAAACCTCATAGAGTAAACTAGACTGAGAGTATATCAGTTCAAGTTGTTGAGCTCTCATTATCGCCTATTCCTCTGAAAACACTCTCGATGTTACGATGTTCTTAGATAACTGGGGTACCAAAGACTTAAGAAACCACTCCAGTAGGAAAGACGATGGGATAGTACTTTTATCAAACTCTTCCGATGTCTCCATTCTCGGATGTGATCCGAGATATGATTAACCTTTGTTTTCTCAAAGTTGGCCAACAATTCAGTGCTGACATCATATCACACAGGTAGTTGAAAATGGTTTAGGAAAACCATTGCCAAATCACTAAAGCAAGAGTACCTTGAGCGTTCGAGCGCGATGTACCATTTTGTGAAACTCCCGATAAGAGTGCGTTGAAATAGATGCAATTGTACAGAGTTGTCTCGCAACATGTTCAACGAGCACCATAGGTGAAAATTGGTCACGTGATTGCATGTATCTTCATTAGGCTTACCTTCAAACTTCATAATGTCCAAGGGAAACTTCAACGACATGGGAGGCCAATGCGGATCGTGAAAAATTGGGTTGTTTAATAACCTTGAAAAGTCTATAAAATGTAACGTTGCCAAAAATGGTAGTTTAGGGTGTTGACTATTTATAGGAAGAAAGGAGCCTAGAGTTTGATTGGCACCAGATTGCTAGAAAACATTGGGCTGATGTCCAAGGTTCTGGTAAATACCATGGTCTTGGCTAGCGAACGAATACTATGTTTGTTGGGACATCATCAACTGATTCTCATATTTGGACGTTGAGGGCTAGGCAGGGATTGATCTCTGCATTCTGTTCCAAAGATTCTAGAAAGGGTTTCCCCCTATCGATCCGATGGGCATAGGTAGTGAGCCTTGCCGGGGGTTCCATTGAACATGGAAGGGGTTTCCCCCAGTCGACATCCCTGACGAGGGAACTGATCCCTGCCACAGACTCTAGAGTCCTTGTGAGGAGAACACTCATGTATTGTTTTCCCCCTGTGTAGGAATAGTACCATGCACATGATTTTGTTGTCCAAAACCAGGTTTGCACCTGACTAAGATGACCGTTGATGAGAAAGCATTATTACCAAATGCGTCGAACAAAGAGAACAAAATTGAACCCACCGGTGTGGTGTAGGAATACGGTCCTAGACTGCCTTCTCCAAACAAGTTGTAGTTTGTGTTTGGCCCAACAGGTTGCAGCGAGGGGGACGAAGGAGGTATATGACCCCCACTGTAAGAGAAAGTGTTATAGGGAGTTGATGTTCCCCCCATGGACCCTTGCAAAGGAGCGTTTGAGCTCCTTTCCCCCAGACCCATGGTCTGTAGGGTGGAGTAGGTGAGGACAGAGTTCGTATGAAAGCTAGGCATCCCATATGAAAATAGAGGGCCCATCACACTCTGTGTGAATGGAGTAGTGATCATTTCCATAGGCGGAATCAGACCGCTGCCCGAAGTAGAGGTGGTTGAGACCATCGTGGTCAGGACCAGTGAAGGTGGGTTAGGAGGTGGAATTCCCCCTGTGGTGGAAGTCGTTGAGGGAGTGTGAGGACTCCCAGACAAAGTAACAGCATTTGTTTCCATCGCTACTTGTAAAACTATCTAACGCTCATGATGTGTTACCCTTGGAGGGAAAACTTGTATCAAAATTGGTGTCGCCAAGTCAGTGATCAGAGATTTGAAATGCCTGAGAGCTTCCGCTCCAAGGTCAGAAATAGTTGGTTCCTTCGGATTTGAGTGTTCTCCTCTCGGGGAAGGCTCGGGCACAATTTCCTGTGGCCCAATGGCTTTGTATGACCCTTGCTGGTGAAGTCTTTGCTGTAACAGTGGAGGTAGTGGCTCTAAAGCAACCGATGACAGACCCTGAAGCCTTCGCGACTGGAGGATCTCTTGATCTTTCAATTTTTGAAAATATTAGTGACACAGTATGGAATTTACTAACGTTTGAAAACCAACACACACTAGAAAAGTTCCTATGAGATAAAGCAAGAAAATCATTATCTAGTTGGAAGAATAGTTACGTCGGCCAATACTAGAGAAACTTATCGATGCAAGTGCAATTCGAACATGAAAGAACCCTTCGGGTATACTCTAGAAAGCATGGCTTGATGTCTTCCCTAGTTATTGTGGTATACCCTCACAGTCACATGTGTAAGTCTCTAGAATAAAGGAAACTAGGTTTCCATCTTGCGAACAGTCACCAGGCGGGTACAATCGACATTCGGGTGGACTGTAATGAACAGGGTATCAAGCCTGAAACCTATCGATGGTATTGAAAGCAAGTGGTCTGGAAGACAACTGAGGACCTCGAACAAATTTGAGATCCATGAAGCTCCCTGGAAAATGTAGCCGACAGTATCCCACGACAAGTCCTCTATATGCGTTCCCCACTATGTTTGGTTCGACTTTGGAGGGTTTATCTCCGCTACCTTTCCACACACAACCTCGTTTTTATCCCCTGTGTTAGAGGGGGGTCCTGGATAACTTTCACATTTACTAGACTTTTTACACTCCCTAGCACTGACTCCAATGTTTGTTTGTAAGCCTTGGAGAGTTTCCTCTCCAACCTAATTCAAGGCTCTAGCCTAGACTAGTTGATTGACCCTACAAACATAAAGTCTAATTGATTTTAATTAGCATTAATTTTAAGTGGCTTGTTTTAAGTCAAGGAAGCGACAATGAAACTAGTGGTGTATTTTGAGTGACGAAGAAGGAGAAATAAATGAATACTGAAAGCAAAATTACTTCTAGTTATCAATAAAGATTTGCAACTAACTCTCTAACCAACTTTTCGTAACTAACTTTTTCTAAGATCTTTTAAAGAAAACCTAAAATGAAATTTCTCTTGACTACAAGCTACTTAATGTTCTAAGAAATCAGTAAAGAACTTAAGAAAATAACTCTTTTTCCTAACAAGCAAAATAATCAACCCAACTAGTTAACCAAAAAAAGAAATGATTTTTTGAGATGTGGAAACTACTGCAGAATGGTAGCTGGTTCCCAAGTGGCATCTGCTGGAGTCATATCTTTCCACTGTACTAGCACTTCCTTGATGGTTCTCTAACGCAGTCGACGCT
>JZKD02S1679579.1:561959-575276 GCA_000966675.3 Picea glauca | reverse complement strand
AGGAGAAAGAGTGAAAAAAAAAAAAGACTGAAAACTGATTTTTGGCCCACTGCGGATCGTAGGGAGTCACTGAAGACACCAAACAGGCTTATCATAAAAGACTCACAGACTCGTCTAAAACCCTTTCAATGAAAACACAAGAAATCTTTAAAAAGATAAACAAACTGATGTCAAACCCTTGCTAAAGACTATAACAACAGAGACATTGTACTTAATCAAGAAACCCCTGAGAAGTATGACTTCAATCAGGGAATTAGTTGACTGCCTCTTCTTAAACAAAACATTTCTTGACACAGGCATGCTACTGACACTTAAGCAACCTGTGTATGTACGTGGGTTGTTTACAAGAAGGGTGCGTATGTACGTGTGCAGATGCACTGCAGGTCGCGTACACCTCTGTAACCTCTCAAAAAAAGAAAACAAATAGGTAGACTAACACGGTAGGGAGGACTGGTATGACACTAATAGGTGACCAGAATCCCTTAAAGACTCAACAAACTTACAGAAAACTCAAAAGGTAATCGAACCAATCAAACACCCAAAAAATCCCCTAAAACCCTAGAGGCTTCCCCAGTATGGTCACCATTTCTGCTATAGTGGGAAAACCCCCCTATGGACTACACTAGGGTTCAACATGTAGGCCGATCTAATCGTCTAAAAGTCTCCCAATTTTCTAACTACCTCAAATATACCCCAAATTCATACATGAAATACAAAGTGAAAAGATCAAGTAACTTTACCTTTTTATTCTGTGTCCGGTGTCGATCCTCTCGCATTCGATAGCTCTGTTGACTACAAGCCTCCTCCCAAGGATAACCTACATTCACAAACAGATAAACAGAAAACTAAAAACATTCATCTCATATATAAATCATGGTTTAGATGTTAGAATAAATCATAAATCAAATACAAAGATTTGAGACATCATATTTCGGGACAAAAAAAGTATTCCTTTTATTGATATCACAATGTTTACTTATAATAAGGTCGGCGACTGCTCCATGAACCTGGTCTGGGATCCTCTTCACCAAGCTCCAACTGCGCTTCCACATATCTTTCTCCTCTCAAACTTCTTCTAGGGAATGGAATAGGCTTATGATGGAGGAAAAAAGAAAAAATGGAAAATTCTGATGCAAATCTCCCAAGGTGGTTGCAATTTCTTGGGGCAAGGAGGGGATGTGAAACGGGCAGAGTTTCATTGTTCTTATGCTTAACTTTGGAATGAGACCCCAACACCTCCTTTTATATGATAAAAGGATGGTTATTCAGTTGGGTGACGGTCTATAGGTGGTGGGACAGTTGGGAAACTACCCAATAGCCCGTAATCTCAACGAATTCCTTGCAAATTTTTAATTTTTGCAACTTTTGCAAGAATACGTGGGCTGTAGTGGTGTAGTTAGTGTATGTACACGGGCTATAGTGGGGTAGCAAGCATACATACACGAGAATTAATGGTGTAGGGCATGTACACCTTCAAAAATAGTGTTTTTAAGAAGAGCAACTCAGTGATGGCTTGGAAAAAATAGCAAGTAAAAGGGCTTGGTGCCAGGTGTTGGCACAGGGGTAGACCCAAGGTTCAATGCTTCAACAAAGCACCAAAAAAACTCTAACTACCAGCCCTTTAGGAATCACCTGCGAAGTAGATGAAGTCTCACCTAAGGTAGAGGCAGGGGGGTTTGCAGGACTCAAGTGTCTACAACCTAGCTGGGACAAAAATCTATGATCACAATACTTAAAATAGCACTTAGCAGTTAACATTCATTAGTATTTAACCCTTTATTCACATCGCAAGTAAAACCCTAATTATAGAACAATGCAATATTCAACAAGATCTAACACATCCAAACACTTAGCACATAGAAATAGATCAGATCTAGCATTCATTCATATCACTAAGCACTAAATATTCATCCAGAATAATGCACTAAGAAAATAAACACATAAATTTATGAACATCATAGCACAAAGCACCATAACACCTGATATATGTGGTTCACCCCCAGCATGGGGCTACACCCACCAACTCTTCGTCTTCTTTATTATCTTCTTCCAATCATCTTACATGCATAGGGCCATAAAACCAATTTCGCATAAGACATGAGATCTATGCGCCCCTTGCCAAATCCTCCTTCCCCAATCTTGGCACAAATAGAGCCTTCTTACAATCACTTTCACTTAGCTCTGCAAGTTCTCAACACACAGTATGCACAAAGAATTCACAACTATTTTCACTTAGCTCACTGGCTTACAACTGACTCCTTCTTACATCGCCTAGATATCTATTTATACATTACAAATGGGGCCTAAACATGGGTAAGACCCATGGGCTGAAATTCCATACTCATTACATAAACCCTAAACCCAAAAAGCCTGCAAAAAGGGGCGATATCCCGTGATCTCCTCTTCACCTAGCGCTTCATCTTTGACCAACCTGTCGAAGTCCAAAAAATGGTCAAACACAACCAAGGTTCTCCAAAACTTGGTCAAGGGCCAACAGGCCCCCAACACTCACTTGTGACTAGTCCCAAGTCACTCTGATCTGGGAAACTCTTCTTCGAAGGCCTCGAGCTTGGATCGAGCTGCCTCGAACTGTTGTTTCGCCAGAGCTTCCTGCTCAGAGAATTCCTGCATGACCTTCTCAGTGATAGGTCCTTTCAAGTGTTGTTCCACTGTAGTGACCACTTGTTCCACCTGTGCACCTTGTCCCTCGATCTCCTTGAAAAGTGTGCAGGCTTTGTTTTTGACTGGTTGAAGTCTCTAGGTTACTTCCATGACTTTACTCTAGATGGCGTGGACCTCCTGTTGAACCGCGCACTGTTCTTGTGACCTTTTCATATTCTCGATTGCTGACAATACCTTCAACTATGCTTGCATTATCGCTGCTTGTTTCTTTTCTTCCTAGAGATGTGACTCCAATGTCCTTAGTTTGGGGCCCTCTACAAGGAGATCATATGTCTGCGCACTTCTATTTCTTGATTGCTTGCATTCTAAGGACAATGCATTGATTCTTTCGACCGCGCTCCGGGAAGTTTCTTCTCTCTAATCTCGCACTTCCTGTGGAGTGCTTGGCATAGCTTGTAGTTCCAGTTTTGCTACTAGCACTTGGAGTTGTTGAATGGCTTCAACGAGATTCTCCACTTGGCTCTTAGTTTTCTCCTCTTCCATCTGTGCCATGCCCGACACAGAGCGAAGTTCTCTAGTAACTGCTTCTTTAACTCCAATCTGTTATGGGAGCAGCTATTATTTTTCCTTTTGGATCTGCACTCCGTCCCCTGCAAACTTTGCCTGGAGGTCATATTTTTCTTGCTGTGCAACCTAACATTTCTCTATGGCTTCTTCTCTTGCTTTCTTTAATGCCTCTATGGCCTGTTCTTTTTCTTCCTGGACACGACGAAGGCGAGCCTCTATCACATCTACTATTCTGTGTATTTGTGTAGGCTCATCTCCTACTTCTATGCCCCCTAATGACAACGGTGAAGTAGACATTGTGCGGCTCGAATAAAGAGCCTGTTGTACCCATTTGAGCTCTACCTCGATCCTATCAAACATTGTCTCCTATTTGGATTCACTTTGCTGCAAAATGTCCTCTAAGGTATCTGATACAACGACGATGATGAGGTCAATATCATCCACCGTGAGCACAGTCTGAAATGGAGGTTTATTGGATTTTGACTTCTTCTGTGATGAAGGTTTTGTTGGAGAAACCTTTCTTTTCTTGGATGCCTCGGCCTATGTAAGGGGATCTTTAGGCAGTGTCACTTCGCCCTGTTCCTGTTTGTCTTCTTCCCCTTCATCATCTTCTTTGTCTACTTCGTCAACTCCTCCTCCTTTAGGTAAATGTGGTGAAGACTCCTTTGATGCGCTGCTCAGTTCATGCACCTCTTCCTTCTTTTTCTTCACGCTGCTGCTCGATGCATCATATTCTTCTCAGGTGACTATAGGACTTCCGATGAGTTCGAGGTTGAAGAGTTCTATATTTTCAGCTGGTACCAGGAATTCTGTAGGCCATTCCTTCGTTATTTCCTCCATATCTTCCTTGGTGAGTTTTTAGTAGGACTGGAGCTCTTCCTTATGTTCATCCCCATGCGCAATGATGTAAATGAAATGCCTATCTGTGCGGAACTTCGCTATTGGCCTGAACCTATGAAGTATATTCATCATCATGCAAGGGAAGGATTCAATGGCCCTCTTTAGCTGCAATTAATAGGTGTGGAACACCGCATTGGACTGCCATTGCTTCTCCATGTCACTCGAATACCATAGCGTAGTGAACTTCGTGGCTAGTAGTTCGAACGACTCGATTTCAGGGAAGGTCGCTCCTTCCGACATCTCCCAAGCAATGAAGGAAATGAGGATCAAAAACCATTTGAAGTGAAACTCATATCCCTAGTCTTGCGCTTCACGACAATCTTTCTCCAACTGGTTGACGAAGTAGCTCGCCAGTTCATCTACATTCCTTCAATGCATTTTCCTGCGAGGTCGATGATGAACCTCATGACTTGCATTTGTCTATTCTTCCTAATGAGATTACCTACTATTAGCTGACAAGGTAGGTGCACTATGCCATTCTGGATGGAGACTACCTTGTAGCCTCACTTCCACTTCTCTACATCATCATAGGTATCCTTTATTTTTTTCTCCAAGGCATGATCTACAACTTTCCCTGGGTAAAAATCCTGAGGATCTGGTCCTTTCATGCTCAATTCAGTGATCTGATGGATCAACGACGAATCTACTGTGATGTGCCTATCCAGCCACAGGTAACAACCATGGTAGCATGACAGGAGGAGTTTAATGCATGCATTAACCTCCTAATGTCTGCCCAAGTTTGGTATCTTCATCACATTGAGGATTGTTGATCTTGCAATGTCCATGGTCCACGGCTAGGGGACTATCTTCGGCTTCTTTCTCGTTGTGTTTGTCAGGTACTTGTGTGGTGTGAGTATTCCATAGCTTTTGCGGTCTCTTAAGTTGAATTCATTGATATTAAACGTTAGAATTTGTCATAGATATGGTCCAACTGCGCATATCCCCTTCGGGAGGTACGCAGTGATTAGTGTATAGTCGAAGTCCCTCGGAATGCTGTCATGACTAACCGTGCCAGCCAGAGGTGGGATATAATCGGGAAGGAATGACGAGATGAGCTTCACATTCACCAAGTCATCATGATGCTTGCTTCTCTTCTCTGTCGCAATTCAAGATGGCCCAGATCGACGTCCAGTCGATGGGGATGCTTGAACCCCTCTCGTCGACGAGGCATGTGCTCTTGCAGAGATGACCTTCTTAGCCATGAGTTCTATGAGGATTTCTTCAATGAAATTCTCTACTATGCTAAGGTCACTTGACATACACGCTCGAGATCAGATATCTCAGGTAGGTGGACAATCGCTCAAGGTAAGAAGAACGGGTAGCAATCTCTCACTAAGCACTTCACGAAAGAAACTAGTTCTCTATGGGCTTGGATAATCACAATTCGCAAAAGTGTCCACAGTAATACATTCGACGGGTTAAATAGATAATGTCATAATGGACTCCTCCAATGGGCAGGAATTCCTTAATCAATGCAATTCCATCCATTATGGTGAGGTCCCAACAGTCCAATGGTGATCTTTCTGGCAATAACTGTGTTTCTAGCCATTCTAGAGCGTCGTTATAACGGTCGGGATGCCTCTAATGGTCATATTGCTTTGTCGTGGTGAAGTGCCAATATATGTTGTTCTACTATTCCGACGAGGTTTAAGTTCTGCAAACCATCCTTCTGCAAAGTCCTCTCTGGAACCTTCTGCAATTTTTCTAGCTTTTCTTTGTTCTTACTGAGCTTTCTTGCCTTCTTCCCCGTGATCTGAGTTACTGATTTCCTCTTTCCATTTTTATTCTTATCTTCTCTTAGCATAGTAACTTCGCACTATTGAGGGTCTTTCATAGGGCTCGAGGGTAATACTTCCTCTCTTATTGTTTCTGGAGTAGGTGCTCTACTCTCTTGCATGGATAGGTTCTTTAAGCCTTCTTTTGTTCTTTCAGCTTCTACAGCTGGGTCTTTGGCCCTCAGTTGCTTTGAATTGTCCTCCTGTTCTTATATTAAGCACGCTATTCTCCTAGCCATGAAGTCCCTTAGTTCTTTCTTTTTCTTTTCTATAGCTTCCTCTTCTTCTTTCCTTTGGATTTGATCTCTCTCAATCCAAGTCTTTCCCAACAAAAGTGCAAAGGGAGTGTTCTTCTCAACAAACTTAATGACCTTGAATTATTCTTATGTCGATGCTCCATGAGCACTCATAGGTACGTGAGTAAGTCTTCCACATAGGGTAATCATCTTTCCTTTAAACAATGATATTCCTCCTAATGAAGGAATCATAGTAGGATTTCCCAAAATTTCCCAAGCACTTTCTGTCATAATGTTTACCTGTGTTTCTGCATCCAATACACAGTCTATGTCAAAGTCTCCTATTATTTTTTCTATGCACTCTTTCTCTTTTAATATCTCTGATAAACTGATGTCTCTGTGATCATTCAATGTTTGTTTCATCTGCAATAATATAACCTCTGATTCTTTCTAGTTCTTTAGCATATCCTTAGTCTCTTGACCTTTCTCATGGTCTTCTTGTCTCATATTCATGTTTTCAACTTTAGCAATCATTCTAGGGAAATCCAAAACTTCATGTCCAGTAGCTTTACAACAAAGGAAAATAGGACCTCAACTAGGGCAATCCTTAGCAAGATGTCTTGGTCTTTTGCAACTATAAAAAAGAGCCAATCCTCTCTTTCTCTTAAACGATCCCCAACCTTTCCTATTCTACGTAGTGGGATCACAGTGATGGACCTGCAAAACATTCTTTCTAGGATCCTGCATCCATTTTTTAGTCCAAAAATTCTTTCTATGCATAGGAATAACATATATTTCACAATTTCTATCAGATCTTTTCATATCATATCTTATTTCTTCTAGTTGTGCCCCAGTTTCCAGACTAGGAAAAAATATATCAAGAATACTTGTTGGAAAACTAAGAGGGGGGGGTGAATCAGTTGTTACTGTGTTTAAACAATTATGTCTATTTTAAACTCTTTATAGAACACTCAATGAAGATCACAATAGTGCAGGGAGGTAAGCAATAGAATATTGAACATCAATCACACACATGAAATATACAGAGACATATATTTCTTGAGGAAACCCATAAATGGAAAAACTTCTTCTTCTTGATATGATAAGTATGTTGAAATTATTTCAGAAATTCACCATATTAAACCCATATTTTAGCCTCCAATTAAGTCATAACAACAAGCATTAAAACCTTTACTAGCTACACTTAATGAGCAGAAACACTAATTAATATAGTTTTGAAACTAAATCTGCAGCGGAATTATATTCTAACAATGGACAAAATATCCATAATGTACCATGAAAAATATGGGTAAAACCCCAAGAAGAATAACACAGAAAATGTGACAAATTGAGGAGAAAGTTTCTTATTCATCTTTAGGGAAATTTTTGAGTATAACAACAACTTAAAATCATCATTTACATCTGAAATTTCACTCTTTCTGAGCGGAAAACAACACAAATATCCAATGTAATGCAACCTGAAATCATAAACAGACTTCCAAGACAACTTGTATGAACTGTACAGTCACTAACAGCAGATGCAATCTTGATTTTCATGCCCAGAATTAAGGTACATATCTGTACCTTATTGTAAAAACTTCTTATCAGCAGAGAAAACTCCTAGAAACGTGTGCCAATACACAACAAAGATTTCTGAGTTAGTTGGAGCTGCAAGGCAAGCAAAAGATGTTGTACAACCTCATCCAAACCGTATTGTATGGCCTCCACTGATTGTAGGGATGCGTGCCTCCTCCTAGATGCAGAAACCCTTTCCCTCCAAGCTAAGAAACTTCCTTGGGATGTGTGCCCCTTCAACTTCCCTCAATATCTCCTCAACAAGTGCGCCCTCATCTCCTAATGAACTACCTTTTATCAATTTTGAATTGTAACTCCTCTAACCCTTGATCTCCCTCAAGTGACTCTTCACTTACCCTTGAGATCAATGGTCATGATTTAATCATTTGTTGAGGTCACTTAAGTTAATAAAGTGACCCATAACATCATAAAGTCACTTTTACATTTCAAAATTAAAAGACTCAACTTTATAAAATCACTTTATAATTATAAAGTCACTAGGAGATAATTTTCTTGGTCACTTCTGCATGTTGAGCGTTTCCAATGTAGAAGTGCCTCCAATATACCAAATTTCAACACTCCCTCATAGCGAGAGAGGTACTTATGGTATCACCACCATAATCTCTCTCCATCTCACCAGTTTCCATAGCTGCTCCCTCTATACTAGAAGTCTCTGCTCCCTCTGAACATGAAGCCACTACTCCTACTGCACTGGAAGCCTCTGCTTCTACCTCCGATGTACCATGAACTGAAGACATGCTCCTAGGACACTACACACTCTCTTGAGCATCCAACTGTGTTGACTCATGTATGTTGAGTCCCTTGAGAGTCCTAGAAGAATATTGAGTGCCATGTATCAACTCTCTCTCTCATGCTACCTGCCAACTCTCTGACATAGAATCTGAGTCCAAAAATCCACTGGACCCCAACACAAGTTGTTCAAGGAAAATCTCCCTGCGGATAGGTAGATCTCCTTAAAGAGCTAGACTCTTAACTCTAAGACAAAAAGTGCTTATCGTGGTCACTGACTTCCTTTTAGATCTAGGTGGACTAGTGTGTCAGGAGGAAGGAGAAAAGAAGTACCTTTTACCGGTGTTTGTCCCTGCACGCTCCAAATTGAGCTCCAATCTTTCGCTCTTCGATAAGCCCCGTAGCCAAACAAAGTACAACCACTTCCTACTCTATCAAGATTAGTCTGAGATAGGTCTATCTATTAAAGAGACAAATTCATGTGAGATTGAACATGAATTAGAAAGAAACAAGCCAAGCAAATTATATTAATGAGGACAAAACATTGTTTACAGCCGTAGATGGATTGCAGCAGTTTCGTCAAGTCCTCCTTGTCTACCCGTTTCTCAAAATATCCACGATCTGAATGATGAAAGCTTCACCGATTGTTCCCTATGAGATCATAGGTATCTTGCTTCCAAAATATCTTTGTTCCAACACCACTTATAAGATCATAAGTTTGGTGTGATTCTCCCTTTTCAGTCCCCCTTTCACCATGAGAAAACTTACTTATATAGCTTTGGAGAGGCTTTAACCACTTGAGATATCCTTGGGGAAGTTAAGGATTTTCCTCCTTCAGTTGAGGATCTTCCCTAAGATCATGGCTGGACTAGGGATTTGAATCCAACTACCTTCCAAGAATGAAAGGATCCTTCCCCCATTCATCTCAGCAACTTAACTACTACCCAGAATAGGCAGTGCTCCCTCAAAAGGGCCATCAGAATGTTGTAGCGCTCCCCAGTAGGCTTAAGGGGGGAGCCAGCACTCCTAAAGACACCAGCACTCCCCAGAAGGGACAAAGGAGCTTTATAGCACTCCCAGATAGTGTAAGGGGGGGCACCAACACTCCCAGAATAGGTATAGGGGAGCGCTCTCCTCCAAAAAAATAGTTTTTTGAGTGTTTTCAGATGGAAAAAGGTTCATGAGCCCAGTTAACCTTTCCTCCTCTTCCAAATCAAGTGTTTGACATGTGCCAAGTTTCCTCCTGATTTTGTTTACAGGCATGACATAGGCATCATGGCAGTATGCTTCCTTGACACTTGCGACACTTGTGAGCAAAATGTGACACTTGTGACACTTGTAATGATGACACTATCGAAATGAGTAATTTTGACGTGTAACAGATTGCCCCCCAAAGTATGAAGTTAGAATATAGGAACTGATAACTGAAATTCTTTGTAGACTTTCAAGAAAGTGTATAGACGTAGAGAACCTGACAGAAGCTGCACACAAACATCCAACAAATATTATTACATGTTTCAAACCCAAGGAAGGCATACCTATGTTTGGGTGATAAAGACTTGCAAGATATGGCCACCATAAAATACACTGTGGATCCATAATTATATTGATAAAAAGGTACAGCCACTGAAAATACACTGTGGATCTATACTCTTATGACATGAACTCATCGTAGCCACAAAGAATACATAGTGGATCTATGAGATGACAAGACATAGCCACAACCAATACAAAGTGGATCTATGTAACAGTATATGTGTCATTGTTCAAAAGAAACTCCATCACAACCTGGGAAAAGTACATATCAAATTGATCACTCAACCCAGGGTCTTCTTATCGATCCCGATGTAGTACGAATATAACCATGTGAATAGATGTCCTGATGTCGAACATGGCAGAAACCCCTTGATTACCGGTCAATATTGTAAATCGTTAACAAGCGCGAGGGATATCGCCATTAATGTCAATGATTCCCAAGTTACTCTATTACATTCCAACGAATGTGAATGGATGAGCTGAAGTTGAACATCCATGGAATCGTCTGATCAGAGGGAAATGATATAAACCCACTGTCAAATGTGAGGAGGCCTGCCATTGAGGCATGTAGGTCCCAAAGTACTAATTGGTTTCTAAGTCTAGTTCCTAGAGAATGTGTTTAAGTTGACAGGAATAGGCTCATCGAAGGAGGGCCTTGATGTATTCCCCATCAATGACACGAAACAGACATAGAGATGTAATTGGTAGATCAAATCAACATGGACTGACATGATTATTGAGACAAGATATTTGTGATGGCTGACTCTCGAGGTAGATGCTCCCCTTCAACACTGAGGCACAACAACAAAAACATGACATGGACCAAAACACGATGATGCAATGGATACTGTGACTTTCGTCGGGTAACCCAAAGGAGTAAGAAAAAATAGGAGGATTGGCTCAGTGTAGAGGTTCAGCAGATTATAATGCGTGCAAAAAACAAAGTGCCATGTTCAAGGGCGACTCTAAGAGTTACTTGGTAATGTTCTCAAAAAACTGCTTGGCTTGCTTCTTTCAATTTTTTCCCCCATCCAGATAGATGATTACCTCTTTTTAATTTAACAAGCTCGAGGAGGATAACATATGCTCGATAAAACTCACCTTCGGTAAGTTCCTCTTCCTTTTTTTAACGAACTGGAAAAAGTAAGGATTCAATCCCATATGGGCCTGTCGATGTTTTGTTTAGCGAGTCCAAAGACAGAAAAATCGAAGTTTTTTCATGATTATAGAGTCTGGAAAAACACTTAAAAGAGAACTCTCTCACTTCCTTTTTCGTAAAGTAGTCTGACGAGACCAAAAAAGAGATAAACTATCGCTCAAAATATGTTTTCTTCAAATACTTTAACGAGTGTGAAGAGAACAAGGTCGCTCGGTAATATTTTCATGTTTAGAGAGTCTGAAAACAACTTAAAGATGACTTCAGTGTTGTCCTTTTTCGTAATGTTATTCTCGCGGGGCTGAAAAAGAGATAAATTATCACTCGAAAGATGCCCTTTCAAACCTTTTAACGAGTGGGAAAGGAAGCAATATCACTTGGCAATCTTTTCATGTTTAGAGAGTCCAGAAAGAGCTTAAAGGAGACTCCAGGGGGTTCCTTTTTCGTGTATCCATACAGGTCCAAAAAAGAGATAAAAGTCTACCCGGATGCATTCTCATGTATTTACGAGCACGAGAAAGCACAAAGACTAAGCTCAGTATGCCCCCATCTTGAAAGCTAGTGGCTTAACTCCAGAATGATCATCAAAGGATGGAGACATGCCCTCCAATATTCAATTCATTCACCGGGTTTGATGTTATCACCAATTTCTCTAGCAGATGAGAAAAAGGAGAAGGGTGGATGAAAAGAAGGTTCAAGAGAAATGACTGTGTCATTTTTTAACGAGCTTGACACAAGAAAAGAACTATGATCAGGGCCTCTATTTCATTTTTTAATGAGCTTGCCACAGAGAAGAAAAACTATGCTCATGGTTGCTTCTTGATCATGGATTTCGAGAGGATAATGCTCTGGAAGGGTACCATGTCAAGGGACAAAACTCGGTCATGGCTTCCAAGAGATCTTCGTCGAATGGAAGATAATCACTTTGGAAGGAACACATGTTGAGGGTCGTGACAGGGGTAAGGAGATCAGGCTCCAATAACCCTACCGAAGAGATCACCATGTCAACTACCGGATCCAAAGCATCAGAAGTTGAAATAATGGGAGACAATGCCACATAATTGACATGCGGCGAGGGTGATACTGTCTGCATATAAGAACCACTTAGGGAGGTAACCTAGTCAGGGCTAATGAATGGAAGTTTATCAATAGTCACAATTCTTCCATTGTGAGGGAAAGATATCACATGAAAAAGAGTGGATACAATAGCTTTCATGGCATAGACATAATCCCGCCCAAGGAGTAAAGAGAAATCCAAGGGGTCTCGGACTACCATGACATCGATACAGACAGTTTTCCCTCCCAAAGTTACAAGAAACTGAGGAAGGATCCCTAAAGGTTGACAGGTTCTTCTATTAAAAGCTAACAGATTCTGTGTAACCCGTGCAAGCTGTGGACAACCCAAAGCATACCAAGCAACAGAAGACAAAATACTAACAGACGCACCTTCATCTAAGCATTTTAAGAACGTCCCGACCATGAACCTGTACTGTAATCTGGAAAGGAATGTGAGAGGGAAGACGAGGTCAAGTTAGCGCACCCCAATCAAAAAGGATGGCTTCAGTACTTGGAGGGGGTTTCATAGGAGAAGGAGGAATGCCCCTTGGCACGGTAGAGTCTGTATTAATGAGAAAAACATGGGCAGTATCGGGTTTACTCTCTAGAAGGGGAGTAGGATCGACCGATGATTGGATCAGATCAACCAATGGTGGACTTGGATAGACCACTTTGGCACTCTTCAAAGGAAGAGTGGGACTGACCGAGGAAGGGACTGGATCAATCACTTTGACATTCCTCAAGGGAGGAATGGGATCGACCGATGGCGAAACTGGATCGACCACTTTGGCACTCTTCAGAGGAAGAGTGGGACTGATCGAGGAAGGGACTGGATCAGTCACTTTGACATTCCTCAATGGAGGAATGGGATCGACCGATGGGGAAACTGGATCGACCACTTGAGTTTCATTCTCCAAGGGAAGAATGGGGTCGACGGGTGGAAACAGATCAACCGCTTTGGTGTCACTCTCTAACGGGAGAGTGGGATCAATCGAGGATGAAAATAGATCGACCACTTTGGTGTCACTCTTTTGATGAAGAGCGGGGCTGATTGATGATGGAACTGGATCAGCTACTTGGGTTTGTAGTTCAATTGAGGAGGAAACTAGATTGACCACCTGATCAACCGGACTGACCAGGGATG
>JZKD02S1679579.1:528423-558792 GCA_000966675.3 Picea glauca | reverse complement strand
CGACACTTGTGAGAAAAATGCGACACTTGTGACACTTGTAATGACGACACTTGCGACACTATCAAAGTGAGTAATTTTGATGTGTAACACAAGTCTACCCAAAAACCTGTAAAATCCCTCATACTTTACACCAAGCATCATTTTTGTGTCAGCAGTTTCTCCCACGGGATATAAAAGCACATGTCCACCGTGGAAAAAAACTGCAAATCCACTCTCATCCAAAGCTGACACTGAGAGAAAAATAATTTTCAACTCTAGAATATATAACACCTCGCTTGATCCAGGTGGATATTGGTGGCCATCCACCTATTCCACTTGGACCTCCACCATTTCTTCTTTCATTTTTTCAGTTTCCCCACAGTTTACTATTTTTAGCAATTTTTCGAGTCCTGAAGTTCCGGAGCCGTTTTGAGGCCTTAAACAACATTTTTTTGGAAAACAGGGAGCAACATGGATCATTGATCATGTTGCTAACCCAAAAGTTGTAGTCCTTGGATAGATATTTCTAACGAGGTATGGAACACATCAAACAAAGATTGTATGCCAAAGTTACGTCCCCGGGAAGTTGATGTACCAACCTACCCAAGCGAGGCCCATAGTCTTGGCATTTCATCTCCTAGGGTTAGGTCTTTGGATGTTTAGGGTTTTCCATTGTTTCTAAATAATAATAGGCCTTTGAGCCTCATTGTAACGGAGTTCATAGGCCAATATCCACCACATATCTTCTCAGAGATAAGCTACCAGTGCCCTAGCTAGTTTATTTCCATTCTGTCTGTAAGCATATTTCAGTCATTTGTTATTAATGAAATAAAGTCTTATTTCTGCTGCATCTTTGCGTTTATGTGTATTTCTGTATTTCATTGTGTTCCTACATAAATATGGATCAGTGGTATCAGAGTGGTCTACTCATTCTCAATCCTTCTTTGCATATCCCCAACGAGGTTGGGGTATAAGGAGTTGGGGCTCGATCTGGTTGAACCTTTGTAAGATCAGCCTCGCAAACCCCGACGACCGCCCATGGGGGAAGAAAAGAAAGATGAGGGAGTAGGAGATCCTATCAAAATGTTTCTTGAGGAGGCCCTCGAGAAACAAAGGAAAGAGATGATGGACAACTTTGCCCAGATTCTTCAATGGATTCCCACTGGCGACACATCAACATCCAACAGCCACTCTAGAGTTGCCACTCCTTTTAAGGTACAAGTAAACTTTGACATGACCATATTTGAGGGTCAAATAGATGCAAATGTCATATATAGATGGTTGAATCTATTAGAAGGATATTTCTCGGTTAATGAATTTTTCGACCGAGAAAAGATTATTTTTGCACTCCTCAAAGCCTCCCCCCATGTCAAGGACTGGTGGGAAACCTACTCGGAGCAACAGGGTGAGGGATAAACCTCTCTATTCTTAGCCACACCCACTTGGAATTATTTCCAAGACACCATCAAGGAACAATATTATCCCGTGGGGAGCTATGAGGAAAAATACATACAATGGACTATGCTACGACAGCAAAGGGACCAAGATGTGCATGAGATGACGAATTTGTTTCATACCCTATGCACAAAGTTGGGCATCAAAGATTCATAGAAACATTTGGTGTTAAAGTACTGCAGTTGTCTACACAGATACACTTAGGAGGAAATGGAGTTCCTTGACATCTCCTCTCTTGGTGTGGCATACCGATATGATGCCAAGATTGAGCAGAAGTTCAAATAGAAGAAGCGAGACTTTGGGTCTAAAAATTAGAAGCAAGGGAAAGGTACCCCCAAACCGCAGAACAAAGGACCAAGCCAAGGTGGGGCAGCCTAGGAAAACTTTCCAAAGCCAGAATCAAAGAACACCATGAAGCCAAAAAAGGACACAGGGAAGTGGTGTGAGTTCCATAAGAGCTCCACTCACAACACAAGTGAGTGTCGGGCCAAGCAATCACTGGTAGCCGAGTTGAAGGCTTCTGAATCAGATGCATTCTCCAACTCTGAATCAGAACCTAATAAGGGGAATGATAGGGGGAATAATATTATCGATGCAGAGCCCAATGCCAATGTTGCCACCATGAATATCTAGAAGGAGGAACCAGAAGATCCAGAGGAGGTGGAGCATCTCTTCCATTCCAAGATGTGGGTAAAGGGTTCCCCATTGCAGTTCATTATTGATAGCAGGAGCCAGAAGAACCTCATCTCCATAGAGGTCGTGAAGCGGCTGGGATTGCCGACCACAACACACCCATAACCATACACCATCGGGTGGTTTCACCAAGGATGGTACCTCTGCTTCAATCAACAATGTTGCCTTCCCTACAGCATCAATCCCTTCACGAATGAGGTATTATGTGGAATTTCTCCTCTTGATGTTTTTGATGTATTATTAGGCCAACCGTACTTGTGGAAGAGACATGTTGTGTATGAGTCCAAGCCTCATGATGTTATTATCACTTTGGGCAATAAGTTGTACAGGATATCGAAGATAGCACCACCTACCACCATCTCTTTGGTTACTACAAAACAATGCAGTAAGCTCATTTCCAAAACTAGGAAATTTGTTTTCCTGATGATCCACCCTCAGAAAAAGAGGAATATTGTGGCCATGACCTCCAAACAGTGCCTCGCCACACAAAAAAAATAGATGGATAAGGTTTTGGAGGAGTACGAGGACATCTTCACCTCCCTCGTAGGGGTGCCTCTACACTGCCGGGTCAAGCACCCCATCGATCTGACCCCAGGTGCATCGCTGCCCAATGGACCCATCTATCGGTGCTCTGTTCTGGAGAATGACGAAATCAAGAGGCAGATTCAAGAGCTGTTGCAAAAAGGTCACATACGGCCGAGTTCATCACCCTGTGGGAGCCCGGTCGTGTTGGTGTAGAAGAAGGATGGGACTTGGAGACTCTGCATTGACTATTAGGCACTGAACAAGATCACTGTCCGGAATAGGTACCCGATCCCACGGATTGATGACCTTCTGGACCAAATCAAGGGGGCGAAATATTTCAGCAAGATCAACTTGAAGTCTGGGTATCACCAGGTACCAATCGAACCCTCTGATGTGTGGAAGACTACATTCAAATCCAAGGAGGGCCTTTTCGAATGGTTGGTCATCCCTTTTGGGTTGACGAATGCCCCTGCAAGCTTAATGAGGCTAATGGATGACATCCTACGGCCATTCACCAACTCATTTGTACTGGTGTACTTGGATGACATTTTGATCTTCAGCCAGACTTAGGAAGAGCACCTCCACCACATCTGACAGGTCCTCCAAACACTGCGGCAACACAAGTTGTGTGCCAATTTGGAGAAATGCACTTTTGGAATGACCCAGGTTCAGTATCTGGGATACATTATTGATGAGCGGGGGGTGCATGTGGATCTAGCAAAGATCCAAGTCATTCAAGATTGGCCAGCCCCAACCACCCTAACAGAGTTCCGCAACTTTTTGGGTCTTGCCAATTTCTACCATAGGTTTGTGTTGGGATTCTCTCATATCACTTGGCCCTTGATTCAAGTCACTAAGGGAGGAGCTAAATAAAAATTATTTTGGTCTGAATCTCAACAGAAAGCGTTCGGGGAGTTGAAGCATCGCCTCTGCTCTACACCAGTGCTCACATTACCAGACTTCCAACAACCATTTGAGATCAAGATAGATGCCTCTAACTATGCAATTGGGGAAGAACTTACTCAACATGGGCATCCAGTGGCATATCATAGTGA
The DNA here is from genome assembly GCA_000966675.3 of Picea glauca. NCBI lineage: Eukaryota > Viridiplantae > Streptophyta > Pinopsida > Pinales > Pinaceae > Picea > Picea glauca. Next base: position 555,085 of record JZKD02S1679579.1, on the reverse strand, counting down.
GACACTTTCCGACACAGTCTGGAAGTATCCCACTTATGACAAAGAAATGTATTCCATTGTGCGGGCTTGTCGGCAATGGAAGCATTACATTTTGGGAAAGGAAACGGTCATCCACACAGACCACCGGCCCCTGTAGTTCATACAGACACAAGGGAAGTTGTAGAATGATCACCATCAGAAGTGGTCCACATACCTGCAACAGTTTCATTTGAACATTAAGTAAAAAAAAGGCAGCACCAATATTTTTGTAGACTGCCTCAATCGACCACCCATCATGGTGCTAACCATTGTGCTCAACACTTGTGGGCACGAGACTTTTGATTGGTCACTTCTCTACACAAGTGATCCAGAATTCAGCCACACATACAATACACTCTTGGAGGGTAAGCAAGTCCATAATTTTCACCTCCAGGATGCCCTGCTTTGTCACCTAGGACACCTTTGTGTTCCTTCAAGAGAGCGTGCCAATTTTATTTCGGAGATGCACTACAATTGGGTCCCTGGGCATTTTGGGGTCGAGAAAACCGTGGCAGTACTACAAAAGTATTTCTATTGGCCTAACCTTTGACAAGATGTTGGGAAGTACATCAAGTCCTGCACTGCTTGCGCCATTGCCAAATCGACCATCAAGAAGCAAGGCCTCTATACTCTACTTCCTACCCCCAGTCGACCTTAGGAATCCATCTCTATGGATTACATGTTGGGCCTTCCTTCTACTAAGCATGGAAATGACTGTGTTTTTGTGGTCGTCGACCGATTCTAGAAGATGTCCATTATGATGGCCTGCAAGAAGAATATCACAGCAGAAGCCACTGCTAAACTCTTCTTTGAACGAGTGTGGGTACACTTTGGGATCCCACAGTCTATCATCTCAGATCAGGATAGTAGGTTCCTCAGTACATTTTGGTCCAGCCTCTGGTCGATGCTGGACACCAACCTCACCAAGTCCATAGCTTTCCATCCACAAACTGATGGCCAGACAGAGGTTGTCAACCAGATGATCGTACACATTCTACACATGTACAGTTCAGAGCATCCACACACTTGGGATGAGAGCCTCCCCTATGTACAACATAGCTACAATCGGGCTCTCCATAGCTCAACTAGCCACAACCCCTTTCAAGTGGGCTTGGGATTCCATCCACTATGTCCCATTGACATAGCCATGCCATTTGTCACTGATAAGGAAGATTCATCTCATGTCCAGTATGAGGATGACAAGGCAAATAGCTTCATTGAGAACATTCAACACATTCACCAATAGGTTCATGACATATTGGACAGAGCCAATGCTAAGTACAAGCAGCGACATGATCAACATCGGGTTCCACACAACTTCCAGGTGGGCGACAAAGTGTGGATGCATTTGCAAAAGGAGCGCCTTGCAGGACCCCACCACAAGCTTCGTCCGCTCCAATATGGGTCATACACCCTCACAAAGGCTATAGGGGGAAATTCCTTTGAGCTCAACATTCCACCATTCCTTGGTCTTCACCCAGTGTTCAATGTGGACTGCATTCGGCCCTACTTTCCACCTTTACTAGACACATCCGACATGGCAGAACAACTCACACCAACAGAGTTAAATCCAAACTGCATGGAACAAGCCAGAACTAAAAAAATCATGGATACACAGATCAAGCACACCCAAAAACAAAGGATACTGCTATATCGAGTTGTTAAAGCAGGCCAACTCCTTCACCAAGGCAAGTGGCTCACCAAGGACCAAGTTCAGCAGAAGTTTCCTCATCTCATGGAGGAACTCAACGCAATGGGGACCATTGCTTCCTAAGGGGGGAGGAATGATCCAAGTGGATATTGGTGGCCACCCACCTATTCCACTTGGACCCCCACCATTGCTTCTTTCATTTTTTCAGTTTCCACACAGTTTACTATTTTTAGCAGTTTTTCAGGTCCTGAACTTCCAGAGCCGTTTTGAGGCCTTAAACGACATTTTTTGGGAAAATGGGGAGCAACATGGATCGTAGATTAATGTTTCTCACCCAAAAGTTTTATTCCTCGGATAGATATTTCTAACGAGGTATGGAACGTGTCAAACGAAGATCGTATGCCAAAGTTACGTCCCTGGGAAGTTGATGTACCAACTTACCCAAACGGGGTCCATAGTCTTGGTGTTTCATCTCCTAGGGTTAGGTCTTTGGATGCTTAGGGTTTTCCATTGTTTCTCAATAATAATAGGCCTTTGAGCCTCGTTGTAATGGATTTCAGAGACCAGTAGCTGCCACATCTCTTCTCAGAGATAAGCTACCAGCGCCCTAGCTAGTTTATTTCCATTATGTCTATAAGCATATTTCAGTCATTTGTTATTAATGAAATAAAGTCTTATTTTCATTGCATCTCTATGTTTATGTGTATTTATGTATTTCATTGTGTTCCTACATAAATATGGATCATCGCCAACCTACAGAAGACCTCTTAACTCTAGTTGGAATCTCACCCTTCCAACCCCCTTTACTGCAAGTTGTGGGTCAGCTCCACAATTCACTCTACAGTCTGAGTCCATCTCTGTAAGATCGAGGAAAATTGGCCTCAACCCGGTCATGTGCCGAGAGGCACCACTACCCATAAACCACGACTCAATGTCCTCGAACACTAGGCATCCACTTCCCACGAGACCAACCATGAGACAGAACTCCTTCTCAAATTTCTCAGCAAAATATGCAACCTCAGCTGATGCTTCCACCTCTGGTTCTAGTTTCTTCTTCTCTTGTTCGGACATTGACTAGAATAGTGACCAGTCTTGTGACATGCAAATCATTTCACCTTTCTCATGTCCTTCTTCTTCTCATTTCCCTTTGCCACAAGAGCAATGTTCTTGTTGTCTGCACCATCCAATACCTTTTCCTAAGACCCCTCCCAAATCTCCTCCTGTGTAAAATCATCCCACAATCTCCTCCAATCAAGGAGCTTCTCTCTCCCCACCACAAACTTTACAAAAACCTCCCACTCCTTGGTGAAGCCTTTGAGGGCTATCCGCACCAACTCTGAGTTAGGAATGACTTCTCCAACAATTGCCAACGCGTCCTTCACCTGTGCAACCTGGGTGAGGTAGGTGTCCACACTCTCTCCCTTGACCATCCTAGATCCATGGATCTTGTCCAGGAGAGCCATTTTTTGGTTCTCATTCTTAGCCTCATACAAGCCTTTCAGTGCAACCCACATTCCGTTGGTTGTCTTTTTCTCATCCAAGTGTGGAATAAGGTGGTCTATGACCCCATCCAAGATTATTCTTTGAGTCTTAGCTTCATTCACCTCATGAGCATCAAGAGTTGTGGGATCTATAGGTACAACTACAATGGTTTTCGTAAATGACCACAATTTGTTCTCCTTGAGAACATTGTTGATTCTAACCTTCTAATGCAAGTAGTTGGAGACCCCCTCCAATCTATCTTCAAACCTGATGTTGGAAGTCATATTTTTCCACCTGACAAAGAACCACTTTCTGTCTTCTTCAAGCAAATGTACTAGCAAATCACTTGTTGTGCCAAGTGCCAAAATTCTACCCACTAAAACTCAAAGCACCTACTCTAATAACATGTTGAAATTAGTTCAGAAATTCACTATATTATACCCAGATTTCAGCCTCCAATTAAGTCATAACAACAAGCATTAAAACCTTTACTAGCTGCACTTAATGAGCAGAAACACTAATTAATATAGTTCTGAAACTAAATCTGCAATGGAATCATGTTCTAATAGTGGAGAATATATCCATAATGCACCATGAAAAATCTGGGTAAAACCCCAATAAGAATAACATAGAAAATGTGACAAATTGAGGAGAAAGTTTCTTATTCGGCTTTAGGGAAATTTTTGAGTATAACAACATCTTAAACTCACATTTACATTTGAACTTTCACTCTTTCTTATCAATAGCTTTCAATATTTCAAAATAATACAATGAAGGAATTGATGGATGCATTGACTAAATTGTATGAAAAACCCTTGGTCTCCAATAAGGTATTTCTAATGAAGTGATTATTTAATATGAAGATGTCAGAAGGTGGGTCTGTTGCAGATTATTTAAATGAATTTAATATGGTTACTAATCATCTAAGTTCTGTAAAAGTGGACTTTGATGATGAGCTCAAGGCTCTTCTAATATTGTGCTCATTGCCATAAATATGGAATGGATTGGTCGTGGTTGTAAGTAACTCTGTCTCTGGTTCAAACAATCTAAAATTTGATGATGTTGTTGGTGTTATCCTTAGCGAGGAAATGAGACAAAAAAGCACAGGTGAGACATCAGTGAATGCATTAAACATGGAGAATAGGGAAAGACAAAAGGATAGAGGAAAGGGCTCAGGGAACCACGAGAATTCTAGGAAGGGCAGATCCAAATCCAGACTGGGAAAGATAGAGTGTTGGAATTGTGGGAATAAAGGACATCTGAAGATAGACTATAGAGCTCCAAAGAAAAAAAGAGATGGAAAACAAGAGAAAAATCAAGAAGCAAATGTAACAGGTGATGTGTTACAAGATGCTTTGATTCTTTCTGTTGATAATATTTTTGAGTCTTAGGTAGTAGCTTCAGGGGCTTCATTTCATGCCACACCCCATAGAATTTTTTTTCTAGATTATGTTCAAGGTAATTTTGGACAGGTTCATTCGGGTGATGATGCACCATGCAAAATTTTTGGAATGGGAAAGTTAAAAATAAAGCAAAGGGATGGAAACCAATGGTTGTTGAAAGAGGTAAGACATGTTCCAGATCTAAGGAAAAATATTATTTCAATAGGGAAGTTGGAAAGTGAAGTTTGTATATCTATATTTACAGATAAGGCATGGAACGTCACCAAAGGCTCACTGGTGATAGAAAAAGGAGAGAAGGTAGGTACATTGTATTTATGTACAAGTAATATTGATTCTTCTATCTCTTTAGCTTCTACAAGTGTGGATACAACACTTTGGCATCGTAGGCTTGGACACATGGGTGAGAAGGGGATGCAAATACTTCACAAAATAAATTTGTTGCTAGATCTTAAACAAATTGATTTGGATTTCTGTGAGCATTGTATTTATGGAAAACAAAAGAGAGTTAGATTTCTCAGAGTCAGAAAAGAAAAGAAGAGTGAAAGGTTAGAGCTTGTGCATACAGATGTATGGGGACTAGCTCAGGTATCATCTCTTGGTGGATCTAGTTATTATGTTACTTTTGTTGATGATGCAACTAGAAAAACTTGGGTTTATTGCATTCGACAAAAATATGATGTTTTTGATACTTTTAAGAAATATAAATATTTGGTTGAGAATGAGACAGAAAAAAGGTTGAAGTGTCTCAAATCAAAAAATGGAGGTGAATATTGCAAAAAGGAGTTTGATTATTATTGTTCATACCATGAGATTCATAGAGAGAAAATAGTTCCAGGAACACCACAATAAAATGGTGTATCAGAAAGGATGAACAGGACAATCATGGAGCCTACAAGGAGTATGATATTGCATGTTGGGTTTCCCTTACAGTTATGGGAAGATGTTGTATATATTGTTGTTTGCCTAATAAACATAGGACCTTCAAGCTCTTTGGATGGTGGAATTCCATAGAAGGCGTGGACAGGTAAAAAGGTAAACTACTCTTTTTTGAATACTTTTGATTGTGAATCATTTGTACATGTTGATAAAGAAAATAGAACAAAGCTTGAGGCAAAATCCAAGAAGTGTACCTTTATTGGATACATTTTTAATGATTTTGGTTATCGCTTATGGGATTATGAAAATCACAAAATAATTAGGAGTATATATTTCATATTCAATGAGAAGGTCATGTACAAAGATTAGTTGTAGGGAAAGAAACAAGAAAAAGAAAAACCAAAATACACAGTGCTTGGTGAGATCGCTAAAAAAGAAATTCCAAAGGTACCAGAAAATCAAATTGTACAACAACAGGAGAAAAAAGTACCTCAAACTCCTATAAGTGCTGCTATAATATCTACCATGTTAAGTAGACCCCATGAACTATACTCTCCTTCATTGTACTATTTATTGTTGATTGATTCTGGTGAACCAAAAATTTATGAAGAAACAATGCAGCTAGACACTAAAATGAAGTGGGAGCAAGGAATGAAAGAGGAAATGGATTCCTTGTTAAATAACCAAACTTGGGACTTGGCTCAGTTTACTGTAGGAAAAAGATCATTGCAGAATAAATGGGTTTACAGGTTGAAGGAATAATATGGAGGAAAAAAGTGGTACAAGGCTAGACTTGTTGTAAAGGGGTTTGCACAAAAAAAGGTATAGATTTTGATAAAATATTTTCTTCTGTTGTTAAAATGACTTCAATTAGGACTATTTTAAGTCTTGTGGTAGTACAATATTTACATCTTGAACAATTAAATGTAAAAAAAACTTTTCTCCATGGGGATTTGGATGAAGAGATTTATATGCAGCAGCCACACGGGGTATGAGGTCAAAGGGAAGGAAAATTTGGTATGCAGGTTTGTTACGAGGAAAATCTCTCTATGTCTAGGGTGAACCACAACATATGGAAATGACTGGAGAAATAAATTCCATCCAAAATACATGCTATATAAACCAATATGCAAGCGAGATAAGAAATAGGCCTACCTCGTCTAGATGTTCGATGAAGTCCATCATTGAGCACTTTGACCCAAAGCTATATACCTGCAACTAGTTCTCAAAAAATAGGCCAAGAAAGCACATGGTGATAATATAAATGGTTAGCACATTAGATAGCATAATCCATTAATATACGTAACAAATATTCCCATGGATAATAACTCATATATTTTCAAGATATCAATTGGATGGGAAATGAGTATTTCTATTAATAAATGATCGACATAATTCAAAATATTACAGACTTCCATGTCGGCACGATTCAGAACCGAGAAAATAATTTTCTTCCAGTTGGGCCTCCACCACTTCAATCCTCCACCAAAGGCAAGCTCATAAGAGAGAAACGATGAGGTTCTCAATCAATAAGGGAAGAGATTGGGGGTTGAACACTGTGTTCATACTTAAAGGACAAAGGGATGCAAACTCAATATGAAGTAAATAATTTCTCCAGAGTAACTTTTCTCTCAAAGTTGAATTCTTTCTCCTTTTCTATAACTCGGAATTGGCCCATTTATAGCCTTAAAAATGGAACTGAAGGGCCGAGTTGGAATGTTTCTAGTATATGGAAGGCCAAGGATCATAGGTCTCTTGTCGTGACATGGAAACCTGACATTAATTTTCAATTTATAGCACAAATCCTGATGTACACGGGCTGTAGTGGAGCAACCTGCGTATACACATGTTGTATAGTAGGAAAGATGCGTACATGTGGAAAAAATTGTATTTTTGGCTATGGATTTTATAAACAGGGAAGATAAGTCTACATAAAGAAATGGAATAAGGCCCTGTGTGCAAGATTTCATAGGGTGAGGCAAATCTTGCTATAAGAGATGTGCCCTAATGTGTGAGGTTAGAGGAGTATCTGGGATGGCTGAAATACAATATAAACAACCTAGAAGTGGAGTGGTAGGGAACCAGTTGAATGAACTAGTTGCTCATTAAATTTTGCATTGAATTTGCATACATCGCTGCCAAATATTACACTGCAGATCCATGTGAAAATATACCAAACAAGTGTTAGTGGCCATGAATAGGAAAATACAAATGTGGCTACATGCCAATAGTTTTCATAGTCACGAACAAGGCCTAGTAGAACTAGTCTCAAAACCAATATGAAGATATTTGTACACCATGGAGTACAATATGATCTCCCATGATAACTGAAGTCATATAGGTACCGGTCCAAAGAAAAGGAAGCAACAACTTAGGAAAGTTGCAGCCACATAGTGATGTATTTAATTCTTCTACACAATTCTCCAACGGTGCAAGTCTACATCATGTGAATAAATGAGTTGAGGTCAAACACAATGAGACATTGTTTGATTATCGTTTATTGATGTATATTGTTAACAAATGTGAGCCAACCTATCGATAATGAAAGTAGGTATCAAAGCACCGAGTACATTCTTACAAGTGTGAATAAAGGAGCTAGTGTCAAACACTTGAAGAATCCATCGATCAGGAGACATTGATGTATTCCCAACTGTTGATGGCAAGAGAGCCTGCCACTAATGACTGCAAGCCTCAAGGTACTCATAAGATTCTAGGTCCCGTTTCCAAAATAAATGGGTTGAAGTCTATGGAAGGATACCCATTGAAAGGAGAGAATTAAGGCATATCTCATCAATTATCACGAGGTACAAAGCAGGAGCTTCATGATTTGGTGGAAATAGGACGAAGAACATGTTCACGAATTAACGAATCTGTGTGTCTTTTGTGTGTGCCAAGTGAAAGTGGTACATGAAAAAGACCCTCTAAATAACATCCAATGATGAAAACTGCTGACAAAAGTGAGGAAAGCACCAATAAGGCTAATGGCATCCAAGACACTACACGAATCCCAATGTGTGAATAGATGTCTTGTTGTTGAACACAAGGGAAACCACCCAGTCAACGACCAATGACGAAATGTTGACTGTTGGGTTCAAGGTTACCTACCAATGATGAAATTAGGGCCAGGGTGCATGATAGGACTACAGTATCATGTGATTCTGAGACAAACTAAGGGTATGTCTGACATGGAAAGTCAAGAGTTCTGAGTAGTGGCCAACATAGGTTGATGGACTTCCTTTGAACAAGAGCATGAGACATATGGAGGACTCTGGCAGCATAGACCCAATGATGAAACCATGAGATGCAGGAGGCATCATTGAAATTCTCTATAGGGACTGGAAGAGTAACCAGTCGATAGAGAAGACTCTGTAATGAACTCAGCTTCTTAAGGCCATGCTAATCCCAAAATTATGATGATGAATGGACTCAATAATTTTGTGTTATGTTCAAAGATGACACGACTGCTACCAATATAAGATAACACTCCCTTCCCGCCCGTATTTTTTTTTTTTTTCATAGAAAAATGAATGCTATGATACAGAGGAGGAAACGAGTGTCGCAAGTAAGCAAAACTAGTTCTAGTAGTGGAACATACCTATGCTCAATGCAGGGAAATGCATGTGGGATATGGACACTCGGGGGAATATTCCCTCCTAGGTATAGGGTGTCAAATTGTGAAGGATATAAAAAAGGATTTGCTTGGTTGAGGATGCAAAACTACTGAGGCAAACAATTTATAAAGCAAAGCGATAACTGAATATAGGCTCAAAACTGCAAGCAAGGGCATGAGATGCAATCACAACTTAACGCCAAAAAATGTCCTTTTTTATGTCTTTTAGTCTACTTGGTGTGAAAAAGGGATAAACTTGTGCCAAATAGACGTCTTTTCAAATCCAATTTACGAGTGTGACAGAGACAAGTTCACTCGACAATATTTTCACCTTTTGATAATGATTCGGAAAAGATCTTAACTAAGACTCATGACCTTTCAAGTCCAATTTATCGAGTGTGAAAAGGACAAATCACTCGGCAATATTTTTTCTTTTTAGATGAGTCAGAAAAGATCTTAACTCAGACTCATTTGGGAGATTCTAGGCGGCAAGTCACAGGGGAGGACAAGGCTCCCGTGTTGTACTTATTTGAAATGTCATTATCTTACGAATAGCCAACATAAGCTTGGGAAAACCCAAAGCTCTCCAAGTCGAGGAGGATAAAGCACTATCGAAGTATATAGTCTCCGTGATGGATTAGATAATGTATTTTATAGGAAAAGACATAGGTGGGGGCATGGGATACCCCACAAGGCCATCCCAATCGAAGGGAACTTTCTTGGGACTTGGAGGGAGAGCACTCGAGGAGAGAATAAATCTCTCTCGTTTAGAAGGTGTAGGATCAGGAATGTTGATGACATGGTTGAAAGATGCATCACTCTCTACAAGGAGAGTAGGATTGAATAGAGATTGCATTGGTATGACCACTTCTTCAATTCTAGGTTGAAGAGGATGCATGATAATAGGAATAGGGGACACATCACCCTTGACAACAGAGGTGAGGTCAAGAGAGGATTGCAGTGGTGTTACCACCATGTCAATCAAAGGAGAAAAAGGGTGTGGGGAAACCACAAACACCTTGGAATCTAAAGGGCCCTTAGGTGAGTTCCATGCATCTGGTATCCCAGCAGTAGCTGGATACAAACATGTAAGGTGATCTCCTTCGCAAGTCATGCAAAGGAATTCAAGCTTACATCTGAGGCGTCGAGGTTTCTCAATGCCCCCAACGTTGTTCACAATGGCTAGTGACATGCTCTCAATGTGACAGGAAGATGTGAGAGATTCATCTCCTACATGATGTACAAAGGTCAGAGACGTGACATCGATATGACTCGTGGCGACTAGAGTGGTGCCCCCAGCATGACTAGCAGGGGTTGGGTACGGGTTGTCAACATAAATTGTAGAAGTTGTCGACCCATCTCCAATATGATTGGCAGAGGTTGGTGATGGAGATCCAGTATGACTGATAGTGACTGGGCTAGCAGTGAGTGCTGGAATTTTATACCAAGGTACAGGGAAAGATTGACTTTGGAACATTGCAGGCCAGGAAGGATCCCGGTTTACCCCATGTCCCTATCTAGAAAGGTAGTATCCTCCACCTAATTGATTCGAAGAGGTGTGTATGGGCATCATCACTGAAGTCTGCGAAGAGATGGAAGTATGATAAGGACTATTCGATTGAGGATATATGTTTCCCCCCTATGAAGCAGTTCCATAACGAGGGTAGCCCGAATCGTAAAACTAGTTCTCTTCGTATGAAATACCCAGGGGGACATGAGGACCTATCATGGGAAAAGTATTCGAAGGAACCAACATGGTGGATGAAGGATACATGGATGGGGTGTAATAAGTAGAATAGGAACCCATCTGAGTGTTAGCTCCTAATAGAGTATAGCTAGGATTGGATCCATTAGAAGTTGGATCCATTAGAAGGGAGGTTTCAACCTCCCATAGTTAGAGTTGATTGAGGGACGTGACTCATATCGAATGAAGATATAGGAATCAGATCCATGGTTCCCCTGGATCCAATGCTAGGATTCATATAAGTAGACCAGGGAGATTATTGCACGGGTGAAGGCATATCAACAAGAAAATGACTAGAGACCCAAGGCGCAAACTGAGTATCATAGTTCTGCATACCATTATGAAAAGCAGAAGGATTCATCCCCATGAAATGAGTGGGCATCATGGGATGGGTAGCGGTAAATGAGGGAGCAAAAGGAACTCCACTATCCATGATAATGAAAACTCTTTATAGACTCTCAAGGCCAACTAGTAATCAAAGAGCACACCAAAATTCAAATGGCCAATATGCATACAAACGAGGTAAAGTGGTTGAGTGGCATCCCTCCCTAAAGAAGGTATGCCTCGCCCAAGAGGGGCCTGATACTCCCTGCTAAAGATCAAAGGTAACAAAATCATTTATAAGGGCCCTCATGGATTAACAACAAGTCGGCCAGATCCCCCCGAAGTGGTAATCCTCCATAAAGGTTGTGTGTTTTCCGACCCTTATCTGACCCAGGGTATATGTAGACTAACCCCTGCAAGTAACCTATGAGACACATAATTCAAGTAACTAATAAACCATTGTATAACCGATGCACATGCTAGCAGTCGTAAGTCAGGTCCACTGTATGGGTAGGGTAGCAAAGTCTGAAACCTTGAAAGCACCGCCTCTCATGAAGGTAGAGGCACTAGAAAGATCCCCAGATATGAATAGATCCCCATAAATATCTCTGATGCTAAGAAGGTATTGGGGGGATATCCCTTCAACCAACCTCACATGACCTTGTGATTAACTCCGGTGTGAGAAGAGCCTCCTGATCTTACCAATTATACAATGTATTTCTCCACTCCCTTTCTCAGACACATATGTTGATTTAATTGCCTTGGAGAAGTTTACTCACAAAATCCTATTTGAAGGCATTAAATCCTAAGCTAGTTTTTGCACCCTAGAAAATAAAATTGTGACTAATCAATTTTAAATTATAGCATTAATTTTAATGTCTGTGATTGCTCAAAAAGGTATGGTAGTAAAACTCAAGGTGTTATGACTCTGCAAAAAAAGTAAATAAGAAAATAATGCAAAGTCCTAACTTTAACTTTCAATGAATGATATGTTTCTAAAAACCAATGCAATTTTCGATTTCAACTCGGTAATTTTGAAGTAAAAATGCAATCTTTCGTTATATGCACTAAGCTAATGGAAAGTACTCGAAAGACAAAAATGCCAAGCAATGCAAAATGCATATTTTTTTTGTATTTTCAATATAATAAAAATTAAAATGCATGGACTAAAAAGTAACTTGATAAATAACCCTATTGTGTATAAAAAGAGATAACTCAAGCCAGATACCAAGCAACAAAACACCCAGCCTAATGTACAAGGACAATCAAAAATGAAAAGATGATGAGAAAGAAAGACTTTGCCCATAAATTCAACCAAAAAAGGGTTTCCTATCATCCCACAAGCACTTGACAGGTACTACAAAGACCTAAGAAGACTCAACAAACATCAAATCCCACCCAACAACCACCAAACCAAGAAAACAAGCAAGGAAAATTGATGTACGCGATTGTTCAGGAAAACATAGCGTATATATGCATCTTGTAGAGGGACAACCTGCGTATGCACGTGACTGTCGAGGTAAAAAATGCATATATGTTTCAAAACAAGGCCAGGCAAGGGTGAAAGGATGAAAACTCAGACCCAGAGTGAACATGAGTTTTTAAGCAATGATACAACAAGAAACACAATAGAAACAAGATAAATCTAAGGATTAAAGTACTCCAAACCCTAAGAAAAAAGATTCAATCCCCAGTATGGTCACCCATTTTGTTACGAGGAAAATATCTCAATGCCTAGGGTGAACCAAAACAGACGGAAATGACTGCAGAAATCAACTCCATCCCAAATACATGCTATATAAACCAATATGCAAGTGAGATAAGGAAGCAGCCTACCTCGTCCAGATGTTCGATGAAGTCCATTGTTGAGCACTTTGACCCAAAGTTATATACCTGCAACTAGTTCTCAACAAACAAGCCAATCAAGCATATGGTGATAATATAAAAGGTTAGCACATTAGATAGAATAATCCATTAATATATGTAAAAAATACGCCCATGGATAATATCTCATATATTTGCAAGATATAAATTGGACAAGAAAAGAGTGTTTCTATTAATAAATGATCAGCAGAAGTGGAAATATTATAGACTTCTGTGTCGACATGGTTCAGAACCGAGAAACTAAGTTCCTTCCAGCTGGGCCTCCACCACTTCAATCCTCCACCAAAGGCAAGTTCATAAGAGAGAAACAATGAGGTTCTCAATCAATAAGGGAAGAGCTTGGGGGTTGAACACTGCATTTAGACTTAAAGGACAAAGGGATGCAGACTCAAAATGAAGTAAATAATTTCTCCAAAGTAACTTTGCTCTCAAAGTTTAATTCTTTCTCCTTTTCCATAGCTCGGAATTGGCCCATTTATAGCCTTCAAAATGGAAATGAAGATCTGAGTCAGAATGTTTCTAGTATATGGAAGGCCAAGGATCATAGATCTCCTATCATGACATGGACCCGACATTAATTTTCATTTTTTGTCACAAATCTCGATGTACACAGGATGTAGCGAAGCATTCTGTGTATACGCATGTTGTATAGTATGAAAGATGCATACATGTGGTAAAAATTGTATTTTTGGCTCTGGATTTTATAAACAGGGAAGATAAGTCTGCATAGGGAAATGGAATAAGTCCCTTTGTGCAAGATTGCATAGGGCGAGGAAAATCTTTCTATAACAAGATTGAAGAAGAGATTGTATGGCCTAAATCAAGCTCCAAGGCATTGGTATTTGAAGTTTTACAGGTTTATGACAGAACAAGGTTATAGTAGATGTCATTCTGATCACTATGTTTATTTTAAAAGGATATAAACTGGAAGCTACAATATCTTGCTATTAAATGTAGATGACATGCTTCTTGCAGGGTCTAATATGCAGGATATAAATGTGATCAAGAAGAAATTAGCTAATTCATTTGCGATGAAGGATTTGGGTGCTACAAAGAAAATCCTTGGTATGAGAATAACAAGAGACATGAAATATTGCAAATTGACATTGTTTCAAGGTGAGTACATAGAGAAGGTGTTGGAGAGGTTTAGAATGCAGAATGAAAAACCAGTTAGTACACCTTTTTCCAGCCATTCCAAATTAACTAAGGAAATGTGTCCCAAGACACACGAGGAGATAAAATACATGTCCATGGTCCCTTATTCATCAGCAGTTGGCAGCTTTATGTATGTGATCATTTGCAAAAGACCAGATATTGCACATGCAATGGGAGTTGTGAGAAGGTATATGAACAATATAGGTAAAGAACATTGGGAGGAAGTAAAGTGGATTCTCAGGTATTTGAGAGGTACTTCTACTCATGCATTATGTTTTGGAGGTTTAGACACTGTTCTACAGGGATATGTTGATTCAGATATGGTAGGTAATAAAGATAGCAGGAGGAGCACCACATGGTATGTTTTTACTTTAGGTGGAATCGAAGTAAGTTGGATTTCGAAACTACAAAAGGTTGTTTCACTTTCAACAACAAAAACATAGTATGTTACTGCTACAGAGGCTAGTAAAAAAATGATTTTGTTACAGAGGTTTATGGAGGAATTAGGAAAGAAGGAGGAAAATAACAGGTTGTACTGTGATAGTGAGAGTGCAATTTCTCTTGCAAATAACTCATCCTTCCATTAAACGACTAAGAATATACAACTCAGGTACCATTTCATACGATCTATCTTGAAATATGGACATTTGATGTTGGAAAAGATACATACTAGGTAGATTCCTGCAGAAACGTTAACAAAGGGAGTAACCAGGGAGAAATCGAATTCCTACTTAGTTTCAGTTGGCCTTCAAGCATGAAAGTTAAGATGAGAAATTTTCAAGGTCCAAGGTGGAGTATAGTCCAGCAGATACTACAAAAGTGGAGTTGTTGTGATCAGTCTACAAGTGGGATATTGTTGGTTGTGGAGCCCGATTATCTTCCTAATTCAAAGGTTTTTTTCAGTCATGCTTGGACCCCATTCCCTAATGACGGGGTGGGGGGGGCTTTACCCCCCACAAATGTCACCAGGGGGGTCTAGAGGGGATTCAAAAACAATGCCCCCGAAGCCAAATTTTGGGGAAAATTGCCTTCTAAAATATTGTAATTTCATAGTCAATCTAGATCATTCATTATAAGGTCTCAAATCTGACAGTAGAAGTTATTTTAGTGTTTTTTTCCCTAGAAGAAACCCTCTCTTATGAGGGAATATTATTGCGGATGTGTATTAGCACGAATATTGTATTCTGAGAGAGGAGACTGTGAGCAAAAGAAGAGGGCGTTACATCAGGTGTGATGTAGGTTGTATCCCTTCATTTTGCTGGATAATAAAAAGGAAGGGCCTGGAAATTTATCTAGTGGACATAGCCCACATTGGGTGAACTGCGTATATCTTTGTCTCTATTGTATTGTGTGTCTTCTGTGTTTTATTTATTCATTTGTTTTATTTTATTGCTCTGTGATCCTATTTTTCTAACACATACTCCATCTTCATGACATTCTTATCACATAGTAACATATTTATCTAGGTAGATAATGCTTTCGAATATATTCTGCATAGACCCTTGAATAAGTCCCTCTCCATGACATTATAATACTGGGTACAATCTAATGCAAAACTATAATATAACCCCCCAGTATACTAATCAACCAGAAATCTATTGTGAAAGAAACCTTATTACTTACCATATTGAGTTGTTTTATCAGTTCAGGAGTCCAATTTCTCGGGACTTCAACTTGTATCTCCCAAAGTTCTCCATTAGCCTTCCTAACCATTCAACTAAAATAATCGAAAATTCACCAAAGAAAATTTCATGCACGTCTATGAGCACATACCTTTGTAACCATTGTTCGTCACTAAGCCTAGGGTTTCTATTTTACTTTATGGAAAAACGTTGATGCTTCCTTTCTATCCATTCTTCAATTTCTTCTCTATTCGACCTCCAAAACATTCCCCTCAATTACAATTCCCGATCCTCGCAATAGAACCATTTTTTGGAGCAGAAGGGGAAGACCCAGGGTTAATCATTCAAATACCAACAAAACCCTTAGATATCGGCCCTTTAAACATCACCTGTAGAGCAAGTGAAGTCTCACCCGAGGAATCTAGATGGGATGAAGGAGCCAAGGTTCTACAGTGATGAGGGGAAGTGAGGAATCTATAATATTCAAGATATAAAAAGTATGCAGAACAAAAATAAAATGCTAGAAATGGAAGATAAACAACAATATAGCTAGAACAACACCATAATAACACTGAAATGATATCAGAATAACACTAGAAAGAGCACTTTGATTCTGAGAGAAATGTTCACTTGCCTCTTTGAGGGGGAAACCTCCATTCGAGTAGAGCAATATTACAATAATATCCAAGCTAGGGTTCTCATACCCTCGACTCCTATTTATACTAAATATGTCTATCAAAAGAACCATCTAGAGGAGGATCCTTCTAGAAGCGGAAGATTCTATTAGGTCTTCTTACATTCGACTTATTATACCTTATTGCAATGCCTTATTAATATTGACCTTTGATACATCCAAATATATTGTTCTACATATGTGAGGGGTTAGGTCCCTAACATGTCCTCCCCCTTAAAAAGAACCTTGTCCTAAAGGCTTGAGAAGTGGAAATTATTGCAGAATGGTAGCTGGTTCCCAAGTGGCATCTGTTGGAGTTGTATATTTCCACTGGACTAACACTTCCTTGATGGTTCACTGACACCGGCGATGCTCACGCTGGTCCAAAACTGCTTGTGGATGTATCCAAATGGATACTTCTTCGTCCAACTCGGGAAAGTTGGTTTGCGTTTGGCACTGTTGGCACAGGGGTAGACCTAGGGTTCAACGCTTTAATAGAGAACCAACAAAACCCTAACTACTAACCCTTTTGGAAACACTTGTGAAGCAGATGAAGTCTCACCCGAGGTAGAGGCAGGGGGGGTTACAGGACTCAAGTGTCTAGAACCTAGCTGGGACACAGATCTTTGACTACACTCTTAACAAATCAATTAGCCAATAACATTTTTTAGCCTTTAATCCTTATTCAAATCGTAGGTTAAACCCTTATTACATATCAACACAGTAATAATCAAGACTTAATCACATCTAATCATTTAGCACATAGCATTAGAATAGATCTAACATTCATTCATATATAAAGCACTAGGCATCAATGGATCTACCTATCATGCATCAAGATTAAAAACATAAATACATAAACACCATGAATAACATTGCACAAAGAACAATAACCTAGGATATACGTGGTTCACCCCAGTGTGGGGCTACATCTACCAACACTTCTTCTTCTTTATTAGATTCTTCCAATCTTCTTACATGCACCAAGCCATAGATCCAACTCCGCAAAGGACAAGAGATATGTGTGCACCTCGCCATATCATCCTTCCCCAAGTTAGGCCAAATCACAAAGCCTTACACATTATGTACACAAATCACTTATAAAACGCTTGCACATAGCTCTACAAGCCTTAACACATTCATGCCCTAAGCCAACTACCACTTATTCATCGACCTCTTCTTACCTCACCTAGCTACTTATTTATACATTACAATAAGGGCCTAAACGTGGGAAAACCTATGGGATGACATCCCATACCCGTTACATAAACCCTAAAAGCCCAAAAATCAAACAAAAAGGGGCGTGATCCCATGATCTCCGCTTCGCCTGGGCGCTCCATCTTTGACCAGCCTGTCAAAGTCCTAAAAATGGTCAAACAAGACCAACGTTTCCACAAAACTTGGTCGAGGGCCAATAGGCCCGCAACACTCACCTGCGACTCATCCTGAGTCACTATGATCTGGGCAACAGTGATTCGAAGGACTCGATCTTAGCTCTATCCGACTCGATTTTCTGCTTCGCTAAAGCCTCATGCTCAGCAAACTCCTGAATGAATTGCTCAGTGACAGGATCCTCCAAGCATTGTTCCACTATGGCGACCACCTATTCCAACTGTGATCCTTATCCCTTGATCTCTTCAAAGAGGGTGCAGGCTTCGTTCTGCACTGGTTGGAGTCTCTGTGTCACTTCCATCACTCTGCTCTGAATGGTAGTGACTTGCTGCTGAACTGCGCGCTACTCCTATGACCTTTTCATATTTTCTACTGCAGTAAGTAGCTTTTGCTCTGCTTGTACAGTTGATGGCTGTTGCTTTTCCTCCTAGAGCTATGCCTCCAATGTCCTTAGCTCTGGGTCTTCTACAAGGCGCTCATAGGTCTACGTACTTCGATTACTTAGTTTCTTACATTCTGAAGCCAACGCCCTAATTATTTCTATTGCGCTCCTAGAAGTTTCTTCCCTCTGAATGACCTCAACGAGCTTCCCTACTTGGCTCTCAGTTGTCTCTTCTTCCATCTATGCCAATCCTGACAAAGAGCGAAGTTCTCTAGTTACTGCCTCCTTGACCACAATCTGCCCCTTGAGCAGCTGGTCTTTCTCTTTCTGGATTTTCTCTTTGTCCTCTTCGAACGTCGCTCTAATGTCATCTTTCTCTTGCTGGGCAACCCGAAGTTTCTCTAGGGCCCCCTCCTTTTCTTCTGGGATTCAACGAATTTGAGCCTATGTAGCATCTTCTATCCTTCGTAATTGGGTGGTCTCATTCCCCAATTCTATATTTTCTGCTGAGGATGGCGCAGTAGACACTACGTAGTGTTGAGGAAAAGATATGAATTGATCTTACTCAAGCATTTTCAGACTTTACTTGTCTAAATCAAAGTAGACGGGAATATCACCCAATGTTTATAGACAACAAAAATAACATCCTAACATCACAAGTATTATTTACAAGTGCTTGGGCTAGTCTTTTATCAACAAAATGCTTGTTGTAAATTCAATTTTTATGTAATTTTCTGAATATATTAGTCGCTAAAATAAATGTAAGAAAAGAATTAAAGACACCAAGATTATAATCAATATATATGAGACATAAAGCAATCCTTTATTTCATTCCAATTCACCAAAGAGTCATTGTATTTGCAAAACTTCACACAGAAATCTTGGACCAAAGTCAAACTTAGAAATCCCCAATGGAGCATATAAAAGGAATTCTAACAAAAAACCAAAACTGAAATCTAAAATCTGGATCAACTTGTCACATATTGTTTCCCACTCAACTCTACACAATAGCCTTTATCAGTCATGAAAATTAATTCACAAACAGACAAGTCTACACAAAGTATCAAAGATAGATCAACACCTCTAAAGAACAAGTGTCTGAATGATTTGATGCAGCCCTGAATATTGTTGTCTACAATAAGACCCTACTATCACAAAAGAGAATTAGGCTATGATGAATATATGAATGAATGAAAACTGAACTATCTCAACATAAACTCAAAGAGAAAACCTTAACATGCCTTGTGCTTCTATCCCCCTTGTTCCTCCCTTTCCTCTTGCCTTTAACAAATTAGAATTGGTTGAAGTAGTTGAACCAACTCATTAGTTAAGCTAACTAAAGACTCAACTAACTATAGTAAGGGGGGGAAATAATAATCACAATAAGGGTCATAATTAAATAATAACTAGTAGGTGAGACCCCTTGTGACTCCCTTTAGTTCATAGCCATCATAACAATTATAACATAACCATTAGTTAATAAAAACACACTTCCTTGTGTCTCCCATCAACATATTTACTTTTGGCAATTTTAGCTCATGAAATTTAAAATTATTTCAAAAATAATACTCATATATTCAAAATAAAACATATTGTCCAAAATCCCTGAAGTCAATATGTCATTGTGGGGCTTGGAAAGGAGGCCTTTCAGGCCTAGGTTAGACTATTTCCTACCCAATTCAATCAAATAATCCTGCATGAAACATTTGTCCAATATCTTCGACTAAAAAACTCATCCTGCATGTGTAATCGATTAGAAAATAGTATTTAAATAGCCATGCATGAAAACTCTTAAAGATATGAAATAGATTTGGCTTAGGATGTATCAGGCTCATGCAATCCAATCCATACAAATTGTTTCAATGTTAATCAACGAGTAGGGGGGAGTGAAAAATGTTCAGGGATACATGAGGGGTTTGTAATTAGTGAAAATATGATAAAATGAAAGGGGGGAGATATGGTCATTGCTCAATGATAACAACAATAAACCATAAGAAAACCAATAAACCTCACTACAATCCACAATGAGTTCTGCCACTTTTATCCAATCTAACATAGAATTTCCCTTGACTGTAATCAATCTTAGAATAGGGGATGAGAAAATGAATATGGGATATGTGAAGGGTTTGTAATTAGCGGAAAATGAGATAATGAGAGGGGAGAAGAAAATTGATTATTGTTCATGAGACTAATCAAGTAATTTATAAAACATTATGTAGTAAGAAAGATGCACCAACCAACAATCATCATGACTGAAATAATTATTGTGTACTTAACTAGTTCATTGTCCAATAATAAAATATCCAACACAATGCCATCATTAAAGGTAAGTATTTCACACAATTTGTAAGAGGTTATGTTCCCTTTATTCGCACATTCTACATTTTATAACATTCAACAACAACACTCATTTCCAATCTGCAATCATTAACATCCACCACTGCCATACATTTCTTCAATCCACGTCTATATTAAAAATCATGTCTCCAAAATAATAATGAAGTCATTATTACTGCAATAGAGTCCGTAAAAAATGAAATGATGTTTGTTCACATATATATATGTAGTAAAATAACCAAATTTCCACGCCTGAAATGACAATTTATTATGTAACCAACAGTCATCATTTAGACACAGGCTATGCAGAATTAAATTTCTGAAACCATGTAACCATGCCACTGTAAAACAAAACATATCAATGTGACTTAAAAGTCAAGCCAAATATCCAACACGACTGTCATCAACAATGATCAATTGCAATAAATAACGCACTTAAAACTCAGTGGGAATCACAAAGCATAAAAATAAGTCATCCATACTACACACGGTGCACAACTAAGAGAATCCCATAGTGTAATATTTCCAATAATTGCACAACAACATATGACTATGACCTAACTCAAAACATCATTCTAGGATATTTATTAATTCTCCTGTGAGTGACCAGGCCGTGCATCCTCAGGATTACTCTACCAACAACAAAAGATGCAGTAGATATATCCAATCCAATAATTTACTTTGCAAAATATCATCTACAGGACGCGACCTATGTGAGCAACCCTGAGCATTCGTGACTAATGTCAGCCATCAACCAAATCACCATAAGTGAAAAACTAGTGACTGTACATTCACCAACAATTCACCACTGTGGTAAGACAAACCAATCAACCGAACAAGCCATGGTAATTGTGTATACCCACGCACCCAATCGAAATGGGTAGAGGCCCTTCCATTAGAAACAACTGAGTTCTTTGACATCAGGCTAGTGACTATGACTTTTTAGAAGTGCAAATTGGCAATGAAAGGCTCACGCTATTATCACAGAGGCAGTGATGAAAATCCGTACCAATTGACTACTATACGACCAATGGGTGAACCCACATTCGAAGTAATAGACCACAATAATCTTAACAGGCTTGACAAACTCCCTATGCAGCTCCATTCTAGAGGGTTAAGGGTTTGCACAATAGCCATCGTAGGAGGAAAGGCACCAACTATAGTGAAACTTCGAAGCTAAAGGCATACGCACGAGGACTATGACGCTTGTGAACGGGAGGCAGTTCCTTGACAGGGCCGAACAAGAAAACAGGGCTCTAGTTAAACCCAAGAATCACGAAGACAACCATCCAAAAAACCCTTTAACAAAACGCAGTGGTAACAAAAGCTATTACCCAAGGAGACCACCAACTCTAATGAACTCAAAAACAATTATAAGCAGAACCATCCATTTTCCATTCAAAACCAAAATTCCACACAGTTGCAGCACTCAGAACAAACACAAACCCACACAACTGAGACAAAAACATTTCATGACTAGAGTGAAGTCAAGAATGGCCAAAAGAGACATACCTATTAATCAAAAACCTTAAGACGAGAGGTGGTCGAGCGGTTTCACTCTACTGAAAATCCAGAGCATGAACACAACAGCTAGATCAAACAATAGTCTGATTAGGGTGGTGGCCAATGGGAAGGGTAAAGGTGACATGAAGTAAATGCATGTCACCTCCACCCATATCTCATTTAATCCACAGTACATGCCGACAAGACCCCATTAACACCATTAATCAATCCATGCATCAAGAATAACAACCATTTAAACCATAGCATAATCCAAGTTCCACATAACAATTCAACCATTCGCATGGTTACCTTGCCAAATGCGCCACCCATGTTCATATCCCCAATATAACTCAAATAAATTTCTTGACCACTATACAATCTAAACGATCATGTATAGAATCATCACCAATAACATGATCAACATCAATCTGAACCATAGCATAATCACCAAAAAAAATTGCAAAGCCATTACTCCCATGAGCCACCAACGTTTATAACATCTGTATATCAGCTACTGGTTCCATTAACCAATGCACAACCATTGTATTATTACCTTTCCAAAATTTGCCACCAAAATTTCCACCATATGCATATATATAAAAAATTTAATTTAACAATTTTTCATAGCCATTTTCTTGTTAGCTAGGACTTAACCACTATCAACAAGTATTTTCATGCATATAGTATCGCAGAGCTAGGTCTCTTTTGCATTATATATAGTACTTTTCTTTTACTCAAAATGCAGGTGCGATAAGAACAAATACCATAAATGAATAGTAGGCTATAGCATCATGAAGGAACAACATCTCAAGGATTAACTCATATCAATGACAACCATATTCTCATCAACCATGTAAACCTTTGTAGCAACTCATCATAACATTGAAAATGAATAGATCTGATCTTCAAAAGTTCAAGGGGGTCCCACCTACTAGCATTATTTAATCTTATATAACAATAGTCTTTAGCAACACTTTGCGAGCGAAATTACGTTGACGTTTTCAATCATCAACAAGCTGGCGACTCCACAGGGAAATTTGTTTTCAACAAAATGGAAATCAGAACTCATGGTTTCACAGATCAAGAATAGTAATCTCAAGAATACGTAACTCGAATGATTATGCAATAGGGCGAAGTTGGCGGATTTAATGGAAAGATGACCGGGAATTTAGGAATAACTCATGAAAAGTGTTAAGTATGAGGGCTTTTACCATTGTATGTATAATCATTTGACTGTAATATGCTCTTAACTTGAAAGAGGAAGACTTATATATTTTCTCTTAAGATCTCGATGGATGAATAAATGGCAAGAAGAAGCAAGAAACAACCAATTCCTCGTAAGATAGCAGCGGAAATATGTAACAAATTCAAGGGCCCTTCAGCGGAGAGATCATAGTAGTTGTGCAAGATTGATTTTTATTGACTAATAATGCTTTGCAGGAGTGTCACTGTGGCAGAATTGATCCAACAATATAACTTGACCAAATACTAAAAGATGATAAAGACAAAATCACAACATAAGTAATAATGTAGAAATCAAAACAACAGTAGTAAAAGACAGAAATAAAATGCAGCAAAAAAAACTCAACTTAGAAGGAAGAAATCAAAGTGCCGTAAGGTAGAAAAAGGAAGCACAAAAAATTGAAAACAAAGCTAAGCTACTACTATACAGAAAGATCCAATCAGAAAAAAAAAAATTCACGCTGGTCCCTCGCAATACTTCAAGCAAGGACTGTTAGTGTTGTGAGAAAACCATTGTCTCTGTAATTCCTTTAAAATTTCTGAGTTAGTGTCCAAGACAAAAGTAATCTGGAAATGACCCAACACTTGACATTCTGATGTAACTATCATCCTTTTGACACATGCGATTAAATCATCAAGATAAACATGGAGACTGACCAATTCATCAAAAGTTGTGTGTATAGGCCTTTTTAAGGTGATACTGGTATCAAATAAGCTAGAAGGAAGGAAAATGTAAGACATAGTATTGCAATTTGTAATAAAAGTGGTTTTGTGAATATTTTCCCCTTTTACCTTGGTTTTATTGTAACCAAACAAACTGTCAAGTAAGGGCTCCAAGTGTAACTCTACAACCAGTTGTAGAAATCTTTTCATGTTGAGAGGGGAGAAAGGATTTATCATAATTGCTTGCCTGAAATTTCGAAGACTAATGTAGGTTCTAATATTATCAATGGTCTTCGAAGAAGGTTCCCATTTGGAAACCCATTTAGAGTGGACTAAAAAAAACATTTCAGTCCTTGAGAAATTCCTTGACTCCCTACGAAAGGTTGCTTTCAGTGCAGAGTTAACAAGTCTTTATTTTTGCCTAACTGGTTTCATGATATGCTGAACAAGACCTGGATCAAAACCATGAAGATACACATTAAACCAAGAAAAATCCTTTTGAAATCCGCCAAGTAACTTAGCAGACCTCATCTCTTCTTTATCAGAAACCTAGATATATAATTTAACATTCATTGAAGATCCAGGTGTCATAATTTTCATGGAGATGGATTCAACCACCTTTAGTTGTAATGCCTCTTCTTCATGGTTTTCTTTGTTTCCTACAACATTCAAGGAAACCGAACCCTTGAGAGGAGTCACACCTTCAGGAATTTTATTATTTTCCATGGATATAGTTTCCTCGGGCTTAAGAGGTTCATATTGGATGATAGCACAAATACTCTCATGATCAGGGAGGGCTTCCCAAGATCCTACATGGCCAGGAATATGTGGATGATATAGTGTTTGAAAAGCACAATCAGGCCTGTGAGGCAAAATTTGTTGATTAGGGGAGGCTGCAAAGACAACTAACCGATCAGCCATGGAATTCAACTCCTTCTTCATATGAGTGATGTTGAAAGATAGAAAGTTCAAGACAAGTGCCCAAATAGTTTGGGAGTATTTTTCTATCAAATCGTTGTTAGGAGAGCATATCTTGTGTATTACGTTCACGACAAGCTCAGAACTCCCAAAAAATGAAAGGTGACCACAACCAAGGTTAAGTGCATTCTCAATGCCTAATAATAAAGCTTAGAAATCAGTGACATTATTCGAACATGCAAACTCTAACCTGTAAGACAGATTATGAATTTTTCCTATAGGAGAAACCAAGGTAATGCCAGCACAGAGGCATAGAGGCAACATCAAAACCACTTCAAGTTAGGGATCTAGCCCTCCGAGACTCAGAGAGGGATCTCTCTGTCAAATTTATCTTTGTTAGAGAGTTGATCTTAGGCTAGCTATGGAGAATAGGATATGTTTATGAGTTGGGTAGGTGCAGAGAAGAGGAACCATGGGCAATGGAGTCACAATCTGAGATTTAATCAAAAAAAAATCCTACAGAAAACCTTACAGAGAAAAGTAGGAAAATCACTAGATTCTTCGTAAGCTTGGGGTATGGTAGAGGGGGGAAAATGTTAAGAGGTCAAATTAAAGACATAGCAGTAAAGAATTATGCGTTTAATGTTTAGTGGAAAACATTGGCATTGCTTTAAACTGGGAACAGGGTGTTTTTACACAAATCATGATCTTAAATATCTTTGAAACAATGGAGCATACAAACCTATATGACAACAGAGGAAAAAAAAATCACAATGAGAAAAAACTTCACCAATGAATTTGAAACAAGAATCCTATAACTACTGCGACTGTATTATTGAATTGATGAAAAATACAGGAGGCTCGTGAGTTGTTTACAAAAAATAAATCATGGTCTATTCTCCTCTCTGGAAATTTGATTCCATAAAATATATAAACAAGACTCTCCTCAGGTTACCGAGGTCGAATTCAACCACCTCGGTGAAAAATAGCAAGAAATTCCCAAAAATCTGGAACTGCCCGCCATGAAAGATGGGCCTAATTTATGCAAAAAAAGGGGTCCGAACAGACATTTGTTTCTCTTCAACGCTGACACCTGGGAAAAAAATGAAGGAGTTTATTGTATATGGGCATGTGTTTCAAGCTTAATCCGTAAGTGCAGACACAAACCGATCTCCCTAGATCCACCTGGATATAGAACAAAACATGACAGAATATATCGCTTTCCCTAGATCTAACTATTGAATTAAATCGGAAGTGAGAATAAGAGACATACCTTGTAATCGCTTCCTTAATCTTTGTTGCTCCTGCTTCGCTCCAACGCTCTCGTGCAATCAAGATCAAAACAGCACAAACCAACCAAAGTGAAAGAAAATAATATATTCAATAGCTAAACTATACATATGATCAAGGAGTTATGTAATAAAGTAAATCTAACTTTATGGGAAAGAAACATATTACTGTATCATATTAAATGTGAAAAAGAGATTACAACCATTGCCTTGATGTCGTAAGGTCCCTTCCCACTGTCCTTCGTTCCCCACACACTTCTTGCTCCAAGGATTCTGAAGATCTGATAGCTACTCACAATCTATCTTGACAAAGCAAATCTCAAAGCTACTCTAACCATGCTAATAATTCGAAGCCAAAGAACCCACAAGCTAACAAAATCTCAAGCTAAATTTCTCCATGAGAACTCCTCTCCTTTTATAAGTTGAAGAGGATAAGGTGAGGAGGTTAGGATGATCCCACTAAATCATGAAAGTGAGTAAGATCCAAACCATTC
>JZKD02S1679579.1:458587-511997 GCA_000966675.3 Picea glauca | reverse complement strand
AATAGTTAAAGATAAACCCACCTCCAGAGAAGCATCATTTAAGGCAGACAAGAATGAGGATTCTGAGCCTGATGAAATTGAAGAAAAAATTGTGAAGAGACTGAAGAAGGGATCAAGCAAATACAAAGGTAAATTGCCTTTCAAATGTTTCAACTATGGCAAGATAGGTCATTTTGCAAATAAATGTCCTCACAAAAGAAATAATCAGACATGTGATGATGAGGAGAAGCACAAACACATAAATTTCTTTAAAGAGAATAATTTTAAGAAGAAAAGTCTTTGTGTAAACAATGATGATGATCCTTCAGATGATGAAGACAATGAATCCTCTATTGAAGATAAACTAAATGACTTCATACTTATGGCCAAAGAGGACTATGATAATAAAAGCACAGGAAGTGAGGCTAATGAAGATGAAGTTGTGGTTGATATGGAAGGAGAACTGATCAGTGCACTGGAAGAGATTGACAGACTCAGAATTAAGAACAAAAAGCAAAAACAATTGCTGATATAGTTTGAGAAAGACAGTAAACAACCCGATGAAGACTTTTCCCTGCTAAAAGTGGAATTAGAAGAGGCAAAGAAAATCGAGGACATTCTCAAACAATAGTTATCAGAAAAGAAGGCAAGATGTAAAGCTCTGGAAGAAGAAGTAGTAAAAACTAGAAAAGAGTTGGAGAGGTTTCAAGCCTTGTATCATCAAAATCTATCAAGTATCAAAGCCTCAAAAGGATTAGCCACCATTCTGAATCAGCAAAGGAATCCAAAGTTGAAAACTGGTTTGGGTTATGAAGAGGGATCAAGTAGTGGTCAGCCAAGAAACAAAGAACCTATCAAGTTTGTCAAATCCTAAAACATTGACAAGAGTCACTTTGCAGAAACAAAGAAAGAAAATCATCCACCAAGAAGGAATGAAAGAAAAAGTACTAGAATCGAATTTGTACATCAGAGAAATTATCGGCATGAAATAAATCGACCTCCTCAAAGAAGACAGACTTTTCCCAGGTACCAACATTTTTTCTATGGGTATTATTTCTTTTGTTCTAACTTTGGTCATAAAGCTGTACACTGTTCTTTAAAATTAAATTATGAGCAATCAAGACATTCAAGGTATAGATATCTTCCACAACAAAGAATGAGACAGCCAAGTAACAAACCACCACAGACTGCAAATCACTTGATGGATGGGAAAAGGACATAGGTTAAGCATAACAATCGTTATGATCCTTTATTCAACGAACCAAAATGTTACATATGTCATAACTATGGACATAAATCTGTTGATTGTAGCTTAAGGAACTATGAACCATATTTGAATTCCCCTGCTGAAAATGTCAAGGTTTGGAAGAAGAAAGAAAGTGACAAGTGTGGATTAGTGTTGTCAGCTCAAATACAAACGAACCCTTGGTATATAGAAAGTGGATGCTCCAAACATATGATGGAAGACAAAGGTAAGTTTCTATGTCTAAGTGAAAGCAAATCAGGAAACATAACCTTTGGAAATGATGCTCCAGGTAAAATAAAGGGTAAAGGGATGGTGAGTTTAAGTAATGGAAAAGGAAAATCTCAAGATGTTCTCCTTGTAGATGGGCTGAAACATAATCTGCACAGTGTAAGTCAAATGTGTGATAGAGGATGTGAAGTGGTGTTCACGTCCAAGGACTGCAAGATAAAGTCTGTAAACTCAGGACAAGTGGTGGCCAAAGGCATAAGGACATAAAATAATGTATATGTGTTGAAAGAAGATAGAGAAGAGTTCCATCTAAGAAAACATGATGAAAGTTGGTTATGGCATAGGAGACTTGGACATCTAAACTTTGACCACTTAATCAAGTTCAAAAATCTTAAGGCAGTAAAAGATATTTCGAGAATATCAAAGCCCCAAGATTCTATGTGTAAACCCTGCCAAGTAGGAAAGCTAACCAGGACACAGTTTAAGTCCAAGAGCTTTACTTCAATAGAGAAACCACTCCAACTAGTTCATATGGATTTGTGTGGACCATCAAGACAGGAAGGCACAGGGAAAGAAAACTACCTCATGCTGATTATTGATGATTACTCCAGAATTACTTAGGTTGCCTTTCTCAAGGAAAAAGCTGAAGAATTTGAGAAGTTTAAAAAATTTAAGGCTTTAACAGAGAATCAAACAGGCAAGAGGTTAAAGGCAGTAAGATCAGACAGAGGAGGAGAATTTATGTCAAGTGATTTCAAGGAATTCTGTGATAAGCATGGGATCAAGAGAGAATACACAATCCCAAGAACTCCACAACAAAATGGAGTAGTTGAGAGGAAAAACATAACAGTGCAGCAAATGGCCAGGTCAATGATGAATGAGAAGAACATTGGTCAAACCTACTGGGTAGAATCAATACACACAACAACAGTCCATGTTCTTAACAAAGCCCACCTCAGAACACAAAGTGACAAGACACCTTATGAACTATGGTATGGGAGAGCTGCTTCAATCAAACACTTCAAAGTCTTTGGGAGTAAATGTTACATAAAGAATAATGATGAGAACCTTGGCAAATATGATGACAGGGATGATGAAGGTATATTATTAGGGTATGATACAAACAATAAAGGATACGGATGCTATAACAAGAGGATGCATAAAATGGTTGACTGTATTGACGTAAAAGTTGATGAAGGAATCCCAACAAGAGAGGTGTACAAAAATGAGTCTTCTACAAAGGACACAGCTGAAGCTGAAGATGAACAGGTCCAAGAATCAGAAAACAAAGACTTTGAATCAGATGAAGACACAGATACTCAGACATACTCAAATCAGCAGACAACTTCAAACTCCTCCTCTAGAATCACTCAAAAGAATCATCCTGCAAGTCAGATAATTGGTGAAAAAGACAAAGGTGTACAAACCAGGAGAAAGATAATCAAAAACACCGAACAATCACATATAGCTTTCATATCCATGTTGGAACCCAAGAATTTTAATGAAGCTATCAAAGATGACCATTGGGTTAAAACAATGAATGATGAACTTGATTAGATTGAGAAAAACAATACGTGGGAAATGGTTCATAGACCTAAAGGAAAAAATATCATTGGTTCCAAATGGATCTTTAAGAATAAGTTGAATGAGTAGGGACAAGTTGTCAGGAACAAAGAAAGATTGGTCTATAAAGTCTATGCTCAAATACAAGGAATGGATTTTGATGAAACATTTGCGCCCGTAGCAAGATTAGAAGTTAGCAGAATATTTCTTGCCTATGCTTGTCATAAAAGGTTTAAAGTCTGTCAAATGGATGTCAAGTCAAATTTTCTAAATGGAACAACCAGAGGGTTTCGAACTGTCTGATAACCCTGACTTAGTATGAAAGTTGAAGAAAGCTTTATATGGGTTAAAACAAGCCCCTCGTTCCTGGTATCAAAGACTGGATACGTATCTCAAAGACAAAGGGTTCAAGAGAGGAACAATTGACAACAATCTATATATCAAAACAGAGGATAATGATTTGCTCATCATATTGGTCTATGTAGATGACATCATCTTCGAATGTAATAAGGATTCATTGGTACAATGGTTTGCTTCTGCCATGGAGTCTAAGTTTGAAATGTCTATGATAGGTGAATTTTCATTTTTTCTTGGTCTGCAAATTACTCAGAGGTCTAAAGGGATGTTCAGTTCTCAAGAAAAATATCTAAGAGAAATGTTGAAAAGGTTTCAAATGGAAGATTCTAAACTTATGGGCACACCTATGGTTACTAGATGCAAATTAAACAAGGATGATGACTCACATGATGTTGATCAAAGTTCATATAGGTCAATGATAGGCAGTCTGTTGTACATCACAGCATCTCATCCAGACATAATGCATGATGTTGGGATGGTAGGAAGATATCAGTCTGCACCAAAACATAGTCATTTTCTATATATCAAAAGGATATTTAGATATTTGAAAGAAACAATGAACTATGGTCTATGGTATCCTAAGAATCATAATTTTCAATTATCAGTCTACTTAGATGCTGATTGGGATAACTGTGTGGATGAAAGGAAAAGCACAAGTGGAGGTGCGTTCTTCTTAGGAGATTCTCTAGTAGCATGGTTGAGTAAAAATCAAGGTTCCTTTTCTTTATCAACTACAGAGGCAGAGTACATTGGTGCTTCTACATGTTGCACTCAGGTATTATGGATGATTCAGACACTTGCAAACTTGGAGGTAAAATACATTGCACCGATCCCAATTCATTGTGATAACACTAGTGCCATCAGTGTGTCCAAGAATCCTGTATTCCACTCCAAGACCAAGCATATTCCCATAAAATACCATTTTCTGAGAGAGCGGGTCACCAAGCAGATTGTTCAGGTCAATTACATTCCAACCACAGAAAAAATTGCAGACATCTTTACTAAACCCCTAGCCAAGACACCATTTGAATATCTCCGACAGAAGTTGTGTGTCATCCTGTCTCACACCTAAGAGAATCCATCCTGTTAGGGGGAGTTTTGTATTGATTGAATATCTGATACCTCCTAAAAATACTGCAACAGCTCAGGGGGAGCATGTTTTCTTTGGCATTGATGTCAAAGGGAGAGAAAAGGAGTGGTCCGGACCGGATGCTACAGTTGGAGGTGCAAACAGATTAGCGCATTCGTACAGGGTTTCCATCAATGCCAAAGGGGGAGATTGTTGGCATGTTTACAGGCAGGTGGGCTTGTCATTGATGGCAAGATCAAAGTATGCAGTGATGGCAAAACAAGGACAACGGAAGCCTGGGAGGAGAAGCGATAGTGATCCTTGGATCCCATTGAGAATTCCTGATGAATGTTAGATTTGAGCCTGAGGTCCGACCGGCGTTGGATCCAGGAGAACCTGCACATTCTTTAAAGAGAAAGGTGAAGCGAGGTTATGAAATCTTGAAGGCGGGAGGATATTTTTGCATACCGAGAGTTGGAAGAGTTGAGACTCTTCATCATTAGGAGTCCCAGAATCATGAAATGTTAAACACTGAAATCCCAAAAGCAAGAGGACATTTTCGGATACCGAGAGTTGGAAGAGTCGAGACTCTTCATCATCAGGATTCCTAGAATCGTGAAATGCAAAACCCCGAAAATCCTGAAATAGGCACATCAACCAGAGTTTCAGATACCGATAATTGGAGGAGTCAAGAGTCGAGACTCTTCAACACAAGATTCCCGAAGTGCCGAATGCAAAACGCCAAAAATCCTGAAACAAGCACATTAACTGGAGTCTCGGATACTGGGATTTGGAGGAGTCAAGAGTTGAGACTCTTCATCACAGGAGTCCCGAAGTCATGAAATGTGTAGGTCACGCTGAAAGTGATGGGGCTGAAAATTATGGGAATGAGAGGAAGTTTCAGCTTCAATATGCATAGGTGGGTCAGATAAAGGGGGATCTACAGGGATATGTAGCTTGGTGCAGATCATCGAAATGAAAGATTCAAGATAGGTAGTCATGTCTTGTTTAAGGTCTTCTTTGAGTTCAGTGATTGATGTGGTGATGA
This sequence comes from Picea glauca, assembly GCA_000966675.3. Lineage (NCBI taxonomy): Eukaryota > Viridiplantae > Streptophyta > Pinopsida > Pinales > Pinaceae > Picea > Picea glauca. Next base: position 506,507 of record JZKD02S1679579.1, on the reverse strand, counting down.
AGGAGTGCATGTTTTGATTGATGGTGGAAATATTGGCACTGTGTTGTCTCACTTCTTGTTGGGTCTCTGTGAAATTATATTGCAAGGTATTGAAGCAATCTTCCAAGTCTTGGCTACAAGTATGGGCCATGATGACAAGAGAACCGAAAAGGGGCAAGCCGGGTCAAAAAAATTGCTGAAAAATGATAGGTATGAATTTGATAAGGACAAAGAGATAAATCCAATGGAATAAGTCTCAAATAATGGTGCAAAATACTGCAATGATGAAATGCAGTGATGAAATACTCAAATGCTTAACCAAGAAGAAATGTGTAGTGATTTGGCAACTCGAACACAGTTGCATGACAATAGATCTTGTCTGATTTATCTTTTGTTTCTGTCCCCAAGGATTAGTTATTCAAGGTTTCTATAGACAAGGGTTTTCCCTGTGATATAGCTCTATGATATATGTGCAGGGTCCAATAGTAGTACTCGGCCCAATATCTTAGGGCACCAACTAAGGAGGCTAGACCGTGCCCTTAGCCGTACTACCCTACTACCCAGGTACTAGAGAGTATCTTCTCGAGTGTTTTTCTTGGTGACACTATAGCAGTCAGGCGACCGATCGGTTTATCTAAAGAGGGCTTCAAGAAATCTAGGTTGATCCGTATACAGGTGTTGATGCGCTACCACTCGAAGGGGTACCAACGAGGGTTACAAGGGTGGCCAACAAATGTGCACTTAAGAACCACTTGTATTTCCCGCATGTATGAATCCCTCAACCACAGTTTTATGTGCTTAACGACATATCTGTGTAGATTAAAGATGTCGGAATACGTCTCTACCCTGAAAAAAAATTAACCCACAATTTTATGCCAAGGAAAGTTCTCTGATACCACTTGTAATATTACAGATATAAAAAGTATGCAGAACAGAAATAAAATGCTAGAAATGGTAGATAAACAACAATATAGCCAGAACAACACCACAATAACACTGAAATGATATCAGAATAACACTAGAAAGAGCACTTTGATTCTAAGAGCAATGTTCACTTGCCTCTTCGAGGGGAAACCTCTAGTAGAGCAGAGCTATATTACAATAATATCCAAGCTAGGGTTCTCATACCCTCAACTCCTATTTATACTAAATATGTCTATCAAAAGAACCATCTAGAGGAAGATCCTTCTAGAAGTGGAATCTTCTATTAGGTCTTCTTACATTCGACTTATTCTACCTTATTGCAAGGCCTTATTAATATTGACCTTTATTACATCCGAATATATTGTTCTACATATGTGAGGGGTTAGGTCCCTAACATAATCATCCAGGTCCTTGGTACCAATTACTTAGGTGTGCAGCTATCATAGCTTAATAATTAACTTATCATTAAACATAATCTATGTGTGACATCATAACATCATATGTGATCCATACATTCAGCATATACCATAAAACATCATACATTGAAAACACATCATAACACACAAATTTATGTGGTTCGCCCAACTTGGGATACATCCAAAATGGTTGCCTTCTTATATTATTCATTAATATATTTCTTACAACTATGCATTGCGCTACAACATATGCAACAATAACATCATCACAAACCTACCTAGCCATTTTGTTACAGTGCGAGTTCACTCCTCAGTCATACCTCATATTTCTTCCTTCGCTCAACTCCCTTACCCAAAAGCATTAACAACTTACACACACCATCTCCCTACCTCTCCTCTCCTAAATACACCTTTTACATATTTATACACAACAATGGGGATAAGCCCACTACAAAAGAAGAAAAAGTTTCCCCCAAAAACCTATTACAAAATTCGAAAAAGTGTCCCCAAAACCCAATGGTTTATAACCATTTTCTTCCTTTTTCACTTTGCTTCGTCGCACATCCTTTTGTCACACTCTTTGATACCTTGAAGTCTTCTCATATTTCTCACTCTGTTCCCTCTTCTAATTTCCTTTTACCCTTCGACTTCCTTTTGACACATATCCCAAAACTTATCCAAAATGCCTCTCCAACAATATTTATTTTTATTTTCTATTTTTTTGCATTCCATCTATTTCATACATTTTAAGTAGAAAACCAACCATTAAAGAATATGAGATCTAAAGGAAATTAACGTTCATAGTAAATATTTAAGTATTTTAATAGATCTGTTGTGATGAACTATCTAGTGGAATATTCATGGCATTTTATAGATCAAACAATGAAATAAATATAACAATGTAACAAAAAGAAACCTAAATTAAACCTACTTGAGAATAAATATTCTCAAGTAATTTTTATAATATTTCTTGTTCTCCTATTTATACAAACAAAAACTAATTGATCACCAAGATATATGAGTCTGAAACTAAATCATTAATCATATTCAACATCGCTTTCTAATTATACAATTGATCTCAAAAGGAGGCAAGATCATATTATGTAGCAACACTCGGGAGCATATGCCACATGGATCTATAGCATAATAACTTTAGACACGTCACCACCATGTCTCATTACCTATTTCTCATGTTTTCAATAGTTCATGAGGCTTTGTAGAAACTATTAATGGTTCTGCAACATCTAACAATAGTTATACAACGGCTAACAATTGTTCTATAGAAACTAGAAAAGGTTCTGTAGAAATTTTAATACAAAATATGTATTGTCTGGATTCTCTTAATCTAACAATTATATGCCATTGTTAAATACAAAATCGCTTCTACTAATATTCTTGCAGAATTTAAAACATGATCACCAATTTCAATATCAATAAGAAAGATCAATGCACATAACACAGATGTTTTACCAGGAAAGAATAAAGCTAAAAACCCCACTATCATATATTACGTATATATCATGGATCATGAAACAATATCATACAAAACTCTAATCCAAGAGCTTCAATACAATACAATCATCTCACATTGTCATACAAAAATCAGCAAATACATGTGCCAATTCTCTGCCTCCAAACAACCTACCTCCTCTACGCAATCCTTGCTAATGAAAACCCTGCAAATGAATTTGAATTCCTCTTGCCTAGGTTTTGCATTTCTCATGGGCACATCCACTGTGTGTGTGATTACATGAGTGCACTTCACTCAAATCACAACTGATAGCCAAACTGTCCCTTTCACCTGTTATCTCAACTAGGTCTCCACTAGATCTGACATGCATGTAGTTAACAGTGGTAAATCTTCAGTTGCATGTGAGATCACTGATTGTGAATTAATTAATAATTAATTCACTGAACTCTCACTAGTGTAAGTTTAGTTACAACTAGTACAACTGAGCTTAACTCACTTAACTGAGTTAAACTACTTCACAACTCACATAACTACACTTATAACTCTGTTACAAATTCAAGTCACTTAGTTATAACTTATTCGACTTCCATGTCCCACCAGTCAACCGTTGAACTTGAATTTCCTTTAGTTAACTGATTTTCCATTTCAGTTAACTATTTTCAAGTAATTATGAGATAATAGATTAATATTTATCATCCAATTTATTCAAGGGAAAAATAAATTAGACACACATTTCTTGTTTAATTTTCAACACTCCCTCTCAACAAGAAAGGGATTATCCTTCACCCTAATCCTGTCTTTATGGTATTCGAATTTTCTCCTGGTGAGTGCCTTTATCAGAATGTCTGCATCCTAATCTTCCATAGGAATGTACTGAAGCAACACGATCTTCCACTGCACACAATCTCTGAGATGATGATACCGGATATCTATATGCTTAGATCTATCATGAAACACAAGATTAATCGAGAGTTTAATGCAACTCTGATTATCACAATGAATCATTGTCGGATCTAAATGAGAACCAAACAAACCAACCAAGATATTTCTCATCCAAATAGCCTCACATGCAGCTTGACTTGATGCCATGTATTCCTCTTCCGCTGAACTAAGTGCCACAGATCTCTGTTTCCTGTTGTACCAAGAAACAACTGTAGATATGATACTAAAGATCCCCCCTAATGTGCTCTTTTTGTCCGTTGGACTGCCCACCCAATCTGCATCTGTGAAGCCATGAAACTTCACCTCATTCATCTGTCTATACCATAATCCATACTCAGATGTGCCCCTCAGGTATCTCAGGACATGCTTACCCACCTTCCAAAATATCTTGGTAGGCTTAACCATCGCTTGACTCAGCTGGTTAACCACATAGAAAATGTATGGTCTCATGTTCACTAAATACATTAGTGAACCCACTAACTATCGATAGACAGTAGCATCCACTACCTCTCCATAAGTAGAATCCTCTTTCCTATAGTTTCCTGGAAGAGGAGTATCCATGGGTTTGCAGCCCTCCATGTGAAACTTACCCAGTATCTCCCTTGCATACTTGCCATCAACAAAAATAACATAGTACTTATGTTTTGTTGTTGAAGCTACTGAGAATGGTCCACACATGTCTATGTGGATTCTCTCCAGGATCCCAGAAGCACGGTTCTCCTTTTCATGAAAGGTGGACTTTACATACTTCCCCATGGTGCAACCCTTGTACTGATCTAACTAAGAAAGTGTTCCCATTGGATGTCTAGTAGATATTTTTTGCATGATCTTCAAGGCTCCATGATGAATATGGCCCAATTGCCTGTGCCATAATCCACCCTCATCTCGGCTCACCATTTTTTTTTCCTTGCCCATCATGGAAGCACAGTCATCTACCTCCAGCTTGTAGAGATTCTTAACTCGAATCCCTATCCTCTTGACTTGACCCATTGTTTTATGTTGCAAAAAAGATTTTCCACCACTGAAAACAACGTCATAGCCTCTGTCTTCCAACATTGCGACTAAGACCGGGTTTTTCTTCAGACCTGGAACATGCATAACATTTTTCCATTGAAATGGTTTATCTGACTCCCTCTGAAAGGTAATGGTACCAATTCCAGTCGCACTGTATCGTCCATCGTCGCCCATCTCTATATGAATTTTGAGATCTCTCTCCTCCAAGTCACTAAAAAACTCCTTATCCCCCGTCATGTGGAAGGAAGTGCCACTATCCAAATACCACATCGATCCTTATGCACTTGAAGCCGTGCATGCGATCAAGAAGAAGTCAAGTGCAAATTACGAGGCAAGGGCCTCACCAGCTACAGCTCCAACAGCTTTCTTGTTCTTCTTCTTATGCAGACAGTTAGTAGCGAGATGCCCATGTTCATGACAGTGAAAACACTTCACTTTGGACAAATCCAACTTCTTACCTTTAGACTCAGATTTTGAATGGAATTTCTTCCCCTTCCCTTTCCTTGCCTTGGCAGCCAAAGAACAATCCTCTTCATCATCATGATTTGATGAAGAGTCATCTCTGGTGTTCTGCCTGAAATCCTCCTGCACTAGACCTGACAATAGTCGTTCCCAATCCGGAAATTTTTCCCTTCCATTGACAGAGTCTTGATAACTGTGCCAACTTTTGGGAAGTCCTAGGAGAGCCAAGCTCACCAAATCATCATCAGCGACTAGTACAACTGAGCTTAACTCACTTAACTGAGTTAAAATACTTCACAACTCACATAGCTACACTTATAACTCTGTTACAACTTCAAGTCACTTAGTTATAACTAATTTGACTTCCATGTCCCACCAGTCAACCTTTGAAATCGAATTTCCTATAGCTAACTGATTTTCAATTTCAGTTAACGATTTTCAAGTAATTATGAGAGAATGGATTAATATTTATTGTCCAATTTATTTAAGGGAAAAATAAATTAGACACACATTTCTTGTTAACTTTTCAACAGGTTCTACAACATCTAAAAATTATTCACAAAATGCTAGAACAATGTTTTATTAGTCCTTAGTGGTCAAAACAAGTTCAGATAACATACATCTTCTTTTAAACTTAATAGAAATTAACAAAAATCACAAAGTGAATCTAGTTACCTTATTGCAATCAATCCCATCTCATGGAACAAAATGGATATCAGCAAGGTAAAATGTAGGAAAGAGGAGTAGGAAAAATAAGTAAAAGATAACAAAAAATGTCCCAAAATTGGGGCTCATAAATTACCTGACCTTCCATTGAACCGTTTAAAATATTTGCATTAAAGGAAAAACTTCATGTCTCAAAATACATAATAAGTGCCCCAACATTTCAATAGGTCCATTGAGTATGTTTGCAAATGAGAAAATATATGAGGATGAATTAATTCAATTAAGGTTAGATGTTGTTGTAGGTCAAATTTACTTTTTAAAGTATAAGTTGTGGATTTGATGAATTTATGGTCAGTAGGCTTGTAATGTAGAAGAGGTCATGGGAACCACATGATGGGGTTGTGGGTCCATAAAAGACTTGTAAGGTTAGGCTACATGATTACGATTGGAAAAGAAAAGAATGTGTTGCAATGTTGGGTTCCAAATCCTTAAAATAATTGAAAGGTTAGCTTGCAAGTTAGTCGATTTGTAAAATATATTAAGGAATATACCACCTAGAATGCAAATTTAGAAAGGAATCGAAGGCTGAATTAAATTCACCCCAAATTTGGGTTGTGATTTGTTGGAAGGATTGTGGTGTATAATTTTTCTTTTCCAAGAAAGACCTCACAAGTAAACTCTAATTGGGCACTTCCCCACATTTCATAGATGGTACTGGTGTAGACTCGTCAATGCTTATTACAACACTTGAACGGATAGGGAAATAAAGTGAGGGGATGCAATAGAGGAAACCAACTTGGCGGATCAACCATGAGACCTCCTACACATGATTAAAGCACTCAATCACTTGAGTTAGACCAATGTTGGTCACTTTTTCTATCAAGGGAAAAGAATCGACATTGATATAAATTCTTGTGGGAAACAAAAAAGATTCTCTTGAGTTTTTATAGAAGTGGTACTACTCTCTTCATATATGGAATATTATTCTTATGACCTTAGATGCATGAAATGGGTGCATGATAAATTGTAAACCCCAATGAATATTCCAATAAAACTCTTATATGAAAACATACTTATCAAGCACATCATCTCATTCAAGAAAAATAATTAAATATGACTATAAAACATTTTTATCTACAGGGTTTGTTTTCAATAGATATTTTGTCTTCCTCTTAAAATAATGTGAACCCAAAATCAGCTAGAACTTTGCAAGATGAAATATATATAAAAAAATGACAAGCCATCAAATAATTTTAAAGGATTGCTTCATTAATATTGAAAGGGTTTAAAAAGCACCATGTGCTCAAGAATCTATTGATATCATCGACACACAAATTCATAAAAATAAAATGACACTTGAATAGTTATTTGTAGGATAACTTAATAATAATATCCCAAATGTAATAAGTTTAACAATGTATGAAACAAGAGGAATGGAATAGGCTCAACAAGATCTCAATGACAATTAGATAAACTAAAATAAACTGCATTTTCTTTCTTTAAGAAGGGATTTTTCTCCTCTGGGCCTAAAATATCATGGGGAATGTCTAGAAGAATATTTTGAGAGAGAGAGAGAGAGAGAGTTCATCAGACATAGATATTTCTATTGCTAAACATACATGGAAAACATGATGGAAAGAATCAATAAGAAGGAAATATGAGGCATAAATTATAACAAGCTAATTCACAAATTCTTGGAAAGGAAAAATCTGCTTCCATCCAAAACTTTGATTGCAAAAACCTGCTCTAAATATGCCTCTCATCTTCTTTTATAATATTCTCTTCATCTTCATGAAGATGCTCTAGGGTTAGGGTTAGGGTTAGGGTTTTATGTTCCTTTGTGCAATAAAATATCAATGATTATTAAAATCCATTTGTAAATGTGAACCTAGATATTTTTACCATCAACTGGGACCCACTTTAATCGTTTATAAACTTATTTTAATAAACCATTTTCAAAAATAATTTGTTGCCAAGCTAGAAATAGTCACAATTTTGTTTTCATTTTTAGGGAATGATAAATATCATCCCAACGATGGAACCCATTTCCAGGTTATTCTTCACAGCTCTATATTTCCAACGATCTCTCATTTTCTCCATTTGCACATTGGGCTAAAAAGTTATGGCCTCTAGAAGATAGGGACTCGGAAATCGTTGCTCTATTCTTCCATGTGAATTCTTGGCCCTTGATTTGAAAATCCATCCTATTCATCCCACATGAATTATGGGAGGGTACTCATATCATGTTTATAAGAAAATGGAATCCCCATATTATTTTTGTGTGAAGTAGAGAGAATGATGGAACTTTGTGTGTCTTGTGCATAGTGTATTTTTTGGTCTCCATCTCATCGTTGAGTCATATGTGTCCAACCAATGCCTTACAAGTGTTGTTTAGAGATAGGTCCACTTCACTACCACATGTCCTTGTATCAAGGGGTCCACTTTACTACCACATTTCTTTATATATGTCCAACCAATGCCTTCTAGGTGTTTCTTCGAGATAGGTCCACTTCATTTCCATGTGTCCTTGTATCAAGGGGTTTCCATGTGTCACGTTGTCATAGGTATGTATTGGGAAGCATTTCCAAGGAGGGGAGAGGGGGATATAACTTAAGAAAAATGAGATGGAGGATATAGAGAAAAGGAACATGATGAATTCTCCACATAAGAAACCTCCACATGGTAAAACTTAGTAAAATTTGGAAAACATGTAAAACTTAGTAAAATGGAAAATAAACTAAGTGTAAAACTTAGTAAAAATGGAAAATAAACATAGTGTTGGGGAGTTATGTTGAAAATGACTAAGTGTTGGAGTATTGTGGAGGAGTGAGCCATGACTAATTGTTGGAGTATTTCATACGAGTGATCAATGTGGAGAAATGAGTCATGTGGGGAATGGTTCATGCAAAGAAAGGTGCTATGTCAATTTCTCTGCATGGGATATGACTCAAGTGCTATGTCAAGTTATTTGCATGGGATATGAATCGATAATCGGCTAAGTATAGATTATGTAATAGAGAGAAAGAGGGGTATTAGAAATGTGGAAGTTAATACATGGAATTCTCCATAAAGACTTGAAAATGACTAAGTATGGGGAGTTAAGGGGTATAACTTGAGGAATGTGGAGGGAAAAATGGAGGTTGCGGAAATACAAAGGATGTGAGAAAATTGGTATTATATTTTTCGGCATATGACCTCTATTTTTTTATTTTGTAAAATGATGGATGAAGCTAACACATAGGGATATCCAATGAGAGGATGAACACAATAAATTTTCTTATTTTTGGTATCCTTTTATTTTCTTCTCTTTTGTTCAAAAGAGAAACCATCTGTGTTGGCCTTGTGTGAAGAAGAAATGCAACACTGAAATTGATTATGAATTCTTAAAAACATGTTGGGTCTTCATGATCAATAGGTGAAGGTTATCTATCACTTTCCATATTTCAAAAAAAAATTCTCCATTTAAGAGATGCATAAGTTCAAGTATTGACTAAAATAAGCTAGTTGATGGGTGTCAAAAAAACACATCAACGTTCAGCTCCAACTGTGGGACAGTGACCTCTTGTGGGTTGTTGAGAACACAAAACCAAGACCATGTGTCTTATCCATTGGGATATGGAGTCATCCCCAAGCCATTATATTGATCCAACAAATTATTATTAGACAAAATTTTAAGAATGGACAAAATTACATATATGAGAAAACAAAAATATACCTACACTAACCTACTGGGAGAAAAGGGCGACTTCCAACTATAAGTAGACTTCCAATGTAGCCATGTTTGTAACGAACTCATATTCTTACTCCTAGCCATGGTTGAGAGTGTTGGTTCTTTCGTAATGTTTCAAAGACATTCCTCCATCATACAATGATGATCCTGCCATGGTGAGGCTGCAAAAATGAATTGTTGTTGAAAATACATGGATAATTGTAGGGCTATATTTTTTTGTTCACCAAAAATATCATTATATTCAAAAATAAAATATACCACCCATCCCTCTTGTTGAAAATTTCATTTTTCTTTTGACACTCAGAATACCTCTTCTTCATTAAACTCTTCTCCGGACAAGAAATCAATAGCTTGAAAGTTTAATGTAAAGTGATAACTATTATCATCACATTTGTTGATCCCATGTTGACATTCCTATTTCGAATTTTTATTAGTTGACTATGGCCATTGAGAAACCACTGCAACATTTTCTCCATGACTATATTAAAATAAATATTCATGTGAATCTAGTGGAGGTTCATCAAATCTGTCCTTAAACTCATTGTCAACATTACTCTTAGATTGAGCAAATCAGAGGTTGCAATTTCCCCCCAATGGAGAATGTGCCAGATGTTATCCCTCTTGAATTGAGACATTAGTGCTATAGCGGGAAAACCCCCCTATGGACTACACTAGGGTTCAACATATAGGAAGATCTAACCATCTAAAACTATCCTACTTTTTATAACTACACCTAATATACCCCACATTCATGCATGAAATACAAAGTGAAAAGATCAGGTAACTTTACCTTTTACTCCATGTCCGGTGTCGATCCTTTCATGTTCGATAGCTCTGCTGACTACAAGCCTCCTCCCAAGGCTGGCCTACATTCACAAACAGATAAACAGGAAACTACAAACATGCATATCAAATATAAATGATGGGTTAGATGTCAATATAAAACATAAATCAAACATACATATTTGACACATCATATTTCAGGATAGAAAAAGTATTCCTTTTATTGATCTCACAATGTTTACTTACAATGAGATCGGTGACTTCTCATTGAACCTGGTCCGGGCTCCTCTTCACCAAGATCCAACTCCGGTTCCATGTATCTTTCTCCTCTCACACTTCTTCTAGGGAAATGGCATAGGCTTATGATAGAGGGAAAAAGGCAAGAATGGGAAATTCTGATGAAAATCTCACAAGGTAGTTGCAATTTTATGGGGCAAGGAGGGGTTGTGAAATGGGCAGAGTTTCACTATTCTTATGCTTGTCTTTGGAATGAGACCCCAACACCTCCTTTTATATGACAAAAGGATGGCTATTCGGTTGGGTGACGGGCTATAGGCAGTGGATCAGTTGTGAAACTACCCAATAGCCCGTAATCTCAACGAATTCCTTGCAACTTTTTAATTTTTGCAACATTTGTGGGTATATGCAGGCTGTAATGGTGCAGATAGCATACGTACGCGAGCTATAGTGGTGCAGAAAGCATGTGTACATATTCAAAAATAGTGGTGCAGGGCGTGTACATCTTCAAAAATGGTGTTTTTAAGAAGAGTTGCTTAGTGATGGCTTGGAAAAAATAGCAAGTAAGAGGGACTGATGCCAGGTATGCATTTATGGTGCAATTTAGGGTTATAACAAATGCCCTCTAATGTGTGAGGTCATAAGAGAATATGATGGGTGAAATAAATTACAAATCCTCACCAATGTATGAAGCGAGTGAGCCTGGGACCAGAGTTCAGGAGGTGTCATCTACAAAAATAACAATTGGCTCACCGAGGCAGGCATACCCATGCTCATGATGAAATAAATCATGGCTACCAATCAAATACACTGCATATCCATGTCATATTACTATATAAAGTGTATCCACAAGTAATACACAGTGGATCTACATCTCAAAATCAAATATATACATGTATAGTATCCATCTTCAAGAAGAAATGGCGCCTGATGGCTGGAGATGAGGCCTTCAGAGCTCGAGCAATAAATTCAAGATATTCAAAACTCGGGTAGGAGTGTAATGTGAGTGTATGAATTCACTACCCAGAGGTCTTCGACGGCTCATCGGGAACAGGCAAGAGGATCTTGGTGATCAAGCAAAGAACTTTAGTTATTTCAAACAAGGATTCGATTGGACTTTCGAGATGGACGGGCATGAGGGCAAGAGACAAACTACAAAAGGGATGAATCAGGCTGAGTAAAAATTCCCTTGGATCATATCACGATAGATGATCAAACTCAGGCAGCATGGCATTGACATAAGTTCACGATGCAGGAGGCAACACAAACTCTCCATGTGTTTGGACGGATAACCAAACGGAAGAGGACACAACTCTATGTATCAAGAACAACTTCCTAAGGTCATATTAAATCCCAAATCTTGATGAACAAATGGAAGGATGTGCTTTGTGCAAGGGCGACTCATTGTGCTACCATAAAAATAAAATAAATTTCCCATCCTCTTTTTGGGGTATATTTGAATTTTTTATCTTTTTCAATATTTTTGAAGAGCTTGAAAAAGAATAAAAGAATTATACGTTACAAAGGAGGAATGAGTGTCACAGGAATACTAGTTCCAAGAGCAAGGAACACACTAATTTTCATAGCAAGGAGACATGTGCAGGAAAAGGACACTCGGGGAAAATTGCTCCATGGGTCAAGGTGTCAAGATGCAAAGGAAAAGTGATACAAGCCTTGCATATAAGGCATGCTTCAAAGGTTCAATTGAGAGAAACATGGAGCCGACATTAGGCAAAATATGCAAAGATGCAAATGTGATTAGCAAGACATGATGAAACCCCCTTCAATGTATTTTTCACGATCCCAGAGAAGGTAAGATCAGTGGTTTTTTCACGTTTAGAGAGTCTGAAAAAATGTAAAAGAAGACTCCACTGGGGTACCTTTTTCGAAGGTATTCTATTTGGTTCGAAAAAGGGGTAAACTAGTACTAAAAATACATCTACTCAAAACCATTTTAACGAGTGTGACAAAGACAAGATCACTCGGCAATCTTTTCAATTTTAAGGAGTCTAAAAATAGCTTAACTATGGACTCACAACCTTTTTCTAGATTGAGTCTCCTTAGCCCAAAAAAGTATAAAATCTACTTAGGATAACTCTCCCAGGGAGATGAATCTCCCGAGGTGTACCTTTTTCCTCCTTAATCTACATGTCGTAAAAATGATTAAACTCATGCCAGTAGATGTTTTTCTGAACCAATGAACGAGTGTGAAAGAACAAGGTCACTCAACGATCTTTTCAATTTTAAGGATTCTAAAAAGAGCTTAACTATGGACTCTATAGGGGACGTTCTTCTGGACCAATTTAACAAGTGTGAAGAAACAATATCACTCGACAATCTTTTCAATTTTAGAGAGCCTAAAAATAGCTTAACTATGGACTCTATGGGGGTTCCTTTTTCATAAATTTAGTCCCTCGGGCCCGAAAAAGGGTTAAACTTATACCTGAGAATACTCTTCTAGTGAACCAAAGTTCCTAGAGTATACCTTTGTTCGTACAATTGACCATATGAACCGAAAAAGGGGTGAACTACCATCGAACAGACGTGCCTTCAAGTTTTAATTTAGCGAGCATGAAGGGAAACAAGATCATTCGACAATCTTTTCATGTTTAGAGAGTCTGAAAAGGGCTTAAAGAAGACTCTTTTTTGGGAGTCTCGAGGGTGAGGCCAAGAGTGATGATACATTAGACGTTTGAGGTTCAATCTCTTAATCATAGTGGGACTAAAAGGACTCTCGAGCCTAAAATCATTAATGACGGCATGGACACCAAAATGCAACTAAGATCTACCTAGGGAATCCATGTAGAGGTAGGCTCTACCACCTCACCACGGTACTTCTAAAGAAGCAATGATGGTTTTGTACCACAGTTTTGTGGGATCGATCCTATGGCAAAGTGGAAAATACAACGAGGTGCAGAAAGTGGAGGTACAATCCTAACTTAAATGCAAAAGTCTGGAAAAATGACTTTTACCAAAGGACATTTAAAAGTGACCCATCTCTCAAAAATGTTTTCCAAACTAAAAGTGAAGTGTATCGTAACATCCAATGAAAAACTCAAGAACCATGTTAAATGATTTTCAAGCCAGAAAAAATGATAAAAGGGTTCAAAAAGTGGCAAAAAAGGCCAAAAAAGTCTATAAATAGAAGCTGACAGCTCATTTTCACCATTACAAATTGAGAATTAACCAAAAAGCTAAAAAGACCCCTTTGCTAAAAGAGTTGATTCTAGGAGCTTCAGAGGATGAAACGAACTTCTGCTTGGACCAAGTAAGTACAAACCAACCCCTCTTGCATTTCCATACTTTATTTATGCATTTATTTTAGTTTTTGAGGAAGAGATACCTCCTAAAAAGGGGCGGCCCTATGTGTACACGGGTTGTCTAGGGACATCCCGCATATGCCCGCAGGCATAAAACAATCTGCCCACATTCATACGCGAATGTTTCCAAGACAACCTGCATACACCCTCAAGAACATGGAAAAGAAATGAAAATACAAGAGTTAACTCTCCTTTGAACTTGTCATTTGGCAGGATGTATGTCCATTGGAGAGAGAGGGAGCACGAAAACATTGATATTTTAGTCAAAGAGGACCCTGCTATTGTCCCCACATTGAAACAATGCAAGTTATGGAAGTTCTTCTGGTGTCCACTCATGAGGACACAACCTAGGTTGTTGAATACCTTGGTAGACTATTGGCACCCTAACGCAGAGGCGTTCATGCTTGAGGGGTAGTCGTTGACTCCAACGACTGAAGACATTTACTTTTTGACTGAACTCTCGAGGAGAGGTGAACCAGTCAACTTATGTTCTTTTCCCCACTGAGAAATTAGGTTCTTAGGTGCCAATCCAAAATATCACCAACCTATCACTGAAAGTGATAGTTTTACTCATTGGTTGGATCACTGGATCTGTGGCCTTACTTCAGGCCCCCCGGGCACAAATGTATTGTGCAGTACAATGCTTGAATGCATGAGTGTTCAACTAGAGAATGACCATGCTTGACTACATTAAGAGACAACTTACATAGTGTCATGGGTGAAGTAACAAAAACTTCGGGTTTGGTACCATTTTGTGCTCATTCTTCTTCGAGAGGGTACCCATCATGAGTCCATGAGAGATAGTATGGGGGCATGTGGCCTCCTTCCTAGCAATGTGTAGATGGGCGGCATTGCTTCCGTGACAAGGGGGAGGAAGGACCATATAGGCCTTTGATGATACCTTTTTTGACTAGTGGGCACGACAGATTCTGGCTATAGAGGACTACCCTTATGTTGAAAACAACTTTTCCAGGGATCTGGACATGCCCGTACCTCCTGGAAGAGAGCGAGGAGAGATAGGTATCTTTTTTTTGTTTTTTTTAAATTATTTAATTTTTAGTTTCTTTTTATATATATCATTTTTATGTGTACTAGAGTATCTAACAACTATGTATCTATTATGTATAGATGTGGGACCAATTCATTCAGTAGGCTTCTTGAGGACCAGGCGGCGTCCCCGACCAGAAGTAGTAACAGCCACAGCCATCGGACCACCACTAGCAGTAGCAGTAGAGGGACCTCCAGCCGAATAGGCTGAGAGAGTTTTGAGACGGGTGGAGCGAAACCTCACTACGCTCACTCGTGTAGTCCCCATGGTCGAGATCGAGGATCTCCCACCATCGATGTAACCTCATGTAGTTGGGGTGCCACGGACCTGGGTCCATCTCTTCCGGTGTTTGGAAAATGTCATTTTTCACTATGCCAGGGCCAACAGGCCCCATTCTTAGCTAGGATGGACCACTTATGTGTTGAGGGCACTCTTTTGTGTATTTTTTGAGGGCATAAGCCCCGTGATGTATATTGGATATGTATTTTTGAAGCATTCGCGCCCACCTATGTACTCTGAGAATTTTGATATATATATTTGCGTATTTACAAATTTTATGTCTTATGGATCACATTTTTTACAAATGTATGTACATGTGTATGTGTGTGCTTCTTTTTATGTGTGTGCAATATGCCAATCTAATACTTGATTAGCTAGAGTATCTGTCATTTGATTTAATCCCCTAGGAACATGGATATATGTAATGTAATCAAAGCATCGTTCTAAGAGACGTACCCTAAGGAATCGTCGGTGTAAGGTAGGATCATAAACATGGTAAACCCCATTTAACTAGGACATAACCAGCTGTGCATCTAAGTAGACCCATAGGTGAGAGATACCATGCGAAAAAGTGTCGCGAAGCAACTCTATCACTGTGTTTTACTTGGCGACATTGTTTGTGGTGTCACCTAGATATATCCCTCCAGAAGATAGAAACTGGCCTTGAGGTGTGAAAATCACCCAAGTTGCGGAAGAAAGACTTCGATTGTGTCAGCTAGCATTGTCCATGAACCCAATGAACATATCTGATTCACTTGACATCTGCCACAGTGAAAAAGATGGCATAAATAATGACACGTCCATAAAAAAAAAGACAAAAAATAGAATTGTATAAAAACTATACATATGTTACAAGAAGTCACCCAAGGCAACCCACCTATCAGTAATACTTCTTGAGATAGAGCCAATTTCTAGGATCCGCCAAAGCATTTCCCTCAAATTCAACCAGACAATAAGAACCCTTCTTTAGTACCTCCTTCACGATGAAAGGTTCGAACCACATGGGTTTGAACTTGCCTACCCCTAGGGGATCCTTATCTTGGTTGTAGACTAGGACAAGGTCACCTTCGAAGAAAATCTGAGGATGAATGGACCGATCATACTGACACTTGACTCGTTGCTTGTGAGCCTCATTAGCCAAGGTTGCATCACGACATTTCTCATCGAGATGCTTGAGATATAGTAAGCGTTCCTCAAGTGGTGAAGTGTCTGGCAATAATTATACTGCCAACTTTAGAGATGGGATATGGCACTTTATTGGCAAGAATGATTTCATCCCGTAAATGAGTTGAAAAGGTGAGAAACTAGTGGAAGTCTTTATAGACATTTGGTAGGCCCACAATGCCGAGTACAACATCAAATGACAATCTGACTTGGCCGAATTGATCGTTCGTTGTATAATGGTCTTGAGAGACTTATTCACAGCTTCCACCTGACCATTCGCTTGGGGGTAGTAGGGGGATGAATTCTCTTTCCTCAACCTAAGCTTTGATGCTAACTCAGACATCATTTTGTTCTTAAAGTGACTGCCATGGTTAGTGACAATCTCCTTCAGGATCTCAAACCTTTCTATTTTTTGGTTAAGAAGAAAGACAGATGTTGTCTCTCCATCATTATTAAATGTCGGCATAGCTTCGACCCACTTTGTAAAGTAGTCTACTACTATGATGATATAATGATTCCCCCTAGCTGAAGGGGGTTGGCATGTAGTAAAACCAATCCCCCACTTGGTGAAGGGGTCGACAGTAATGATGGGAAACATGGGAGAGGGGTGTGCCCTCATCTTCTGAGAGAAGATCTGACACGGGTGGCACTTCTTGATCGATTCAACTCAATCCTTGATTAACATCGGCCAAAAGTAACCTTCTCATAGAATATTTTGGGTTGTTTACAACCCAAAACAATGACCACCACATGCTCCAATGTGGCAGTCATTAATAATGAGTTCCGCTTCTTCATGAGTGAGACATCGATGAAGGATGCAATATACACCTCGACAATACAAAGTGTCCTCGAGTATGAGATAGTTTTTTTCCTGATGGCGTATACGTCGATGCTCATCTCAAGAAGAAAAGGTGGGGCACTTCAAAGTCTAGAGATAGACTAGTATATCTCCATACCAGGGGTCCGAAGATGAAATAAGAAAAATATCTCCTTTAATCGGTGATTCTTCGAGTGTAATATCACCTGATTCGACAAGAAGTTCTGAGATAAGTTCCACAAAGACTAGTGACTTCTTAGATTTCACGGAAACAAAATCCAAGTCAAATTACTGGACGATAACAATCCATCTATTGATCTTTCCATTGATGACACATCGTGTTAAAAAATATTAAAATGGATTCACAATGGCAACGATGGTGGTCTTGAGAAGTAGAATATAATGACAGAACCACTGGACAGCATGCACTGCTGCCAACGCAAGATTCTCAACATGGGGGTAGTTGGGTTCTAGTCCAACCAGGCCTCGGCTCAGGTAATAAATCATGTGGTATTCAAGAAGATCATCCTCTTGAACCAAGACAATACTGATGGTCGACTCTGCAACAACCAAGTAAAATAAGAAATATTTATTATAATTGGGAGGCCAAAGTAGAGGGGAAGACATGAGGGTAGGTTTCAATGCTTCAAAAGAGAGTTGAGTGGCTTCATCCCAATGGAAATGGATGCCCTTCTTCAGTGAACGCATGAACCCTTTGGTGATCTTGGAATAGTTTGTGATAAAACACTGAAGAAAGTTCTCTTTTCCTTGTAAACTCTGAAGCTGAGGGACTATGCATGAGGGAGGCAACTGAACTATCACCTCAACCTTTAGAGGATCGACCATGATCCCTGTTGTCAAAACTATGAAACCCAGTAGATGACGCAACATCACGCAGAAACTGCACTTTTTTGGATTCAAGCAAATCTGATAGTAGCGACATCGCTCAAAGATTAGTCATAGGTGTGTGGGATGACCAGCTCTCTTATGAGATCGTGATGCTAAATCATCGAGATAAGCCTCGACTATGTGTCTTAGGTTGTGGAAAGAAAAATACATGGCCCGCTAAAAAATTGGCTCCAACATTCTTGAGGCCAAAAGGCATCTTCCAATAAGAAAATGTACCCCATGGACAGATAAAAGTTGTTTTATGTTGGTCTTCGGGCTTAATCTATGTCTGATTGTATCCAAAAAAACCATCCATGAAAGAAAATACCTCACAACCTACACAATCATCAACAATCTGATCAATGAATGGGGTGGGGAAATTATCCTTGGGACAAGACTTATTCAAATCATGGAAGTCCATACATACGCAAATCGTTCCCTGCTTTTTGTTGACCGGAACGGGATTTGACACCCATTGAGTCAACTGAACGAGGTTGATCAAATCGGCTTTGAGCAGTTTCTCTACTTCAGCCTTAATAGTTGCTGCTTTCCGAGGATTAACTGGATGAAGCTTCTGTCGAACCAGCTTGGCGTCAGAATAAGTCATTATTTCATGTTCGATGATTCTTGGATCAATGCCTGGAATTTCCTCGTAAGACTAGGAAAAAACGTCGCAGAATTCTTTAAATAAATCCATGTAGATATGAATCGCTTCGAGGGAGCAGTCTGCTCTGACAAATACATTCTCCACGATGCCAGGGCTTCTAAATATGTCAATAGGTATCATTTCAGCGATTGTTTCCATATTACCCTTGGCATAAACCGCGTGCATAGCCAGAGGATTAATAGGACAATACCTATCTCTAGTCATTGTCAACATGAATTCTCCTACCTCTATTCATCTTAACTCCGGGAGAAAATAAGATATGTGATGGAGATCATCCTAGGGTCTGTCCAGACCAATCAATGCCTCTATAATCACCTCATCAGAGGGAAAGACCAAGTCTAAATAATCTGTAGTGGTGAGGGAATCTTGAGCCCAAATAGGCTTGAGAACTGGATCTAACTCCTATGTAGGAGTCAGATCAGGTTCAACCAAAGCTTGTTGGACAAGAATGTACGCAAATTCTTCCACGGACAAGGGAATGGACACGCCAGGATTCCCTATCCCTTCCATCGAGGTCGATGAGGAAGGAAGAGTCCACAGATCCTTAAAGTAAGTCATGCGGAACGACGACACTTGAAATATTTCAGCCTTCGGTTGGTCGAGGACAGTCGATAAGTACTTGACATCGTCGGAAGGAGGTGGGTAATCGAAGGTACCCATCAAATGTGCGCACAAACCAACCCCTATGTTGACGACGTTGGGTTGAGGGTTATCAATCATCGAGACCGTGGATGCCCACTATGAAGGGTCAGGACGGGAGAAGGATAACTGATTAATGGACATGGACACGATATGGCCCTCGTGTGGAAACAATGAGACCCGAAAAACTATGGCGACCACTACATGCATAGAATAGGTCCAACTCATTCCTAACAAAAGGTTGTAGTCGAGAGGCACATCTACCACTTCAACTTCGACGCACACGATCTTTCCTCCTAGCTGCACAGCAAAAGAAGGAATGATACCATGTGGTCTGAACGAACATTTGTCAAAATAAGTAAGAAGAGTAGGTGAAAGAGACAAAATGGGTTGGCCAATGGCCTTCCAACATGCCAATGATATTACGCATGTCGAGGCACCCTCATAAACCACCGTACAAAAAATGTTCCATGTAAAATATTTTGTGGTGTACGCCACTACTATCTGAAATGCAATGTGGTATGGGAGATGAGGTTTCAAGTCTTTCATCTCAAGAATGATCGTTCCCGGATTACAAGTCTCAGCAGATCCTAAGGCAGATAACAGAGCCTTTCTCTGCAAAGTTCCTCTCTGGAGGACTTCCAAAGCAGACATCACGCAAGGGGTTTGTGACAAATCTTCCACCATAGAGTAGTTCTGGGCAGCCCTCGCATTCACATTGTGAGAAGCTTTCTTGAACGCCCCTTTCAGCATGCATGTCATTGTTTCGCCCATCATCTTCTCAATCTGGAGAGGAACAAATGGGTTTACGACTTCTTTACCCTTCTCAGAAGTTTTGGGCATTCTGTAATCGTGTGCCCTAGTTTGTATGTGAACATTACCTTTCAACATATAAACATTTGCAGATGAGGGATTACTAGAAGACGAAGGGGGTCCCTGATTGCCCCCATCTGCTTGCATAGAGGCTTGAGTCAATTTTTTCTCCATCGTCGCCATTCTCGAATGTGATCCAAGATATGCTCAGCCTTTGTTTGATCAAAGTTGGCCAACAATTCAGTGTCAGCATCGTATCTCTCAGGTAGTTGGAAATGGTTTAGGAAAACCATAGCCAATTTTCCAAAAGTAGAGTATCTTGAGCAGTCGAGCTCTATGTACCATTTTGTGGCACTCCCGATAAGAGTGCATTGAAACAGACACAACTATACGAAGTCGTCTCGCAATGAGTTCGACGATCACCATAGGTGAAAGTTAGTCACATGATCGCCTAGATATTCGTTAGGCTTACCTTCAAACTTTGGAATGTCTGAGGGAAACTTTGTCGGCATGGGAGGCCAATGCGGATCGTGACAAATTGGGTCGTTTAACAATATTGAAAAGACTGGAAAATGCAATGTTGCCAGAAATGGTAGCTTGGGTTGTTGACTATGTATAGGGAAAAAGGAGCTTAGAGTTTGATTGGCACTAGGTTGCCAGGAAAATTTAGGTTGTTGACCAAGGTTCTGGTAAATACCATGGCCTTGGCCAACGAATGGATATTGCATTTGTTGGGAACTCATCGATTTATTCCCATAGTTGGGCGTTGAGGGTTGGGCAGGGATTGCTCCCTACGTAGTGTTCCAAAGATTCTGGAAAGGGTTTCCCCCTATCGATCCAATGGGCATAGGTATTGAGCCTTGCCCCGAGTTTAATTGACCATGGAAGGGATTTCCCTCGGTCGACATCTATGATGAGGGAACTTCTCCCTGTGACAGATTCCAGAGTCCTTGTGAGGAGAAGACTCCTGTGTGTGCTCCCTGTGTAGGAATATTACCCTGCATAGGATTTTTTTGTCCAAATTCAGGGTTTCCCTCGGCTGAGACGGCAGCTAACGAGAAAGTGTTATTTCCAAACGCATTGAACAAAGAGAATGACATTGAACCCATCGGCCTGGTGTAGGAATGAGGTCCTATACTACCTTCTTCAAACAAGATATAGTTCATGTTTGACCTGATGGGTTACTGAGAAGCACCGCCGAGTGAGGGGGACGATGGAGGAATATGACCATCGTCATAAGGGAAAGAATTATAGGGGGATGAGGTTCCCCCCATGGACCCTTACAAAGGAGCATTTGAGCTCCCTGGCCCCAGACCCATGGTCTGTAGGGTGGAGTAGGTGAGGACGGAGTTCGTGTCAAAGTTAGGCATCCCATATGAAAATGGAGGGCCAGTCGCACTCTGTGTGAATAGAGAAGTGATCGCCACCATATATGAAATCAAATCAATACCCGAAGTAGAGGTGGTTGAGGCCATGGTGGTTTGGACTAGCGAAGGTGGGTTAGGAGGCAGAATGCCCCATGTGGTGGCAGTCATTGAGGGAATATGAGGACTCCCAGATGAAGTAGCAACATTTTATTCCATCGATGCTTGAAAGACCATTTGACGCTCGCGATGAGTTACCCTTGGAGGGACAACTTGTACCATGATGGGCACTGACAAGTCAGTGATTGGAGAGTTGGTTGGCCTGAGAGCTTCTTCTCCAAGGTTAGAAATAGTAGGCTCCTCTAGATTCGAGTGATCTCCTCTCAGGGATGGATCAGGCATATTTTCCTGTAGCCTGGTTGCCTCAAATGACCCTTGTTGGTCAAGTCTTCGTCGTAACGATGGCGGTGGTGGCTCCAATGCAATCGGTGACAGACCCTGAAGCCTTCGAGACCGTCAAAGCTATTGATCTTCCACTTTGAGAGAATATCAACGAAACGGTAAGGCTTTTACTAACATTGAAAACCAACACACACTAGAAAAGTTCCTATGAGATAAAGCAAGCAAACACTATCTAGTTGGAAGAATAGTTATGCCAGCCAACACTAGAGCAACTTACCGGTGCAAGTGCAACTTGAACATCGAAGCACCCTCTGGGTATACTCTGCAAAGAGTGGCCCGATGTCTTCCCTAGGTACCATGGTATACCCTCGCAGACACCTCTGTAAGTCCCTAAAATAAAGGAAACTAGGTTTCCAGTTAGCGAACAGTCACCAGGCGGGTACAATTGACAGTCGGGTGGACCTCAATGAGCCTGAAACCTATCGTGGGTATCGAAAGCAAGTGGTCTGGAAGACAACTAAGGACCTCGAACGGATTCGAGATCCACGAAGCTCTGTGGAAAATGCGATAGACAGAATCCCACAACAAGTCCTCTATATGTGTTCCCCACTACGCTTGGTCTGGCTTTGGAGGGGTTATCTCCGCTACCTTTCCGCACATGACCTCATGTTTAGCCCCTGTGTTAGAGGGGGGTCCCAGATAACTTTCACATTTAATGGAATTTTTACACTCCCTAGCACTGACTCCAATGTTTGTTTTTTAAGCCTTGAAGAGTTTCCTCTCCAACCTAAATCAAGGCTCTAGCCTATACCAGTTGATGGACCCTACAAACATAAAGTCGAGTAAATTTTAATTTTAGCGTTAATTTTAAGTGGCTTGTTTTAAGTCAAGGAAACGATAATGAAACTAGTGGTGTGTTTTGAGAGACAAAGGAGAAACAAACGAAAATGAAAGAAAAATTACTTGTGTTTGACAAATAAAGATTTGCAATTTTAACTCTTTAACTAACTTTTTCTAAGATCTTTTAAAGGAAAACCTAAAACAAGATTTTGCTCGACTACGAGCTACTTAATTTTCTAAGCAATCAGTAAAGAACTTAAGAAAAGCACTATTTTTTCCTGACAAGCAATATAACTAACCTAACTACTTAACCAAACTAAGAAATGAAAACTTTTTCTATTTTTTTTTTATGCTTCAAACAAGAAACTTGAATTAAATTCTTTTTGTTTTTCTTTAAAGAAAGCAAAAGGGGAAAAAGTGAAGACAAGACAAGACCAAAAACTGACTTTTGGCCCACTGTGGATCATAGGGACTCACTAAAGACACCACACAAGCTGATTAGAAAAGACTCACAGACTCGTCTAAAACCGTTTCAAAGAAAACACAAGAAATATTTAAAAGATAAGCAAATTGACGTCAAACCCAAGATAAAGATTGTAACAACCGAGACTGGTACTTAATCAAAAAACCCCTGAGAAGTATGACTTCAATCGGGGAAGAGGTTGATTGCCTCTTCTTAAAGAAAACATTTCTTGACATAGGCATGCTACTGACACTTAAGCAGCCTGCATATATACGTGGGTTGTCCACAATCAGGGTGTGTATGTACATGTTCAGACCCACTGCAGGCCGCATACACCTCTGTAACTTCTCAAAAAAAGAAAACTAACAGGTAGACTGACAGGGCAGGGAGTACTAGTATGGCACCAATAGGTTACCAGAATCCCTTAAAGATTGAACAACTTACAGAAAACTCAAAAAGGTAATAAAACCATTTAAAACACCAAAAAATCCCCTAAAATCCTAGAGGTTTCCCCAATATGGTCGCCAGTTCTGTTATAGCGGGAAAACCCCCCTATGGGCTACACTAGGGTTCAACATGTAGGCAGATCTAACTATCTAAAAGTATCCTACTTTTTATAACTACCCCGAATATACCCCACATTCATGCATGAAATACAAAGTGAAAAGATCCAGTAACTTTACATTTTACTCCACGTCTGGTGTCAATCCTTTCGCGTTCGATAGCTCCGCTGACTACAAGCTTCCTCCCAAGGCTGTCTTGCATTCACAAACAGATAAATAGGAAACTACAAACATGCATCTCAAATATAAATCATGGGTTATATGTCAATATAAAACATAAATCAAACATAGATATTTGACACATCATATTTCGGGACAAAAAAATATTCCTTTTATTGATATCACAATGTTTACTTACAATGTGATCGGTGACTTCTCCTTGAACCTGGTTTGGGCTCCTCTTCACCAAGCTCCAACTTTGCTTCCATGCATCTTTCTCCTCTCACACTTCTTCTAGGGAAATGGCATAGGCTTATGATGGAGGAAAAAATGAAAGAATGGGAAATTCTAATGCAAATCTCACAAGGTAGCTGCAATTTTATGGGGCAAGGAGGGGATGTGAAACAGGCAGAGTTTCACCATTCTTATGCTTGGCTTTGGAGTGAGACCCCAACACCTCCTTTTATATGAAAAAAGGATGGTTATTTGATTGGGTGACGGGCTATAGACAATGGATCAATTGTGAAACTACCCAATAGCCCGTAATCTCAATGAATTCCTTGCAAATTTTTAATTTTTGCAACATTTGTGGGTATACGCAGGCTGTAATGGTGCAGCTAGCATACATATGCGAGATGTAACGGTGCAGCTAGCATACGTATGCGAGTTGTAGTGGTGCAAAAATCATGTGTACGTGGTAAATAGTGGTGCAGGGCACATACATCTTCAAAAATAGTGTTTTTAAGAAGAGCTGCTTCGTGATGGCTTGGCAAAAATAGCAAGTAAGAGTGCCTGATGCCAGGTATGCATGTATGGTGAAATTTAGGGTTATAACAATTAGGATTATCATTTTCAGATTCAATAACATAATCTTATGTAAGGAATTTTTCACATATTTCATCAAATTTCTCTTGTAAATCCTTTTCTCGATTGTCTTGGAGCAATATTGGAAAGTTTAAGAGATCAACACCACTTTCATGAATATTTTCTTCAATGACTTGAGCTCACTGCATCAACTCTTTCCAGCTACACTTTCCCTCTTTCTTCAATAAAAATCCCATATTCAAAGGAAAATCATTTTCATAGAAATTAAAAATGATGAAACCGTTTGGAAACGTTTCTTGAGAGATCTCATGAAGGACTTTAGTAAATATGAAAGGGAAATTCTTAACTGTCTCTTTCTCATTCATTCATATTTCAACCAACTTCAAGAAAAGAGAATATGGATCTTTCCTTGGGAAATATTTCTGAACAGATAAATTTTCTAATACATCCAAACTAGTGATGGTTCTAAGCTACAATTAATAAAACTAGTCACAAGCATTTCCTTTTAGAGTTAAGATAAACAATCGATAAGCAATGTCATCTTCAGCCACATTATAAATATCACAAACATTATCAAACTTAACCAAATGTTGCTTTGCATCCTCTAAATTATTTCCAAAGAACAAGGGAAACTTATCCATGGAAATATTTGGCATGGGATGAACCTCTGCTTTCAAATTGAGGACACCTCTTCTGGATTTTGTTTCTTGTCTTCCTCCGGCTTTAGGATTTTCTCCTCCTTCCTTCTTTGAGCTTTGTTCCTTAACCTGAGCTGAGATGCAATTGTTTCTTTCTTTGGGAACCTTCTCCCTTTTCTGTAACTTGAACAACTTTTGTTGGGCTTGGTGGTGAAGGAAAAATATCATCGCAACATGAAAGAAACTCTTCGATGGATTCGTCTTATAGATATTCTTGTAATTTAGGAATCCTTTTGTTGGAGTCATCAGGGAATATTTCTTCAAAATCCATATTTTTAATAATGGAATCACAAGGGAGCTTATCCTACGGAGTATTGAATGGTTTTTTTATCATCCAAGAATGAGCATAATTGACTTCTTCTTGAAACTTCAATAACATATCTTCAAGGCCGTCTAATGTTCCATGAACTAGGTTTTCAATTGTTACAACAATTTTTTCCTCACTCCATGCAACTTCCTTGGATGGCCTTCCATTACCCTCTACAGATTTGAAGTCCCTTTTTTTTCATTCTAGAGCCAAAAATGCACATTTTTCCACATATATGTGCCTTATTAGTTATAGAACAAGCGTATACGTAGGTTTCTCCACTACGGCCTGCATACATTGGGTTTGGTGCTAAAAATTAGAAATTATGTCAAGTTTCCATGCCATGTCATGAGATACATGATCCTTGACCTTCCATATACTAGAAAGGATCTGACTCAACCCTTCAGATACATTAGAAGGCTATAAATTGAGCCATATCCAAGCCTTGAGAGAATTCGACAATTCAACTTTGAGAGCAAAGACACTCTGGAGAAATTTCAGCTCATATTGAGTTTGCATCCCTTTGTCCTTGAAATTCTAAAATTCTTTTGTTCATCCCCCAATCTCTTCCTTCTTTGTGATGGAGAACCTCATTGACTCTTACATATGAGCTTTCCTTTGTGGAGTATTGAAGTGATGGAGGCCCAGTTGGAGGGACTTAGTTTCTCGGTTCTGATATGTGTCATTACAAAATTTTGTCACCTATGTATTGTTGCTGATTATTTTAATAGAAATACTCTTTTCTCGTCCAATTGATATCTTGCAAATATTTGAATTACTATTCCATGGGCGTATTTTTCATGTATGCTAATTTATACGCTGAAATTATATATTATCACCATATTCTTGCGTATCTTGGTTGTTTAGGACAATTTGTAGGTATAATGCTTTGGGTTGTGTCCTCAACGATGGTCTTCTTTGAACATCTGGGAGAAGTAGGCTCTTATCCTTATCTTGTTAGCATTTCATTTATATAACATACTTGGGATTAGAGTTGATTTATGCGTGTCATTCCATCTCTTGTGGTTTACCCCTATCCATAGAGATATTTTTCTTGTAATAGAATTGGCAACCATACTGGGGATTGATATCCTTTTTGGGGTTTCGAGTGTTTTTTTCCTTGATTTTATCTTTGTTTTCCTAAGTTTCCTTGTCACATGTTGCTTGATAGACTATTTTTTACCTTTCATCTGAGTTTCTTGGATTAACCCTTGCCCTGGCAATGTTTTTCTTGGTATATGTTGTTTTTCCCTTGACAGACCCATACATACGTGAGTTGTCTTCCTTTAGGGAGCGTATATACATAATTTTTGCTCAAACGGTTGCATCATCTCTTAAGACTTGTTGGATAAGTTTGGTGTTTGTTGGGTGAGGTTTTTTTGTTGTAGAGTCTTCTTAGGTCCCTATTATGACTGTTAAGTGTGTACATAGTTATAGGAAGCCTTTTTATGTTGTCCTTGCACATTGGTTTGAGTGTTTGCTTCTTGGTATCCTGCTTGGCTTGTCTCTTTTTGCTTGCAGTTGGGTCTGCATGTGAGGTTGTTATTCAGTCCTTTCATTTTGTTTTCTTTATATCGAAAATACAAAAATATTTTATTATTTTCATTATACTTGTGGCATTTTCACTTTTGATTACTTTGCATTGATTTTGACACATTTGGAAAGATTGCACTTCATTGAAATTGTAGTGATTACATTAGAAACACTTCAATTAGAAGCATACCATCTCTTTGAAATTCAAGACTAGTACTTAGTTGTGTTTTTATATTTTCTTCTTTTTATATGTTGAGTCGAAATACCATCAATTTCATGACCACACCTCTTGAGTAAGCAGAAGCCATTAAAAGTAACACTGATTAATTAAAATTGATTAGAAATTATTTTAATTTTTAGGGTACATAAACAAGTATAGGACATAGTGCCTTGGAATAGGATTTTGTGAGTAAATTTCTCCAAGGCTATTAAACTAAACATGTTTCTGACCAGGGACTGGTGAAACCCATTGTGTAATCGGTGACATCAAGAGGCTCCTCTCACACAAGAGTTAAGCATGAGGTCGTGCGAAGTTGGTTGCAAAGATAGACCTCTAATACCTTCCTAGCATCAAAGATATTTTTGGGGTTCTATTCATATTTGGGGGTATCTCTAGCACCTTTACCTCCATGAGAGGTGGTGATTTCAAGATTTTGGGCTTTGTTACCCTACCCATACGGTGGACCGGACTTGTGATTTCTCACCTATGCATTGGTTATATCATGGTGACTCTATTTTCTTGACATAGGTAGCCACATAGGTTACTTGCAGGGGTTATTCTCGAGGTACCCTGAGTCAGATAAGGGTCAGAAAACACACAACCTTTATGGAGGGTTACTTCTCTAGGGGGATCTGGACAACTACACTGTTAATCCCATGAGGGCCCTTATAAATGATTCTGATACCTCCAATGTTTTTAAGGGATTCTTAATCCCATCTTGGGTGAGACATACCTACTCTAGTGCAGGAGGCCCCATTCAGCCACTATATCTTGTTTGTGTGCATTGGCCTTTTTTGTTATTTAGGAGTGTGCTCTTTGATTATTAGTTGGGTTTAGGATTTTGTATTGCACCATGATTTTTGACTACTATGGTTGGTGGACCCCTTGTGACTCCCTCAATTAGCACTACCCAACCCATGGTCTCTTCTCAGTCCATGGGGATTAATCCTTTTGTATTCTTGAGTGGCACATCGAATCATAGTCCTCAGTCAATGCCTTGGACCTATAATCCTTTCTCTTTTGGTATGTCAGACATGACTTCGCACTTTTCATCCTCTGTCTCCTCATCTTATGTGAATCCTAGTTATGGGTCTGGGGGAACGACGCCTCCTTATTCTCCTTTATCATTTGGTGGGGTTCATATCCCTCAAAAAACTCCCATGGTAGGAGGTTGGACTCATGCTTCCTCTAGACCCAATACTAGCTTCACTTTTATAGGAGAAAGTGCTCAAATGGCTAGTCCTTCTACTTCTTATATCTCATCCATTTATCCTTCTTCCATTGTTCCTATTCCTACAAACACTTTTATCATGAAAAACCTCCCTCTTTCCTCTGGTGTTCCATCTGAAGGGAGTCAATTTTATAGTATGGGCAACCCCCTTTAGAGAGTTCCTTTGTCTGGGGGAAATGTATATTCTCACATGAGTAACCCATGTCATGTTGCTTTCTCCTCACAAGCAACTTCCTCGGGGATTATTCCCTTACAACCTTTTATGAATCAGTTGGGAGGAGGATACTACCCTACTGGGTAGGGCCATGGTGTATACCAAAATTATGCTCGGCTTCCAATCTCTCAAGACCATTATTTCTCGGGACCATGGTCTTTGATGTTGCAACCAGCCGCTGCAAGTCATGCTAGAAGCACAAGTCTATTCATTGTGAGTCATACTGGAATTAATTCACCAGCCTCTGCTAGTCATGTTGAATACCTACAACCAGCAATTGCAAGTCATGCTGCGAGAAAAACTCTAGTCACTACTAGTCACACTGGAAAAACATCACCAACCTCTGCAAGTCATGTTGGAGATCTGCTACTAGCCTCTGCAAGTCATGCTAGGAGCATGTCACCAGCCACTTCAAGTCATGATGGGGGAATTAATATGATTGAGAAGCCTAGACGTATAGGACGTAATCCCAAGTTCCTTTGTAGACTTTGCAAAGGAGATCATCTAACTCATTTGTTCCCTACTATTGCAATGGTACGAGAAGCGCAATCCTTGTCTAGTGGTCCTTCGAGTTTTGAATCGTCTTTGGTTTCCCAACATTCTAATACTTATTTGGTTGATATAGAGGTCGTGTCGATGCAATCTTCAGCTGACACCACTTTTTTTGGGGGGAGTGAAGTGTCTCTAGACCATGTTGTCTCACATCTTATTCAATAAATGGTTGAAGAAGCGGTCATGTCGATGCAATCTTCGACCAATCCCACTCTTCTCTTAGAGAGAGACAAGTCTAAGGAAGTGACATTTTCGATGCGATATTTGGTCAATCACACTCTTCTTTTGGGGGGTGATGCATCTTTCGACCATTTCCTTAGCATTTCTAGTTATGTACCTTCTGAACAAGGCAACATTCCACTCTCTCCAAGTTTTCTCCCTCCAAGTCCTAGGGTGGATTCCTTTGATTGGAATGATCTTGTATATCCTCTCCTTACTTATTTTTCACCCTTGTAGATAATGGGAGTTTATCGTTGTATTATAGATTAAGGATCCTCTGCAAGTATTATATCCTCCTCGACTTTGCAACATTTGGGTTCTCCCAAGCTTGTGTAAGCTACTAGTGAGTGGTTGGATTTCATCAGAAGTCTTGCATGGGAGCCCTGGACTCCCCCATGATACGTTGTTTAGAATAGAATCCTTGAGTCTTGGTTAATCTCTTTTTCGACTCCAAAAAAAAATGAAAATATTGTTGAGTGAACTTGTCTCTTTCACACTCATTAAATGGTTTTGAAAGGACATCTATTTGGTATAATTTTAACCCTTTTCTGGACCAAGTAGAATACTTACAGAAAAAGGAATACTCTAGTCACCATTGGCTAAAAGAGTTCTCTTGGGTATTATTTTATACTTTTTTTGGGCCTAGGGGACTAAATCTACTGAAAAGGACATTTTTTATTTATTAAGTTGTAATTGCACCCCATCATCCTACTTGCATTATTGAGCCTATTGTCGGTTCTTGTTTTCTCATTATAAGCCTCTTATATCCACAATTTTCATCACTAAGACAAGCAATGCCTTCCATATATCCTTTGGAGCTTGACACCATGTACCCTTAGAGGAAACATCCCGTCGAGTGTCCATGCTCTGCATGCACTTCCTTGCATTGAGCATGGGTATGTTCTTTTTCTTGGAATTAGTTGCTTACTCGTGACACTCATTTCCTCTTTTGTATCATAGCATTTCTTTGTCTATGAAAGACTAAAAAAGATGGGCAGGAAAAGAATAGTATCTCATATCGACAGTAGTCGTGTCACCTTTGAATAGAGCACAAACATTTGAGTCGATTTTCATCCAAATTTTGGGTTAGCATGAACTTAGGAATCTGAGCTCATTACTTAGAGTTTACTCCTTCGACTAGTTATTCTTCTAGTCCCTATGGAGAATTTGTTAATGCCTCCTACATTGCAAATTTTTATCAATAATCATTATCAAATATATGTTGCCTGAGTTATCCATATGTCTCATGCTCTTGCTCAAAGGAAGTCTATAGTTTTGTGTCGACCATTTCTCAAAACTTTTGACTTTGCATGTCGACCATACCTTCAGTGTATCTCAGAGTCACATGAAGTTGTTTTCCTACCATGCATCGTGGGCCTACTTTCATTATGGGTAGGTAACCTTGAACCCAACAAATGGCATTTCCTCATTAGTCCCTGAATGGGGGGTTTCCCTTATGTTCAACAGAAATAAATCTATTCACACATTGGGATTCATGTAGTGTCTTGGATTCCATTAGCCTTATTGGTGGTTTCCTGGCCTTTTTCGGTAGTTTTCCTTATCATATGTTATTCAGAGGGTCTCTTTCATGCACTACTTACATCTGGTGCATGTGAGGGACACACATGGTCATTGTTTCGTGAACATCCTATTTGTTTGAGACCCTCCTAATCATCAAGATATTTCTTTGTACCTTGTGCTAGATGATGGGAGATTCCCTAATGCTCTCCTTTCAGTGGGTCTCCTTCCATTGACTTCAGCTCATCTATTATGGAAATGAGACCTAAAGTCTTATGAGTACCTAGAGGCTTGCAGTCATCAGTGGCAGGTTCTCCTGCCATTGACAGTTGGGAATACATCAATGTCTATGTTGATGCTTGAATCTGTTAGGACCGAAATGAAAACCTCACGAGGATGTGAATCCTCCTCCATTTTTATAGAGGTGGTACTCTTCTGTTTTTATGATTTTCGTGGGACTCTAGGTCTTCAGAATGTGGGACTTTAAAGAATTTTTTCGTGGTAATCAAAGAAAAAGTAAAGATTGCAAAAACGGAAAATGTTTTTATTTTATTTTAAATAAATTTCATGAGAATGGACCAGGAACCACACACATTCACACATTTAAAGTAAATAAGCAAAATTTCCTCACATCCATCATAGTTTGATTAAAGATTTTCTGATCACATAAAAATAAAAAGGAAAAGGTCTGCATGCATAAGAGAAATTTGACAGAGTGGACACCTGGGTAGCTTAAAAAATAATATGATAGATCAACCTCAAATAATTTATATTCATAAAATTGGGTTACAAAGTACAATTGAGATTGTTCCCAAAATATCTCTCTTGAGATTTCTAAAAAATATATAGTTTATTACATATTTTATGAAATTTAAATGTGTTTATCGTAAATACTAGGATTGGGGCTCTCGCATACCATAAATAAAATATACACAAGAATGAAGTTTGTATAAGGAAGAAAGTGGGTGTCGGAAGGCGTCGGAAGACAGCAAGATCTAGTAAGAAGAAAAAGGAAATTATCAGTCTTTGGTTAAACCTTTATATTTAAAGTGGTGGAGTAACTCGATGAAGGACTTGATCAAGAAAGAAGGATGTGATTAGTATGAACTTACTATTATGGTATCTCATATCGTTACTTACTTGTTGATGTAATTTTATTTCCTTCATCGACTGTTACAGAAACCGTCTCAGCTGTTTTTTTTCCCTTCATCGATAAGTTTGTAGATAGCCTTTTTGAACCACTCTTCGATGTAGCTTCTCATTGGTGCCATGTTTATTTCATGTCGGATTGTTATATCAAATAGCTCACCCTCAAATTCCCTTATATCAATGGAAATATTTCACAAAGCTTCTTCAATATCTTGATTTTTTACTGAATAATACACTAGCTAGTTATCTACGTCATCTTCATCATACTCAAGAATTCCATAGAAATTTTCAATTTTTCAATTGTTCGTCGAAGGATTTATTTGTTAGGAGTAACGAGTTGAGGATCAATTTGGGGTCTTGGACCTCATTGGTCCTTTCGGTTAGGTCTATCTCAGTCAACCTCTTGAATAGTTCTTCTTTCTTTAGTATAGCTTGGTCACATGCTTGGACATTGATAGTCAAGTTTTTAATCTTTTCCTTACTGCATGCATTCTGTTGTATCATCTAGTTTGGAGAAGGGATATCCTCCTCTCTTATTCTCAAATGTGTCATATTGGAAAATTTAACACCGAAGGGTAGGACTGCATCAAGGTAAAATCCTTCTTCATTTTTCAAATCCGCTTGTAAATATTCATGGAGGGCATTTGCCCTCATTCCAAAATAAACCATGTTCTTTTACATCTCCCAAGCCTATGTAATTAGTTCCATCATTTTATTAATGTTCTTATCCACATAGCCCTGGGCTGATGTGAGTAGGCTTTCATATCCTTTCAATTTAGATGTAGGTGTGGTAGGCTCAATCATTGCTAAAGGACTAGCAAGTACTGGAAGAGGCATTAAAGATTCTTCCAATTCTTTGATTATTTCCTTTAACTTGGCGTTTGTTGCTTCAAGGAATCAAATAGAATCATCTAGAGCATCTCCAGTTGCTCAGTGAATTCAATAAATTTGGGAAGGTCGCATGTTCCGTAGGTTAACCTCTGAATGATATTTCCCCTTTTTATTCTTTACATCTCCTTTCTCAATAATTAAATTTTTGGACTCGTTGTCAAAAACAATGCTCTGAAATACAAAAGACTCTTCTTCATCGAAGGTCTCAATCTCAATTATTTCCATCAGAGGATTTTGTTGAGCTGTTTCCACTGGTTCATCAGCGTCAGGGAACACTTTTTCGATATTTTTCTCGAGTTACATGTCTTCAAGGGAGAAGGCGTGGATGTCACTTTCGCCTCGAGGTTCTTCCTCTTCTTACACAATATTTTTTCTTTTCTTCCTCAAGGGAAGTTTATGGGATTCATTTTTTCCTGAAGGAGGGTTCTTATCTCCTCCTCTGCCTGAAGAAGTGTGGGTCGCTTTCTTAATTGGGTGGGCCATTAGATCACTACTCTGAGATGTTGTACTTTTTGGAGTGACGGTTGGGGATTGGGCACTCTTCTCACCTGGACCTTTTCCTTTTTGTTTGTACAACTCATTGGTGTTGAGTATTATTTCCAGGTCACCAACGTCATGAGAAGGAGTGTCTGATTCATTATCTCTGTCTTCATTCAGAACAATATTAATAAAATAATTACTAAATCTAGTTGCCAGTAGATGTTCCATAAACATTCCACTAGGGTCAAACCCTTTTATCCTTTCAGCATATCTTAGATTTAGGCTGTGGAAATGGCCTACAAATTCATCAATCTTGTTCATATTTATGAATATGAAGTCCCCAACCTTCCAAGGAAGAGGTATGAATTTTTTTTTTCTCTTTTCATGGAAAAAATGCAACCAATAATTGTACTGCCTTGCTATTTCAGTAACAAACATTTTGTTAGATATGTGGCATGGAAGGAAGGAAGGATTCTCCTTGGAACCAAAAATACTTATGATATTGTAATTCTCCATCTATTCCAGTGTTCCCTTCCTATCCAGGAACTTACTCGCCTGGCCAGACATCCGAGGAGTGTCCTTTCCAAACAAAAAATCTTTAAAAAATGATGCAAAGTCATTAAAAACTTCATAAAAATGTTGGGAGGCTTTGTGCCTCCATAATGTTTGATACCAGAAGGTTATTGGGTCGAATTCACAGTTTACCTTCTTATACACAGATAATCTCGAAAACTGACAACAATGTGCTATCGTGAAAACCAAATAAGAGTACATAAATAATTTCTTCTCCTTTTTGTATTTTGATAATTGGGAAGAGATTTCGATGGAATACAACTTTCCCCAATAAAATATGGCCTGCTCCTTAACTATAAAGTATATAATGTAAATAATCATGCAAGAAATGCTCGATGTAGTTTCTTGTCCTACTATTCTCGTGAACAACCAAGCAATTTCCCGGAAGGGATTTTTAAATGAGCCAACCTGCAATCCCGTGATGTCTTCAGGGATGGCCACTAGGATGGCCGCTAGGTTCTCCAAGAACCTCGGTAAGAGGTCCAACCCATTGTCATTCTTCTTTAGGAATTATTTAAAATAGTAACCCTTGAAGGTCAGCGTTGGCTCAAGAAGTCTCAACATTTTATGAAATACCTGTGGCAGCAGAGAGATTGGGGAATGGTCCCACAATTGAATGATTTGTTCGATTGGAATATATCTCTTAGTGCACCAGGAGACCAACTCCTTACAGTCTAAAACCTATGGGAAAAAGCCTACATGAGCGATTTCAGACGTCCAGATTACTTCCTTCTGAGCAGAAGGAGATGAGTAGTAAGAATATGCTCTGTGTAGAAATTTCAATACAAATTAAGTATTTCCTGCGATTCTCTTGATCTAACAATTATACACCATTGTTAAATACAGAATCGCTTCCACTATTATTCTTGCGTAAAATTAAACCACGATCACAACCACAATCACAAAGTGAAATATCAAGAACACATAACACAGAAGTTTTACTGGGAAAGCGTAAAGCTAAAAACCCCACTATCATATATTATGCATATCATGAATCATGAAAAAATCTCATAAAAAACTCTAATCCAAGAGCTCTTAGTACAATAAAATAGTCTCACACTGTCATACACAAATCAGAAAATACATGTGCCAATTCCTGTGTCCGGACAACTTGCCTCCTCTGCACAATCCTTGCAATTAGAATTATCACAATTGAATTACAATTGCCTAGTTTTCACATGCTCATAAGCATATCCACTGCATGTGTGATCAAATCACAATTGATAGCCAAACTATCCCTTTCTCATGTTATCTCGATTGGGTCTCCACTGGATCTGAAATGCATGTAGTCAACCATGGTGAATCTTCAGTTGCATGTGAGTTCACTGATTTATTGAACTCTCACTAGTGCAAGTTTAGTTACAACTAGTACAACTGATCTTATCTCACTTAACTACACTTATAGTTCTGTTACAAATCCAACTCACTCAGTTATGAATAAAATAATAGATTAATATTTGTTGTCCAATTTATTTAAGGGAAAAGTAAATTAGACACATGTTTCTTGTTGACTTTTCAACACTCTGGACAACCAAAATTTCTGGTCCTCACGCCCGAAAATGTTCAATGTATATCCATAGAAATGTTGTCAAGTTTATGCCATAAGTTTATGAAAACATTTGCTTTCTCTAGATAATTTTTAAAATGAATGCTTGAGAGGGATAATATAATCCCCCGTAAATCCTGGTTTAATGCGTTTTAATAGGATATCTCCTCGATCCCTTCTCTTATTAATGAAAATATTTATGGAACCTACATGATGATTTGTTAGAATTAAATAATACTTAATGTGTATTACGAAAAGAGCAAAGGTGGTGGGGATAGACGAGAAAAAATAGGAATTGAGATTTTTGGGAACCCGAGAACATGCGAACCCGTGACTGTAGACGGTCAAAAAATGGTTAAGTGTCGTGACGCGGTCGGTCAAACTTAATCAAAGGAGATATGAGATACTTAGGAGATGGGGGGGGGGGGTCGATGGAAAAAATGTAGATCGTGGAACTTAGGGTGAAAAATGTATATCATGAAATATGGGATATGAAATCTTGACCTTGCCAACCCGGGAACCTGGGACTACAAAAATAACGGCTAAGTATAGGATAATGTGGTGGTCAGTCAAACTCATGATGTGAGGGTGTGGATAGAAATGAGGAACCGCAAGTACACCAACCCGAGAACCCACGAACCCATCATTTTTGGAAAAATGACTAAGTATAAGAACTATAAAGGGAGAATAGAAGGGAAAAAATAAAAGGGGAATTTGGGTAAGTATAGAAGGGGGAAAAGAAAAGGACAAAAGAAGTTGGGAAAATAGAGAAGGGGAGGGAAATTATAGAAGTGGGAATTGATCTCAACAACTGGCTCCAACTGTGGGATGATAACCCCCTATGGGTTGTCAAGAATCCAGATCCTTTCATGACCAGGTGCTTCCTCCCATTGGGCTATGAGGTTAGAGTAAGAATATACAAATTGAAAAAATAAAATTATGTACAATGAGAATGAGGAAGTGTTACAAGAAGAAACCTTTCAAATTTTTCCTGTTGACAGGAAACATTAACCTTTTACCCTTCATTTATTAGAGCAAATAGGAGTTAAAGCCAAATATCTTCTCGACGACATATGGTCTGATCCAAAGTGCCTCGAACTTTGTATGCATGGACGGTTTCTCCTTGGCCTTGTTCCAAAGTAGAACCAGCTCTCCTTTCTGTAAATTTTGTATAGTAGTCCTCTGATCAAAATACCTTTTGATGCTCTGCTACCTTTGAGAATTTCAATTCAGGGCCTTGCTTCATTCTTCTTCCAATTTCAGCAACTGATTGATTCTCCTCTGGATAGGTGAACTGTCTTCAGTATAGTCATTATTAACCACAGAAATCAATGCATTGAGCTCAAGGATAATAGGAATTTTCTCCTCTTTCCCATAAACCAATAGATATGGAGACATATCGGTGCTATCCTTTGGAGTCGTTATGCTTTCCCATAATGCATATGTCATCTTTAGATGTCAATTCCTCTGATTCTTGTCAATGGTTTTCTTCAGTATATGAACAAGTGTTTTGTTTGTGGATTCATAAATTCCATTACCTTTTGGATAATATTTCGATGATTGACCCATGATGATTCCATACTCTCCGCAAAACTCCATAAAATTTGACCCGATGAAGATCAAACCATTGTCTATGATGAATTTATCAGGGACACCAAATCTCAACAAAATGTTGTCTTTGAGGAATTTAATCAGTTCTTCAGCATCAAATTTGTTTAGTTCCACCACTTCCAGCCATTTCATGAAATAATCAGTAGTTTTTAGAATGTACATATTCCCCTTGCTAGATTTTGGATTAATCAGCCCAACAAAGTGAAGTCCCCATTGGGAAAACAATTGTTCTACCACAATAGGCTGCAAAGGCATCACAAATTTCTTCATTTTTCTTGAAAACTGTTGGCATGAAAAACTCTTGTTTATTGTGGCATATGAGTCTCTGAAAATCGATGGCCAATAAAATAATTCTCTTATTATCTTGTGTGTGATTGAAGTGGGTGAAAAGTGTCCACCGCATATTCCCTCGTGGAATTCTCTTATTAGTTCTTGGGATTGTTTTTCATCAACACATATCAGCAGTATACCATCATAATTTCTTTTGAAAAATATGTCAACAATCAACACATATTGGTTCGTCTTCATCTTTAGTGTTCTTAGCTCCTTGGGGTTCATGATGACAGAAAATTTTCCGGACCTTAAGTAGAATATAATATCTTTGTACCATTCTGAATCAGCTAACGATTCCCCGACTGAAATTGAAATCATTCCGTCAACCGAATCTCCATTCGCGATGAGGTTTCATAAACCTTGTCCTTTGATGGCTTTTAAAGGTTTAATATCGATATCATATTCTTGTATCTTTTCCAACCAGTTAGCCCATTTTCCTTCTCTCAACTATTGATTTAGAAGCATCTTCACTGGTGATGAGGGAAGATAATTTATAACATGGGAGTTTAATATATATGTCTGAAAGTGCGCTACTTCTTTTACAAGAGCCAAAGATTGATTCTCCAATTCTGAATACCTCAACTCATAGTCATGTAGGGTTTTTCTCATAAAACGTATTGGGATTTCTTCTCCGTTGCTATTTTTCTAAGTAAGAATGAATGCAATGACTGTCTCCGTAGAAAATGAGTAGATGATGAAATCTATTTGAAAGTTTGGACTAATGAGGATAGGAGCAATGGTAATTGAACCTTTGATATTATTGAACACATATTGAGTATATGATGTCCATTCGAACCTCTACTCCTTTTTCAGCAACAAATTTATCATCTTTATGATGCTTGCATAATCAGGAACAAATCTTCGCACAAAATTAATCTTGTCGAAAAATGATTGGAATCCCTTCTTGGATGTCAGGGGGTTGAGCTCATTTATTGATTTGATTATTTCTAGATCTATCTAAATCCCTTCCCTGCATATAATATGTCCTAACAAATTTACTTGAGTCACAGCGAACAAGCATTTCTTTGGATTCAGAGAAACACCATATAATCTACATCTTTCAAGAACCTTCCTCAAATGATGGATATGATCCTCCCTTTTCTTAGAATGAACTGTCAAGTCATATTGATAGTCTACCATAAAATTTCCTATCAACCCATTGAATGCATGATCCATGGCCCTATGGAATGTGGTTCCAGTGTTCTTCAAACCAAAGGGAATTCTAGCATATGTGTAAGTCTCCCAAGGTGTGATAAATGTTTTCTTGGCCCTATCCTCTTCAGCCACCAAGACTTTATTATATCCAGAGAAACCATCCAAAATAGACATACAGGCCGATCTAGTAACTTGTTGGAGAAGGAACTCCATATTAGGAAAAGGAAAGTTATCCTTTATGCTTTCTTTGTTAAGGTTTCTGAAGTCAACGCACATCCCGATTTCCCCGTTATTTTTTCTTAAAATCACTATATTTGAGAGCCAGACTGAGTGTCTAATGGGATAAATTATTCCTGACTTTTTCAATTTCTCTAACTCAAGATTTACCAGAGGTTTCAGCATGGGATTCATCATCCTTATTTTTTGTTTTACTGGATTTTCTCCTTCCCTCAAAGGAATGACGTGTTGGAATATAGTCTCATCATAAGATTTTAGATCATCATAGGTCCAAGAGAACACATCGATGTATTCTTTGAACATGGAAATGTATTGATTTTCTTCCTCAGTGGTGCAATCAACTCCCACATTGACATACTTCGGGGAATTGTCAGTTCCAATATTGACTTTTCTTGTTTCTTATGCCTTTCGAACTGAAACTTCTTCAAGGATATTATTAGTATGATCGTCTTTCGTGAAAAGAGATTCATATTCTAAACAATCTTTGGGGATGGAAGACGAGTGATTGTATTCATCATTATCATTATTAAAAAAAAATCTAGTTGTTCATCGTTTTCAAACACTTTCAAGTACTCATTGTTATCAAGAATAGATGGTCAGAAAGCTCTTTCTACTTGGAAAGACATTTTTCTTTGTATATAATCTAGATTTGACAATGAGGCCGCCAAGGCTAGTGAATCTGCCTTGTGATTTTTGTCTCTTGGAATAAAAGAAATGTTGAAGGAACTAAAATATTCCATCAATTCGTTAACCCTTTTGAAATACAACTTAATTCATTTCTTTTTAATTTTATATCTTTGAGTCACCTGATTGATGACCAACTTTGAGTCACCAGTTATAGTCATTTGTTCTATTTTCATTTCCTGTGCAAGGATCATCCTCTAAATCAAAGCTTCATACTCTACCTCATTATTGGTGCATGAAAACTCTAGTCTAATAATGTGTGGATGTGTAACCTTGATCGGAATTGTAAGAACAATTCCAACTTCATTTCTAGAGCTCAAACAAGCTCCATCAAAGGACATCCTCCAATACCCTTCAAATGGATATTCTTGATTCTCTGTGTCTTGCAATTGCTACAGGCTTTCATTATTTTCTATGTCTAGGATAGCATAGTTTCCAATCCTGACATCTATATAATCCTCCATCAATTCATTGTCCTTCTTTTTGAAAGAGAAAGGTTTTCTAGGTTCACGAGGAACTTTCATCATTGCTCCTTCTTTGCATGGCAACATCATACAACTTTTTTCATTCATTATATCTCCCCTAATCATAGATGTCCAATCTCTTCCTAGCACAACTCCATATGTTGGAGGAAAATCTACCACAATAATGTTGAAAACTGTAATGATATGAGGAGTCGTTGTGATCCAAGCATAGACGTCCTT
Organism: Picea glauca; assembly: GCA_000966675.3. NCBI lineage: Eukaryota > Viridiplantae > Streptophyta > Pinopsida > Pinales > Pinaceae > Picea > Picea glauca. The sequence goes on along the minus strand of JZKD02S1679579.1, from coordinate 465,777 downwards.
GATTTCCCCATAAGATGGCACTTTTCTAGAACCAATTGCATAAATAATTTCACCTGTTTCATAAAACTTGGTGCAACTTATGCCCAATGCCTCCATGACCTCCAGTGGCATGATATTGTTCATAGCACCAGTTTCAACTAAAAAATTATGTAGTGCAACATCATTATTTTCAATAGAAACGTAAAAGGGGGGAATTTTACCTCTCAACTTGGAAGTTGACTGGCTAGGGATTTGTTTTGGACTGGTAATAACAACTTCTACTCTTTCAGATGGATCTTCTAACAACTTCAAAATGTTTTGTCTTTGTTGAGGAATACTCACAACTTTTGTAAAAGGCAAAGTTATCCTCAATTTACTTAGGTCCTCTATGAAATTATATGTCATTTGATTGGAGTTGACGCCAGGTGTTTCCTTTTGGTTCCATTTCCATCCATCACTTTATCATTCAACACTTTTTCATTTGTTTTTTCTTTTTCTTTTTCTTTTTCTTTTTGTTTTTCCTTGTCAGAGTCGCCTTTATTCTTGGGTCTATTTACAAATCCTCTTGTCTGGGCGACGTTTTCTTGCAATTTGGGATCATTTTCACCCTCTCCAAATATATACATGGATGTCTCGCATCTGTTCATTTGCACAGTTTTAGAGATTTCATCGGGTAAGTAATAATTTTCTTGATCAATTAGTTGCTCGCCATAAACATCATCTAGAAAAGTTGTGTTTTGAGTAGACTGTCTGGGAACCCTTGGTCTTTGTGGGTCATCATCATTCTCAAACCTCGCTCTATTTTTGAGGGGAGGAGTCCTCCTTTGCTCGGGGATCGAAATTCTTGGGCTTGGAATGTAATTATCCCCCCTTCTCAGTATGGTCATCTCGTTCTACATTTGTTTGATGGCTCTATTCATTTGTGCAATTTCAATTCTTTTCTTAGTTTCTTACGTCACTACAGGGTCAACCTTTACATCATGTATGGTCCCCTTGAAAAATCCTCCTCCTACCATTTGATTTTGAGCCACTCAAGGTTTGAATTCTTCATTGTTTCTTGAACTGGAAGCTCCTTGATTATCAATATTTAATCCCCCCATCTACCTTTGTACTCTTCCTAGTATAATGTCGGGGTCGACACCTGTTTCAATCATAATTTCTTCCATCTCAGTGCATTTATTCATTTCCTCCTCCAAAGTATCCATTTGGGATGTTTCGATGGAATATTTTACATTTTGGGGCATTGCAATCTTATAAAAACCAAAAATGACCGAGTCATTTGGTATTTTATCCTCTGGAATTATACTCAAGGTCTTATTGAACCTAATATTAAAATTTTGTATCCTTTCGTTCTTCCTCAACCCAATATGGGTGAAGTTAGTGAGGAGAGTATGGTAACCAATTGGAGGGGAAAACATAGTTAGTAACATAGCTTCGAGGTCATTAAATGAGCGAATGGATCTACCAAGAAATTTCGTATACCATTCATAATATCTTTCTGATAAGGTTTGCAAAAACAACCTTACCATGAAGTCATCATATTCAACTCGGTGAAAGTCAAAAATGTCAAGAAATAAGCGCAGATGCCTCTTTGCATCAATTGTTCCATCTCCAGAAAATTCCTTTAAGGTGCCCTTAGGGAGAACATGGAGCTCATGTTGCTCACCTATAATATTAAGAGGGGAATCTCTTACCATCCTTTTATTTCCAAACCCTAGGATTCCTTGATTTCTTGTGGCGTCTCTTCCACCTCCTTGTCTCTCCTCATGATGCTCATCTTGGGGTTGTTCATCTCTCGCTTCCATGTATGGGGAGACTTCTCAGATAGAATTTTCAATACTAAGAATAGAGAGTTGCTTAATCTTTCTTCTGGTAATGGGTCCCTTGTATTTGTCCATCTTCAATCTCTACCTTGTTCTTGTGCTACTCTAGCTAGCCTTTGATTTATTCAATCTTGGCATTATTCTCTCCTCTATATTCGGAGGATTTCTCTTTCTTCTTCTTGGATCAATACTTTCTAATACCTTACTAAATATTCTTGGGTCTCGACGGTTGATATCACCAAATTGTATAATTGATGCAAAATGCTTCGTTGATTATTCAATCCAATTTCCAAATGGGACTAATTACCCTAGGGTAAATTCAAATATTCTTTCACAAACGCTGGGCCAGGTTCCGAATTTTTAGTTCATGTCCCTAGTATGGTCGCCAAAAATGTTGATGCTTGAATCTGTTAGGACCGAAAAAACAACCTCACGAGGATGTGAATTCTCCTGCATTTTTATAGAGGTGGTACTCCTCTATTTTTATGATTTTCATGGGACTCTAGGTCTTAAGAATGTGGGACTTTAAAGAAGTCTGTTGTGGTAATCAAAGAAAAAGTAAAGATTTCAAAAATGGAAATTTTTTTTATTTTCTTTTAAAGAAAGTTCCTCAGAATGGACCAGGAACCACACACATTCACACATTTAAAGTAAATAAGAAAATTTTCCTCACATCCATCATAGTTTGATTAAAGTTTTTCTAATCACATAAAAATAAAAAGGAAATGGTCTGCATGCATAAGAGAACTTTGACAAAGTGGACACCTTGGAAGCTCAAAAACGAATATGATAGATCAACCTAAAATACTTTATATTAAGAAAACTGGGTTACAAAGTATAGTTGAGATTGTTCTCGAAATAGCTCTCTTGAAATTTCTAAAAAATATATAGTTTATTACATATTCTCTGAAATTTAAATGTGTTTGTCATAAACACTAGGATTGGGCCTCCTGCAGACCATAAATAAAATAAACACAAGAATGAAGTTTGTAGAAGGAAGAAATTCGGTGGCAGAACACAACAAGACCTGGTAAGAAGAAAAAGGAAATTATCAGTCTTCAGTTAAACCTTTCTATTTAAAGAGGTGGAGTAATTGGATGAAGGACTTGATAAAGAAAGAAGGATGTGATCAGTATGAACTTACTATGATGGTATCTCATATCGTTACTTTCTTGATTATGTCCTTTTATTGCCTTCATCGACGGTTACAGGAGTCGTCTCAACTGTTTTTTTTTCCTTCATCGATCAGTTTGTCGATAGCCTTTTTGAACCACTCTTAGATGTAGCTTCTCATTGGTGCCACATTGATTTCACGCCCGATTTTTATATCGAATATCTCACCCTCCAAGTCCCTTAGATCAATGGAAATATTTAACAAAGCTTCTTCAATATCTTGATTTTTTACTGAATAATCCACTAGCCAGTTGTCTATGTCATCTTCATCATACTCAAGAATGCCATAGAACTTTTCAAATGATAAACCCTTAAAGATCTCAACTTGTTCATCGAAGGATTTCTTGGTTAGGAACAATGAGTTGAGGATCAATTTGGGGTATTAGACCTCATTGGTGCTTCTGGATAGGTCTATCTCAATCAACCTCTTGAATAGTTCTTCCTTCTTCAATACAACTTGGTCACATGCTTGGAAAATGATATTCAAGTTTTTAATATTTTCCTTCCAACATGCGTTTAGTTGTTTCATCCGGTTCAGAGAAGGGAGATACTCCTCTCTTCTTCTCAAATATGTCATATTGGCAACTTTAACACCGAAGGGTACGACCACGTCAAGGTAAAATCCTTCTTCATTTTTCAAATCCGCCTGTAAATATTCATGGAGAGCATGTGCTCTCATTCCAAAAGAAACCATGTTTTTTGACATCTCGCAAGCCTATATAATTAGTTCCATCATTTTATTAATGTTCTTCTACACATAGCATCGGGATTATGTGAGTAGGCTTGCATATGCTTTCAATTTAGTTGTAGGTGTGGTAGTGATGCAGGAGCATCGCTTCACATTAGCAATGCGCCAGCTAGCCAACACATTCAGTGCACATTCAATGGAGGAGAGAGGCTCCAACCCTCTCAATTTCAAATTTGAAAATGTAATAATTGTTGTAAGGACGAAGAGCTACACAGATGCCTCTGTGCATGTAGTATATAGGGTACCCTTTAATGGTTGACAAGGTAACATCTAGATCCGATTCGGACTAGACATCCATTGAATGTAATTCAATTTAATTAATGAGAGTAGGTAGCTTGGAGGGAAGAGCTCAAGGAGCCCCCTTTTGTAAAATAACTTTGTATCTAGAATTAGTAAGTTCTTTTGGAGAGAAGAGAAGAGAAGAGAGCCGAGACTCGATTGCAGTCCAAGCTTTTCTAACCTTTGTACAGGCATTCTGAGATTAATACAAACATGGCAATTTTTACTGCATATTGTACTGTGTGTGTTTATGAATGTCTTTTATGCTTTTATGTGCATATGTTGTAGATGTATGTTAGTTTCCATCTGCAGGGATAGATAGACTTCTCTATATGTTTGTGAGTTTGTTTATTTAAGTCTGGTTTCTTTGTGGCTTCATGCAAGAGGTTGTATGACAAAGTACTAAGGGATTTGTAAGCTAGTGTAAACAGTGCACATCTGAGTTCTGTGGAATTTAGGAAAAGACGTGCCAGGAGGGTGCACCATAGGAATCATAAACTCAAGGGGGAGAAGCCTCAAGGTTTTTGAACACCTTGGAGGTGAGACTGTGCAAAGGAAGGCAGAGAGAGAAGACAAAATTACTGAAGATTATGTGAATCTCTTCCAGGTGGGCATCGAGCATGTGCAAAAAGTGCACGAGAAGAAATTTATTTTGAGTTCTGAGATAAGGAAAGTGTCATAGGGAAGACACTTACAGAGTTACTGAATACTCTACAAGATTAGCAACGAGTGCTTGAGTGGAAGTTTCCAAGAGGTCACTTGCATCTCTTCGAGGGACAGAAGGGATAGATACCTTTTTGAGGTCTGAGTAGTTGAAGCTCATGGAGACAGAGTTGTTGAACACTCTGGAGGAATACCTATGCGAGGAATGCACCAGGACAACACTCGAGTGAAGTGTTGATAGACAGTCGTCTAAAGGCTTTTCAAGTACAGGGAGTGTGCAGAGGTGAGAGCTTGTTTCAAGTTCTTAAGATCAGAAGGAATAGTGCCTTTGCACACAGAATTCCAACAGAAAGGAGCAGCAGACTGAAACTCTTTGAAGTCCAAGCCTCAGACAAAGCTCAAGAAGGATAGCTTTTTCAGAACGCAGATGAGACCCAAGGTCACAGGGCTCGTAGAGGAAGCAAAGGTTGAGGCCTTTCAAGCATCAAAATATTCCAAGACTAGGGAGAAGTGCAAGCTCAGGAGGAGAAGTGCCAGCAACCATTAGATCAGCTGTAGAGGAGTGAATATGGAACATCGGAGCCCACGATCAGACAACGAAGAATGCACATAGGAGGAGATCAGGTCTGAACTATCATATATGAGTGTAGAGGACCAATGTTCATTAGATCCGGAGGAAGGTGCATGAGAGAAGTTCCAAAATGATCGGAACCGTCCATCATTGGAGGACAGATAGCGAAGATCAGGAAACCATCGTAGTTTAGAACTTCAAGAGGATAAGTGTGGTGAAGAGAGAGAACTCGCAATAGCCTAAATCGCGAAATCATTCTAGAACGTTGGATCTGGGGTGACACGTGGCAGAGATCCACACACATCGAAGGATTGGGCACCGAGAGAACAGAGGTGAAGACAAGAGAAAGTTTGTGAAAGGAGAATTCGTGAAATAATCAGGATTGTCCATTGGAAAGGACACATGGCGAGTGGGCAACATTTCACTGACTCACGACTCAGAGGAGTCAAAGGGCAGAGTTTTTAGAACTCCCGAATCCCAAAATCGCGATTCAATCACAGTCGTCGGATCACGAGGAGTTGTGGTCCGTTGATCTGGCACACATATATTTCAGAGAATCAGGAATCGGGAGAAATGGAGGAACCTACCTCCAAAAGTCCCGAAAGGAGAAATCTCGATTTGGGCGAGAAGAACTAAACCGTCGGATCTTGGAGCGTCAGGAGCCATTGATTTGACGCAGGATAATTTTGGGGTTTTAGGGATCGAGAGATCTGAGGTGAGAAGTCTTTCAACTTCGTGAATCACGAAATCCCAATGCGCTCGAAGGATGGGCTCCAGGTCATGGTCGAGGGTCACATCAGAAGGATTTAAGGGAGGAGCTAAGGACCGTTAAGCCCTTTTCGAGGTTTCGGGACTTTGAGGAGTCGGGTGTCTTACAATGTGAAATCACGATATTGCGAAACACGAAGCACCTTTTTGCAAGTCCAGTGATCACAGGTAGTGGTCACGTAAGGACGAAGTTCACGCTCAGTGCTTGTTTGTGTGGGGTGGAGTTTAGAAGGACCTATGGATTTGTTCATTGAAGGTTCCAGTAGGGAACTAAAGAGTCATTTTCGACTCAAGAATATTGAAGAACGATCCTTGACTGGGAGTTCAGCGGACCCTGTCGAGGCAGAGGTAGGGGGTCTGCATCAAGTGGTATCAGAGCCACTTTTTGTCTGTAGATAGCAGGCAGAGGGAGGTATAAGAGAAGGAGATAGTCTGATACCATCAAGTGATATCAGAGAAGAAGTTCATCTGTATACAACAGGTCAAGGAAGACAGGGTGTTGATGCTCTGTGGTGCTTGTTGCAAGGTGTGTAACAGTCAATAGATAACCAAGTGAGATGTAGGGGAAGCTGGGAATGATCTCAGTTGTAAAGTGAACAACAGGCTTTCCAAGAGAGAAGGTAGAAGAAGGAGATGGATACTAAAGGCCATGAACGTGGTCCAAAAGGAGACTACCAATAGAAAAGCAAGGTTGAGATAGACAAAGAGCTCAAAGAGATAAGAACACGAATGGAGAAGCTTGCATTGAAAATGAAACGAGATGCAAAGGTACATTGGGTGTATGAATGGCCCATGAAAAAGAAGGTGAAGTGGCCCGTTTAGAATTTTTTGGCCAGAGGACAGTGAAGGTTGTTGAGAAGGTGGCTGAGGAATCCTAAAAAGCTCAGTGAACTAGAGAAGGAACTGAGTCACATTTGTGAACCAGAAACTGGGAAGAGTCTCAATGATAATGATCCAGATTATTTTCTGCACGAAATGAGAGCGGAGATATAATAAAGAAATGTAAAGAGATATCGCAAATATTCAATAATATAACACAAATGTATCATATATGAAACCATAAACACATACATACAGTAATACATGATTTCTATTAATCAAAGAAATGTACAGAGACTGTAAAAATATAGAGTGAAAGACTCGCTAGAATGGTGGCAGCTTATCTCTGAGAAGAGATGTGACGGCT
>JZKD02S1679579.1:431753-458537 GCA_000966675.3 Picea glauca | reverse complement strand
GACTCGCTAGAATGGTGGCAGCTTATCTCTGAGAAGAGATGTGACGGCTACTCGCATTCGCAAGAAGATGATTACAATGAGGCTCTGAAGGCCTTTTTACAATAAACAGGAATGCTAAAAGTCCTAGACATCCAAAAACCTAACCCTAGGAGATTAAGTGTCAAAAGTCATGTGGGCCCCGTTTGGGTACGTTAGTGCATCAACTTCCCGGGGTCGTAACTTTTGCATACGATCTCTGTTTTAGGTGTATGATAGCCCATTGGAAAGGTATCATCAAGGAGATTAATTGTAGTCACAATATAGAAGTAAATTCCATATTTCAAACTTTGTTTCCCAAAAAACATCTTTTAGGGCCTCAAAATGGTCCCGAAAGTTAAAAACTGCTAAAATAGTAAATTTCCAAAATTGCCAGAAAATTGTTTTGAGCCACTTGGAAAAGGTGGGTGGCCACCGATATCCACCTAGATCAATCCCCCCTCCTTAGGAATCAATTGTCTCCATTGCGTTGAGTGTCCTGGGGAGAGGAAAAAGCGTTTGCTGAATCTGAATCTTGGTGAGTTGCTTGCCTTGCTGGAGACGTTGCGCTACTTAGTTTGTGGAAGTCTGTCACGAACATGTTGAGGCTGAGGCTGTTCAACAAGTCAAGATACATGAGAGGACGGTGTGCAAAAGGAATATTTTCACTTTGTTGCAGTCTTTTCGACCTGCTTCTGTTGGATATAAGGTGCTTGGGGTGAGGCTGTAGTGGTTGCAGTGTCCTTCTGTTCTTCTTTTGAACAAATTGTGAAGAAGCTAAATTTTGTAGTATGAGATACTACCTTATGACCCTTTTTAGGTGGAACAATAGTTGGAACTACCTCTAGTATTCTGTAGAGATGACCCCCTAGAGAAACAATGACACTGCGAGGTCGAGACTCATAAACAGCATGGTGCTTCCACATATATGGTTGGCCCAAGAGAACATCACAGACATCCAGTGGGGAAACATCATATAATACCTCATCCTTGAAGGGTTGGATGTTGTATGAAAATCGACATTGTTGGCTGACATGGAGATCTCGTCCTTGGTGAAGCCACCCGATGTTGTATGGCTGCAGATGTGGTGTTGTCGACAATCCCAACTTTTTGACGACCTCTGCTGAGATGAGGTTCTTCTGGCTTCCACTATTAACAATAAAATGCAGCAGGGTCCCCTTCACCCACATATGTGAATGAAAAAGGCACTCCCCTTCTTCAGGATCTGTTGGTTCTTCTGGTTGAATTGTTGTGCTCACGACAATAGTAGTGGGGTCTACATCGATGATCTGTCTTTTACTAGTATTTTTAGAATCAGATTCTGAATCAGGGTTTGGCTCCTTGTCTTTGATCTCGGCCACCAATGAGTGTTTTGAGTGACATTCATTGGTGTTGTGCCAGGGGATTTTCTGAAAATCATACCATTTTTCGGTGTCCTTCTTTGTCTTCCCGTGACCCTTCTTTTCCTGTGTCTTGGACTAGTTTTCGGGAGACTATTTGTTAGGACCGTCTTTGTCATACTTCGGTTGTTGTGGATTTGCAGACCCAAACTCCCGTTTGTTCTGGTGCTTAAATTTCTACTCAATTTTAAAATCATATCGATAAGCAGCACCGAGTGATGAGATGTCTAGAAAATCCATTTCAGTCTGGATGTATCTGTGTAGAGCCCCACGGTATTTCAGAACCAAATGTAGTTCATAAGTCTTTGATACCCATCTTGGTGCACAAGGTATGGAAGGTATTGGTGAGATCCAGAACTTCTTGGCCCCTCTCTTGCCATAGTGTGGTCCATCTCATGTACTGGTCCTCATAGTTGCCAACAGGGTAATAGTGTTCCTTTACCGCATCCACAAAAAAATCCCAAGTGGGATCGGCCCCATATATTTCAGACTCCTTTGTGGAACTCTTATCCCAATAAGTTTCCCACTAATGTTTGACATGGGGGAGATATTTAAGGAGTACGAAGGTGATCTTTTTTTTGTCAGAAAATTTGTGAATAGAGAAATAACCTTCTAGTAGATTTAACCATTTATCTAGGGCTTTTGCATCTATCTGTCCTTCAAATACAAGGATATCAAAATTAACTTGTACCTTGAAAGGCGAGGTGTCTCCAAAGTGGCCACTTGATGAAGATGTGCATGTTTCTATCGGTAGGTGTTGAAGGATGTGGGAAAAATTCTCCATCATTTCGTCCCTCTGTCGCGTGAGAGCTTGCTCAAGCAACAGACTGATAGGATCGTCTGCTCCATTATTTTTCTTTTCTTCTGCCATTGAGGGTTTCTTGGGTGTGCAAGAGTGATTTTCCTCAAGAGAGACAATCTTGAGGCCCAACTTTCTATAATCGGACCTCGTCAGGGACATGCACTGAAAAAAAAGATCAAGAACAACCTGCTCTGATACCACTGATCCGGATTATTTTCAGCATGAAATGAGAGCAGAGATATAATAAATAAATGCACAGAGATATTGTAAATATTCAATAATATAACAGAAATGTATTAGATATGCAACCATAAACATAGATATACAGTGATACATAATTTCTATTAATCAAAGAAATGTGTAAAGACTGTAAAAATACAGAGTGAAAGACTTGCTATAATGGTGGCATCTTATCTCTGAGAAGAGATGTGGTGGCTACTTGCATTCGCAAGAATATGATTACAATGAGGCTATGAAGGCCTTTTTACAATAAACAGGAATTCCAAAAGTCCTAGACATCCAAAAACCTAACCCTGGGAGATGAAGCCCCAAAAGTCATGTGGGCCCCGTTTGGGTAAGTTAGTGCATCAACTTCCCGGGGTCGTAACTTTTGCATACGATCTTTGTTTTAGGAGCATGATAGTCTGTTGGAAAGGTATCATCGAGGAGATTCATTTTAGGCACAATATTGAAGGAAATTCCATATTTAAAGCTTGTTTCTCCTAAAAAAACATCGCTTAGGCCCTCAAAATGGCCCCGAAAGTTAAAAACTACTAAAAATAGTAAATTTCCAAAATTGCCAGAAAAGTGTTTTGAGCCAGTTGGAAAAGGTGGGTGGCCACCGATATCCACCTAGATCAGATAATGAGGAGAAGAGATCAGAGAAGGGTATCAGAGACTGCCAGGTGAGCAACAATGAACTTTTAAGTTGCCAAGTGGGAAATGATATGGGATCATTAGAGGATCTCATAGAATGCTAGGAGGGTAGGACAGAAATCCCAGATTGCCAGGTGGGCAAGGGAGAAGAGAAGATATTTTCTGACAGTCCCAAAAACTCAGAGGTGAGTTTGGATCAGAAAGGAGATCTGACAGAGGAGGGTCAGAAATACATTATGATCATTGGAGGAATTAAGGTATTTCTGCCACATAGCTCAGTTGAGGCCATCACATGTGTTGCAGATGCAACTGCAGAAAAAGGACAACCAGTAGTGATTGTCATGGAGGAAGAGGAGAACATGGAGCATACCCCTGATGTTTTCCCTAGCAGAAGAAGAGGAACATCCAGCAGAATTGCTCAAAATTTTCAGCAAGGAAGCTGAACAGAAAGTAACTGCAGTACTGGAGGTTACAGAAGCAGAAGAAGAGGAAGCAGACAACATAGATTTTTCTAGTCTATGTGAAGAATTGGAAACCCTAGAGAGAAGGGTGACAATGAATACCATCCACATCCAATAGATCAGGTTGGAGACAAAGGGAGAATACCGACCCAAGGAGCAGCTGGAAGAATCTGGAGATATGCCAACAGGAGAACTGGCAGTAGCAAAGTTGTCAAAGGAAGAAGCTAAGTAGCAGCTTAGTGATAAGACTGCAAAACTAAATTTTACAGCAGGGTGGAAAGCTAAGACCACAAGAGATGGAGAAAATCACACGGGGGATCGAGTTGATCTACCCATTGACAAGGAGGAAGTGCAACCGAGAAGACTGCATAAGGAAAACTAGCCATTGGAGCAGCTAGACAGGGAGATTGAGGAAATCAGAAGGTTGATATTGAGGTCAGCACAAGAAGCAGTTAGCAAGGAGAAGATGAATAGATGGAATCCTTCCATATCAATAGGGAATAAGTAGCAACAACAACAAAGTAGTGGAGTAGATGGACAGCTCCAAAGAACAGTTTGGGATCCAGGTGGATTTCAACATAGATGGGAATCTCATGAGCAGGAGCTCATGAATTTTTCGCAGCAGTGGAGTATAATGCAGGAGCATCGCTTCACATCAACAATGCGCCAACTAGCTAGCACATTCAGTGTGCATTCAATGGAGGAGAGAGGCGCCAACCCTCTCAATTTCAAATTCAAAAATGTAATAACTGTTGTAAGTCCGAAGAGCCATGCAAATGCCTTTGTGCATGTAGTAGATAGGGTCACCTTTAATGGTTGACAGGCTGATATCTAGATCTGATTCAGACTAGACAGCCATTGAATGTAATTCAATTAATTAATGAGAGTAGGTAGCTTGGAGGGAAGAGCTTGAGGAGCTCCCTTTTGTAAAAGAACTTTGTATCTAGAATTAGTAAGTTCTTTCGAAGAGAAGAGAAGAGAAGAGAGTCGAGACTCAATTGCAGTCCAAGCTTTTGTAACCTTTGTATAGGCATTCTAAGATTAATACAAACAAGGCAGTTTTTCCTACATATTATACTCTGTGTGTTTATGAATGTCTTTTATGATTTTATGTGCATATGTTGTAGATGTATGTTAGTTTTCATTTGTAGAGATAGATAGACTTATCTATCTATTTGTGAGTTTGTTTATTCCAGTCTGGTTTCTTTGTGGCTTCATGCAAGAGGTTGTATGAAAGAGTACTAATGGCTCTGTAAGCCAGTGTAAAGAGTGCACATCTGAGTTCTATGGAATTCAGGAAAAGACGTGCCAAGAGGGTGCACCATAGGAATCATAAACTCAAGGGGGAGAAGACTCAAGGTTGTTGAACACCTTGGAGGTGAGACAGTGCAGAGGAAGGCACAGAGAGAAGACAGAATTACTGAAGATTTTGTGAAGCTCTGCCAAGTGGGCATCGAGCGTGTGTAAAGAGTGCATGAGAAGAACTTTATTTCGAGTTTTGAGATAAGGAAAGTGTCGCAAGGAAGACACTTATAGAGTTACTGAATACTCTACAATCTCAGCAAGGAGTTTTTGAGTGGAAGTTTCCAAGAGGGAACTTGCATCTCTTCGAGGGATAGAAGGGACAAAGACCTTTTTGAGGTCTGAGTAGTTGAAGCTCACAGAGACATATTTGTTGAACACTCTGGAGGAAGACCTGTGTGAGGAATGCACCAGGACAACACTTGAGTGAAGTGTTGATAGATGGTCATCTAAAGGCTCATCAAGTACAGGGAGTGTGTAGAGGTGAGAGCTTGTTTCAAGTTCTTAAGCTCGGGATGAATAGTGCCTTTGCACATAGAATTCCAACAGAAAGGAGAAGCAGGCCAAGACTCTTCGAATTCTAAGACTTAGACAAAGCTCAAGAAGGATAGCATTTTCAAAATGCAGATGACACCCAAGGTCACAGGGCTCGTAGAGGAAGAAAATGTCGAGGCCTTTGAAGCATCGAAATATTCCAATATTGGGGAGAAGTGCAAGCTCAGGAGGAGAAGCGTCGACAACCATTATATCAGCTGCAAAGGAGTGAATCTGGATAGTCAGAGCCCACGACTAGACAACGAAGAATGCCCACAGGAGGAGATCATATATGAACTGTCATATCTGAGTGTAGAGGACCAACAGTTATTGGATCCGGAGGAAGGTGCACAAGAGAAGTTTTGAAACGATCGGAACCGTCCATCATCAAAGGAAAGGTGGCGAAGATCCGAAAACCATCGGGGTTTCAGACTTTGGGAAGATAAGTGTGGAGAAGAGCGAGAACTCGTGATAGCTGAAATTGTGAAATCATTCTAGACCGTTGGATCTGGGGTGACACGTGGTAGAGATCCACATACATCAGAGGATTGGGCACCGAGAGAATAGAGGTGAATACAAGAGCAAGTTCAAGAAAGGAGAATTCGTGAAATAATCAGGACCGTCCATAGGAAAGGATGCGTGGCGAGAAGGCAGCGTTTCGTTGACTCGCAACTCAGAGGAGTCAAAGGGCAAAGTTGTTAGAACTCCCGAAATGCAAAATCGTGATTCAATCACAACCATCATATCACGGGAAGTTGTGGGTCATTGATCTGGTGCACATATATTTCAAAGAATCGAGAATCAGGAGAAATGAAGGAAGCTACCTCCAAAATTCTCGAAAGGCGAAATCTTGATTCGAGCGAGAAGAACTAAACTGTCGGATCTTGGAGCGTCAAGAGCCATTGATCTGATGCAGAAGAATTTTGGGGTTTTGGGGATCGAGAGATCTGAGGTAAGAAGTATTTCAACTTCATGAATCATGAAATCCCGACGCGCTCAAAGGATGGGCCCCAGGTCATGGTCGAGGGTCACATTAGGAGGATTTAAGGGAGGAGCTAAGGACTATTAATCCCTTTTCAGGGTTTCAAGACTTTGAGGAGTTGGGTGTCTTCCAATGCAAAATCCCAATATTGTGAAACACAAAGCACCTTTTTGCAAGGTCAGTGGTCACGTAAGGAAGGAGCTCACGCTCACTGCTTGTTTGCGCAGGGTGGAGTTTAGAAGGACTTGTGGATTTGTTCATTGAAGGTTCCAGTAGGGAACTAAAGAGCCATTTTCGGCTCAAGAAGATTGAAGAATGATCCTTGACCGAGAGGTTAGCGAACCCTACCAAAGCAGAGGTAGGGGGTTTGCATCAGGTAGGCCTAATTATTGCTAAAGGACTAGCAAGTACTGGAAGAGGCATTAAATCTTCTTCCAATTCTTTGATTCTTTCCTTTAACTTGGTGTTCTATGCTTCAATACATCCAATAGAATCATATAGATCATCTCCAGTTGCTCGGTGAATTCAGGAAATTTGGGAAGGTCACATGTTTCGTAGGTTAACCTCTAAATGATATTTCCCCTTTTTATTCTTTACATATATTTTCTCAATAATTAAATTTTTGGACTCACTGTCAAAAACAATGATCTGAAATACAAAAGACTCTTCTTCATTGAAGGTATCTCTCTCAATTATTTCCATCATAGGATTTTGGTGAGTCGTGTCCACTAGATTATCAACGTTGTGGAACACTTTTTTGATATCAGTCTCAAGTTCCATGTCTTCAAGGGAGAAGGCGTGGATGTCACTTTCGCCTCGAGGTTCTTCCTCTTCTTGCACAATATTTTTTCTTTTCTTCCTAAAGGGAATTTTATGGGAGCTTTCAATTTTTCCTGAAAGAGAGTTCTTATCTCCTCCTCTGCCTGAAGAACTCTAGGTCGCTTTCTTAATTGGGTGGGATGTTGGAGCACTGCTTCGAGATGTTGTACTTTTTGGACTGACAATTGGGGATTAGGCACTCTTCTCACCTAGACCTTTTCCTTTATGTTTGTACAACTCATTGGTGCTAAGTATTGTTTCCAAGTTGCCAGCATCACGAGGAGGAGTGCCCAAGTCATTATCTTTGTCTTCATTCAGAACAATATCAATAAAAGGATTGCTAAAGCCAGTTGTCAGTAGATGTTCTACAAAAATTATGATAGGGTTGAACCCTTTTATCCTTTCATCATGTCTTAGATTCAGGCTATGGAAATAGCCTACAAATTCATCAATCTTGTTCATATTTCTGAATATGAAGTCCCCAATCTTCCAAGGTAGAGGTATGAATTTTTTTTTTCTCTTTTCATGGAAAAAATGCAACCAATGATTGCACTGCCTTGCTACTTCAATAAAAAACATTTTTTCAAATATGTGGCATGGAAGGAAGGAAGGATTCTCTAGTGTTCCCTTCCTATCCAGGAACTTACTCGCCTAGTTAGACATTCAGGGAGTGTCCTTTCCAAACAGAAAACATTCAAAAACTGAGACAAAGTCATTAAAAACTTCATAACAATGTTGGGAGGCTTTGTTCCTCCATAATGTTTGATACTAGAAGGTTACTGGGTCGAATTCATATTTTACCTTCTTACACACAGATAATCTCATAAACTAACAACAATGTGCTATCACGAAAACCAAATAAGAGGACATAAATAATTTCTTCTCATTTTTTTATTTTGATAATTGGGAAGAGATTTCGATGGAAATAAACTTGCCCCAGTCAAAGATGGCCTGCTCCTTGACCGTAAAGTATAAAATATAAATAATCATGCGATAAATTCTAGATGTAGTTTATTTTCCTGTTATTCTCATGAACATCCATGCAATTTCCCGGAAGGGATTTTTAAATGAGACAACATGCAATCTAATTATATCTTTGGGGACCGTCATTGGGTTCTCTGGGAACTCAGGTAAAAGGTCCAACCCATTTTCATGCTTCTTTAAGAATTATTTACAATCTTCACCCTTGAAGGTAAGCTTTGGCTTGGGAAGTCTCAACATCTTACGAAATACGTGAGGTGACATAGAGACAAGGAAATGGTCCTACATTTGAATGATCCACTATCTTGGAATATATATCTCGGTGCACCAAGCAACCAACTCCTTATATTCTAAAACCTCTGGGACGCGGCCTTCACGAGTGATTCTAGACGCCAATATTACTTCCTTCTGAGTAGACGGGGATGAGTAGTAATAATATGCTCTGGACCACTGAAATTTCTAGTCCTCGCACCCGAAAATGTTCAATGTATCTCCACATAACTATTGTTAAGTTGTTTCCATAAGTTGATGAAAATGTTCGTTTGATTTAGATAATGTTTAAAATTAGTGCTTGAGAGGGATTATATAATCCTCTGTAAATCCTGGTTTAATGCATTTTAATAGGAGCTCTCCTCGAGCCCTTCACTTATTAATGACAATATTTACAGAACCTGCATGATGAATTGTTAGCATTGAAGCATACTTAATGCATATTGGGAAACGTGTGAAGGTGGTTGGGACAAACATGAGCGAAAAGGATTTGATATTTTTGGGAACCCGAGAACCCGTGAACCAGCGACTGTAGACGGTCAAAAAATGGTTAAGTTTTGTGACACAGTCGGTCAGACTTAATCATAGGAGAGATGATATAATTAGGAGTTGGGGGGGTCTGATGGCCAAAATGTAGATCGCGGAACTTTGGGTGAAAAATGTATATCACAGAACATGGGATATGAAAACTTGACCCCGCCAACCTAGGAACCCAGAACTACAAAAATAATGGCTAAGTATAGGATAATGTGGTGGTCGATCGGACTCATGATGTGAGGGTGTGGATAGAGATGAAGACCCATGAGTCTGCCAACCCGGAAACCCATGAACCCATCGTTTTTGGAAAAACAACTAAGTATAAGAACTAGAAAGGGAGAATAGAAGGGAAAAAAGAAAAGGGGAATTTGGGTAAGTATAGAAGGGGGAAAAGAAAAGGACAAAATAAGTTGGGAAAATAGAGAAGGGGAGGTAAATTACGGAAGCGGGAATTGATCTCAACAGTCTCCTGATCGATGGATTCTTCAAGTGTTCGACTTCAACACCCTTATTCACACTTGTAGAATGTACTCAGTGCCTTGATACCTACTTTCATTATCGGTGGGTTGTCTCATGTTTGTTAACGATATACCTTAATGACTGGTAATCAAATTAAGTCTCATTGTGTTTGAACTCAACTCCTCTATTCACATGATGTAGACTTGTGCCTTCGGTGGATAGTGTAGAAGACCTCCAACTTACAGTAGCAACATTCATTATCTGTTGTTTTCTTTCATTGGACAAGTACATATATGACTTCAATGATTGTGGGAGATCAGATTGTACTCCATTGTATACAAATATCTTCAAATTATTTTGAGACTGGATTCCACTACATCTTGTTTGTGACTATGACAACCTATGGCATATGTCCACTTTGTATTTCCTATTCATGTCCACGAACAACTATTTGATATATTTCCAATTGGATCTGCAGTGTAATTCAAATTGGTATCCATGTGTACAAAGTCATTATGGATTGTAATATTCCTATGAGAAACTAGTACTTCCAGCCGAGTCTTCATTACTCCACTTCTAGGAATCATAATGTATTTAGGCCATCGTAGACAGTCCTATGACCTTACACATTGGGGGGCATATGTTACAGCAAATTTTTCCTCACTCCATGCAACTTTCTAGGATGGCCTTCCATTACCCTATGCAAACTTGAAGTCCCCTTTTTGTTCATTCCAGAGACAAAAAATAACATTTTTCCACATATATGTGCCCTATAAGTTATACAACAAGCGTTTACATAGGTTTCTCCACTACATCCCATGTACATCAGGTTTGGTGCTCAAAATTAAAAATTATGTCAGGTTTCCATGTCATGTCACAAGATCCATGATCCTTGACCTTCCATATACTAGAAACACTTAGACTCGACCCTTCAGTTCCATTTGAAGGCTATAAATTGAGCCATATTCAAGACTTAAGAGAATTAGGCAATTCAACTTTGAGAGAAAATACACTTTGGATAAAGTTCACTTCATATTGAGTCTACATCGCTTTGTCCTTGAAAGTCTGAACTTATTTTGTTCAACCCCCAAGCTCTTCCTTCTTTGTGATGGAGAACCTCATTGACTAATGTATATGAGCTTTCCTTTTTGGAGGATTGAAGTGGTGGAGGCCCAGCTAGAGGAACTTATTTTCTTGGTTTTGATATGTGTCATTACAAAAGTTTGTCACCTATGTACTTTTGTTGATTATTTTAATAGAAATACTCTTTTCTTGTCCAATTGATTTCTTGAAAATATTTGAATTACTATTTCATGGGCATATTTTTCATGTATGTTAATGGATTATGCTAATTTATATGCTGACATAATATATTATCACCATATGCTTGTGTATCTTGGTTGTTGAGGACAAGTTGCAGGTATAAATCTTTGGGTCACATGCTCAACGGTGGTATTCTTTGAACGTATGGACGAAGTAGGTTCTTAGCCTTGACTTGTTATCATTTCATTTATATAGCATACTTGGGATTAGAGTTGATTTATGTGTGTCATTCTGTTTGTTGTGGTTTACCCTTATCCATAGAGATATTTTCCTCGTAACATCAAGAACCTAGTTTATCTTAAACCGTTTGGCTAGAAATCTTCCAAATCTCTTTCCAAGGCATGAACCACACAACTACTAGTTTTCCAATAATATCTGATCCTTAGAAGAAAAGTATTAGATTTCTTGAAAATGAATCTTTCTTCCCCATTTTATTCGCCAAAAATGTTGATCACTTTTTCTGTCAAGGGAAAAGAACCAACATTGAGACAAATTCTTGTGGGAAATAAGAAATATTCTCCTGCATTTTTATAGAAGTGGTACTCCTTTCTTGATATATGGAAGATTATTCTTATGAACTTATGGAATGGGTGAGTGATAAACTACAAATCCCAACAAATCCTCCAATACAACTCTTATATACAGATTTACTTATCAAGCACATCATCTCATTCAAAAAAAAGAAATAAATATGATTGTAAAAGATTTTTTTCTACAGGGTTTGATTTCAACAAATATTTTTCCTTCCTCTTAAAATAATGTGAACTCACAATCAATTATATATTTGCAATATGAAATATATAAAAAAAAATGGACGGGTCTTCAAATAACTTTAAAGGACTGCTTTGTTAATATCACAAGGGTTTGAAAAGCATCATGTGCTCAAGAATCCATTGATATCATCACCACAGAGATTCATAAAAATAAAATGACTCTTGAACAATTCTTTGTGGGAGAACTTAATAATAATATCCCAAATGTAACAAGTTTAACAATGTCTGAAACAAGAGGGTTGGAACAACCTCAACAAGATCTCAATGGCATTTAGATAAATTGAAATAAACTGAATTTTCTTTCTTCAAGTAGATATTTTGTGCCTCTGGACCTAAAATATCATGGGGAATGCATGGAAGAATATTGAGAGAGAGAGAGAGAGAGAGAGAGAGAGATTTTATTAGACCCAATTCTTCCTATTTCTAAACATACATGGAAAACCTAATAGAAAGAATCAAGCAGAAGGAAAGATGAGAGATAAAGTTTAGCAGGTTAATTCATAAATTCTTGGAAAGGAAAAACTTGCTTCCAACCAAAAATATGATTGTAAAAACATTCTTTGAATATGACTCTCACCTTATTTTATAATCTTTTCTTTATCTTCATGAAGCTGCTCTAGGGTTAGGGTTAGCTTTTTCTACGCCTTTGTGCAATAAAATAAAAATTGTTATTAAAATCCCTTTTTAAATGTAAACTTAAGTATATATGCCACCACCCCATCCTCCAGGACTATATTTCTTGATCGCTTAGCACAGATAGCCCCCCAGATGGGGTTCCAATAGGGTCCATGCATCGATGGGAGACAACGGAGAATGTCACCTCTCCATAGACCACGTGAACAGCGCATGCCGCCATCCCCTCCATTTAATTCCCCCTCGATGCGAATTGATCACCTTCATTACTGTGAGCTTGTTACTAATTTCCCCAGTGTGTCCCCTTTCGTTCTTTCATCTAAGAAATGGAGGATATTTGCAATTCATCACCTCTGTGCATGTGGGAACTCCTCCTCTAGCTCTCTTTTTATTGAAATCCCCCTCGACGACCTTCGCACCATTCTGTCTCTCCCATCCTATGCGTTTGTTCTCTACCAACCTACCTGTTGTTCACTCTCGCTTTCCCTTTCTCATCTCTGCCTCACCTTCACTCATATTTGGTCATGCCTCGGGTCTGCAGGAAGCCAAAGAGAGGACCTCTCTAGTTCCAAAACCAAGTGGCCACTTCTAGCTGACATCCGCATATCCCCACTCCATTGCCCAGCTCCACGCCCCCTTGATCCATCCATTCCTCCCCAAACTAGAGTGGTCTCCCACCTTTGTCCTCACCATGGGAAGGTCGCATGGACTGGTTCAACCTCCAAGGAAATTATATGGTCTATGCTCTAGGCCCAATCCCAGATATGGCCTCATCTTCTCAGCACGCCTTGGTCATCTTGGCGAGCCCATCTCCCTATGCCCCCTGTTATAACCCTAAATTGCACCAGACAAGCATACCTGGCATCTGGCCACCATACTTTCTATCTTTGCTAAGCCATCAGTAAACAAGCTCTTCTAAAAAAACATCTATTGGAAGATGTATGTGCCCTACACCATTACTACCTATGTACACATGCGGGCTGCTCCATTACAACCCACGTACACCCACAGAATATCGCAAAAAATTGGGAATTGCATAGGATATTGGTTTCTGGGCCATTACTTAACCGTTCGACCACCCATGGCCAGTCACCCCAATCATTACCATCTATTTTGGCCTATAAAAAAAGGGGTTGGGGTCCCATTTGAGAAGGAAGTAAAAAAGCAAAGAAACTCTGCCCATTTCCATACCCCCCCTTTGCCCCAATATTTTGCAGTTGGTGCATGGTGAAGAGGATCCCAAACCAGGTTCGAGGAGTAGTCGTCGATCTCATTGTAAGTGAACTTTGTGATTTTAATAAAAGAAGTACTTTTCTGTCCCGCCATATGATGTGTCCAATTTCTATGTTTGATTTATACGTTATTGTTACATCTAAACCACTAATTCATATATGAGATGCATGTTCATAGCTTTTTGTTTGTCTGTATATGAATGCAGGTCAGCCTTGGGAGGAGACTTGTAGTCAAGGATCAATCGAACGCCAAAGGATTGACACTGGATGCAGAGTTCAAGGTAGAGTTACTGGATCTTTTACTTTGTATTTCATGCATGAATGTGGGGTATAGTCGGGGTAGTAATAAAAAGTAAGAGACTTTTAGACGGTTATATCTGCCTACATATTGAACCCTAGTGTAGTCCATAGAGGGGATTTCCTGCTATAAGAACCCCCTCACCACCTTCAGACCCTGTTCCATCTTGGGAGGAGCTCCCTGCTCAGGTGGAGGATTTGCATGCTCAATTAGAAGAGCCTCATGCGGACCCTGAGAAGTTGCATGCTCAATTAGAAGCACCTCATGTGGATGAGACTTCGAGATCGGAGTCTACTTCTTGTGTTGGAATCATAGGAGCAGTGGCGATACTACAAGATTTGGTATTTGCAGTCAGACAAGACGTGGAGGACCTCCGCTTTCGGCTGGAGCACTTGGACTAGTGCACAAAAAAAATTGAATCCCCGCTTGCTACACTGCTTTGCTCATTACATGCTCCAGGATAGGAAATTGATGCTCAAGCTACTTCATATCAGATTCTTGCTCTACCCATCCAGATGACTGTCATGAAATATACAGACATGCATCCTTGAGACGCCACAGACTTACAAGTGTCATCATGCATGTTTTACTCTTTCCTCTCTTCCAGTCTTTTGGAAGTTCAGCTTAGTTAATTTTTTTATTACTTTAGACAGATTCTTTTTTTGTCTTATAGTTTTAATGGAGGATCTGGTCGAATCAGTTTCCCCATGGGGCAATACAGAAAAATGTGTTTAATTTTAAAAGTTGAATACAGAGACAAAGCTAGGCTGAATTGATTTCCCCTTGGGGCAATTCAGCTCAAGAAAATCATTGCTATCACTGATAATATTGTAATTTTTCTCAATGAAAGGTAATATATAGAATTATTACTTAAAAAAAAAAAGTATATATGCCACCAACTAGGACTTACTTTAGTCATTCATAAACTTCTTTTAATAAACCATTTTCAAAAATAATTTGTTGCCAAGAAAAAAATATTCACGACTTTGTTTTGATTTTTAGGGAATGATAGATGTCATTCCAACCATGAAAACAACTTCTAGTTTATTATCCATAGATATAGCTTTCCAATGAGATTTTGTTTTCTCAATTTGGACATCATGATAAAACATTATGGCCTTTGGAGGATAGGGACTCAACAATCGTTGATCTATTCTTTCTAATGATCCAAATACTTAAAAATACCATAATATAACAGAAGTACACACCATGTACAGAATGTGAGCATGGAGAATAGCTCCAAGATATATAATTTACACAATAACTCCTTAAATAATAGGGGAAACCCCTCCAAATAACCAAATACCTTTCATAATTTGCAATTCACCTCCCACAATAATGAATACATGACCTCTATATACATATTCACACTTGCACACGAGGCCCCTTTACCATTAGGCTGACCTTATTACATATGTATTTACACATTACATGTACATTGAGGCCAATATATGCCCCCCCCCACCGGGGGGTCATATCCTATACATTTAGCCACATATATTCCCCCCCTTGGGTCATAACATAGTGCCCTCCTTCAAAAAGCTTTGTCCTCAAAGATTTGCAATTAAAGGATTCACATGTGATGAAACCAAGTAATATGATTTTCTTATTTTCATGATTTCTTCATTCCATTGTTGATGATCTATCCATACAAAATCAATTCTTTTCGGTCTTAATCCTTGGTCTCTAGTTGTTGCATAATTTTATTTCCTTTGATTCCATGTATTTTTGTTGAAACTTCTCCAATTTGTAGTGGTTGTTGGTCTCTGATAATAAGTTGTTGAAAAGTAGTTTGGTGATGCCTTGATCCATGAATATTGAAAAGTATTCCATCTTCTTCCTTCATTATGTTGATATCATCCTTCTTGTCTTCCTTGAAATGTTTCCTGGTAATAAGGGTGTTAATATGGTTTCACATTTGACAGTTTTTCTTCACTCTTCACATGCATTTCATCTATCTTCTTTTCAGAAACAATGTCATCCTCAATCATATTTGCTTGGTATTTGATTACTCTAGCCTTGGAGATAATAACATCATATTTGGAATCTACATCCTCTAGATGGAGTTCAACTTCTTCAAGAATATTATGTTGACCTTGTTAGCACTTGGTAATTTCTTTGGGTTGTATCAAAGAAAGCCCCAAGGTAACTGTTTCAACCAACTTTAGATTGTATTCTGATCTATACAACTAGAGAGGGCTCTCTCATATGTCTAATGACTGGTAATAACTCAAATATTTCATCAATAAATGCACAAAGGTCGGATTATGTAATAGGACAAGTTTATTTTTGTTTTAAAAGGGATGGTAGGACAAGCAAGAGAGAAACTACCGTTGCGCAATGGAGTCAATTTAAGAAAAAGATAAAAACAAATGACCTAGTGACTGAACTTGAGAGGATAAAGGATAAGTAAGCAACAGTATTTCAGTTTAAAATCATTGTGTGTGGTGGGAGAAAAACACATGAAGTAATTCGGAGCACCACTGGGGATGAATTCAAAGTTAACTTAGAAGAAATACAGTTTGTCTAAATGGCACGAATATAGAGCACTGCGCGGTGAATTCTATATTCAAAATCATGATTTGATTCAGACAAAGATTACATATAATAATATAAAAATAACATGAAAGCACATACACAAAGAAATAATACAATTCATCAGAATGCCACTGTTAGAATCTTTTCATCAAAGCTTTAGGACTTTTGCATTAAGTTTCAATCGGATAAAAAAAAAATACAATCAATAGTCATTGTCTACATTGTTTTTCCAACCAACCTCTTTTACATGAAAATGATCCCCATATATAGAAAACTAATTTCATCCTTGGCTGCTAGGGTTGAACTACTCTCTCCTAAAATCACGGATCCAATTTCTTTGAAAGAGAACAATAACTTCAACAGATTTACGCAAAATACAAAACCTGACTTTGCCAAATCATAATCGTAACCAAAATATTATTTACAATCATTGATCATGATCAAAATTTGAACATATGGTTGTGATAATTCATCATGTGCATTTTTGGACACTCTGCCACCCCTGCACAGCAAGTCTGCTATGCAACAGTAACCTACAACAAAAACGTAGCGGATTGCGCAGCAAACTGAGAAAATAGGAGTTAAGGATGACATCATATATCACTAATAAAAAAAATATTTTTCTAAAATGAGAGATTTTTTTTTTATTTAAGATCGTTATAAATAAAAAACTCTCTCGGTTTCTTGAAATTCATCTCCATCTAGCCAGAATACGTGTCGCAAAAACATGTCTCGGACATGAAATCATGAAAACTGAAAACTAGGGCTCAAATATTCCTTCGAATCTCCACAAATATGAAACATTTTTCAAATATGAGAGACATTTTTCTTATTTGGTTTGTCCTAAATAAAAACCTCTCGGGGATTTTCAAAATTCCTCTCCAGTTGGTCAGAAAGTGATCTTGAAGTTGACCACTAAACCAGTCATTTGTGTAGCATGACCTGTAGCCTGTGTGCAGGAAAATCCTCTGTGCGAAAGAATCCTCTATGCGAAAACATCCTATGCGCAACATCATCCACTGTGTGATGAAATCCACTATGCGATGACATCCTCTACGCGACAACATCATATGCACGACAACATCCACTGCGTGACAAAATCCACTGCGCGATGAAATACACTGCACGATGAAATACACTACGTGATGATATCCTCTACGCGACAACATCATATGCACGACAACATCCACATCCTATGCGCAACAGCATCCACTGTGTGATGAAATCCACTATGCGATGACATCCTCTACGCGACAACATCATATGCACGACAACATCCACTGCGTGACGAAATCCACTGCGCGACGAAATACACTGCATAATGACATTCTCTGCATGAAAACATCCTATGCACGACATCATCCCATGCATGACATTCCACTGCACGATGAAATACATTGCGTGATGACATCCTCTGTGCGACAACATCCTATGCACGACAACATCCCATGTGCGACATCCCACTGCGTGATGAAATCCACAGCATGACAAAATCCACTGCACGATGAAATCCATTGCGCGACAGAATCCTTTGCGTGGTGAGGTGCTCTGTACAACACGTAGAAAATTTTGTAGCGTGCAGTTGAAAATGGAAATGGAAATAATAAATGATAAGCTTCCTTTTGAAACTGACTCTTGGAGATGTTAGATGATGCCAGACATAAAAACAATATGGGTGCTAATAGGCATGCATTTGCAAATTGTTGACAAACCTCTAACCTTATCTATGAAAATCATGGTGCTAAAAGCTGGCTCCAACGGGGAAGTTATCCTCCCCGTGAGGTAGCAAAGAACAATAGACCAAGCACCTATCCATTGGGCTGCTCCCAAACTCAACTTTCCAACTGTAGCTTGTAACCTACATCCGCTGAAAACCCAAATTTGTATATGCTCCAAACTGAAATATGAAACTAAGATGAAAATGAAAACTGCAGATTGCTAAAACAAATGATCATAGTACCGAACTTACTTACACTCCTACCTACCCTAACTGTTGAAAAATCTTCCAATCAAGTGAAATAAAAATGCCAATGCAACCACGGAAGAACTTTATCCACTTTTTGCATTCTTTGCACATGCTTTCTCCAAAGCCTATTTACTGATAAGTCATTCAAAAATTTATCTATAAATTCAAATCTCAAAAAATTAAAAACATTGGGACTATTTTCTGCCTCCAACAAAACTGCAAATGGATCCTCCAGAACATACATAAAACAACAATCATGTTTCACCCCTTCCACTGCATCCTTGTTTTCATGTAATTCAACCTGTTGATTACCACAAAAAGGATGAAAAATATGTTGAGACTGCTAAAAATAACAATCTTTTGAATAAGAAGACGGTGTTGGCTGAAATGAAACCTAGTGTGGCAAGCAATCCATATCTAACACTGATGTTGATTAACCATCATCTTTATTTCCAAGTTAGTAGTTGAGCACAGGCCATGAATATGAACTGAAATAACCTTCCATGTAATCAACAACACGGTCATTAAATGCATGGGAAGGTTGTTGGTCTTCCTCATTGATAACAATTTTCTCATGTAAACTAGTGTCACTGTGAATGAAGTCATACTTCCCTACTTCCTTTGTTATCTCATGATTTACTTTCAACAATTCAAAGGAAGAAAAACATAATGGAAGATATTTTTCATTTGCAAGTCCACTGCTTTCTTCATATTCAACATCATGCCTGGAGGATTTCTGATTTGAGACATTATAAACATTTTTCTTCAGCAATTTGAAAGAAGCAAAACACAAGGGAAAATTTCTTTCACCTGATTCAATACTTTCCTCAAGTTCTTCATCATTGTCACAAATGAAACATGCAAGCTGACTTCTTTCCTTAAACTGCTGAAACTGGACACTTCTTGATGGAGGATATGCATTTGGTTGCTCTAAAAAATTAATCTCATAATCATCATTATATTCATCATATTTTGGAAAGTCAACTACATCTGCAATGTCATCCACAAGGAAAAAACTTGGTACGTCAATTTTCTCTTCAATAGGCTAATCCTTATCTTCTGCAACAAAGTTATTATTGAAAACTTCAAAAAAATGCATGAAACAATCAATTTTTTGCTCATGTTGAAAAAGATCGGGATGTAAATCAACTTCTTGTTTATGCACAACCTCATCTTCTTTTGCTACACCATTGTTCTCTGTATTTGCCACACTCTTTAAATTATGATTTTGCGGCATCTGACATGCTTGAAGATTGTCTTCCACTTCTTGAGCATTATTGAACATCTATTGTAAATACATAGACTTCCTCTCCATCAGAAGAAAAGATAAGTCTGATTGAAAGGTTGTTACATAATGGAGCATGGTATCAACTTCAGGAGGTTGGAATTCTTTAGGCAGTTTATAATAAAGACTAGAAAACCTCCTACTGAAATTTGAGATGGTTTCATCTTTCATTCTTCTCATGGAATAAAACTCTGAAAGGAGTAGATTCCATGACTTTCTCTCACCCCAAAATCTATGGAAAGCTTCCCCCAATTCATCCCACGAGCTAATCGACTGAGGCTGCAAATGTCTGAACCATGCTTTGGCATTTCCTTGTAAGGATTGAGAAAAGGCCCTCATAGACACATCATCATGTTCAATCTCAAAAAGGTCTATAAAATACTCAAAGCCCTGAATATGTTTTTCAGCTGAATTTCCATCAAGCTTTCCATCGAACCTAGGAAGGTACTTAAAATGTTTCAAACAAAATTCATGAAGGATGGGAGGCAATTTAATAGGATTGTATCTTTATTGAATCTTGGAGGGTGCAAGATTAAGACAAAAAGGTACAAGCTCAACTTTGGTTTCATTAATCTCACAAGAATGGTCATGAACATCATATGGTTCAGAGGAAGGAGCACGGTGAATATAGGTTATACAAGAAGGAGGTATACCTACATTTTTCCATCGAGGATATACAAGGGTAGATCTTTGGGCTTCATTTGAATGCAGTAAGTGAAGAAACATTATTTTGAAAAACTCAAGAAAGGACAAGAAGATATTGATAAAACAGAAAAGTAATTCTTGGACTAAACTTAAGCTCGAGTACCTAATTTTTCCATACTTCCCTTTGATATCTCTGTCAGCAGGTCTCATTCTCTAGTGGAGTCTTTCAATCGCATTTGAAGCTTGATTTGTGTCACCATGAAAACTTTAGCTCTGGATTCTTCTGCCAGTGGAATCACCTTCAACTGAGTTTTTGATGCGTGGAGTCGTCAGAGTAGAAATACAACCAATATGTGCTTAAGTGTCTATTGCTCTCAGACCTTAGAACTCAACCATGTCGTTCTTTCCCAGGGAAAATTTTCAATTTTGTCCTTGCAACGGTGTCAAAATGTTAGCACTCGGTAGTTTATTTGGTTTGTATCAAAGAAAGCCCCGAGGTAACTGTTTCAACCAACTTTAGATTGTATTCTGACCTATATAACCAGAGAAGGTTCTCTCATATGTCTAATGACTGGTAATAACTCAAATATTTCATCAATAAATGCACAGAGGTCAGATTCTGTAATAGGGCAAGTTTATTTTTGTTTTAAAAGGGCTTGTAGTACAAGCAAGAGAGAAAGTACCATTGAGCAATGGAGTCAATTTAAGAAAATGATAAAAACAAATGACTTAGTGACTGAACTTGAGAGGATAAAGGCTAAGTAAGAAACATTCTTTCAGTTTAAAATCATTGTGTGTGGTGGGATAAAAACACATGAAGCAACTCAGAGCACCATTGGGGATGAATTCGAAGTTAACTTAGAAGAAATATGGTTTGTCTAAATGGCGCGAATCTAGAGCATTGCGCGGTGAATTCTAGATTCGAAACCATGTTCTGATTCAGACAAAGATTACAGATATGAATATAAAGAGAACACTAAGGCACATATGCAAATAAAGAATACAATACATCATATTTCCACCGTTAGAATCTTTTCATCAAAGCTTCAGGACTTTTGCATTAAGTTTCAATCGGATAAAAAAAAACTAGAATCAATAGTCACTGTCTACATTGTTTTCCCAACCAACCTCTTTTACATGAAAATGATCCCCATATATAGAAAAATAATGTCACCCTTGGCTTCTAGGGTCAAACTACTCTCTCCTAGAATCATGGATCCGATTTCTTTGAAAGAGAATAATAACTTCAACGGATTTACTAAAAATACAAAACCCGACTTTGCCAAATCATAATCATAACCGAAATATTCTTTACAATCATTAATCATGATAAAAATTCGACCATATGGTTGTGATAAGTCATCATGTGCATTTTTGGACACTCTGTCACCCCTGCACAAGAATTCTTCTATGCAACAGTAACCTACAACAAAAACACAGTAGATTGCGCAGCAAACTCGGAAAATAGGAGTTAAATATGACATCATATCTCACTAATAAAAAACTATTTTTTGAAAATGAGATAGGGTTCTGTATTTAAGGTAGTTATAAAGAAAAACCTCTCTCGGTTTCTTTAAATTCATCTCCATCTGGTCGGAATACGTGTCGCAAAAACATTTCTCAGATAGGAAATCATGAAAACTGAAAAATAGGGCTCAAAGATTCCTTCAAATATAAAAAAATATGAAACATTTTTCAAATATGAGAGAATTTTTTCTTATTTGGTTTTTCCTCAACAAAAACCTCTTGAGGATTTTCAAAATTCCTCTCCAGTTGGTCATAAAATGATCTTGAAGTTGACCACTAAACCAATCATTTGTGCAATGCGACCTGTAGCATGTGTGTAGGAAAATCCTCTGCGTGAAAGCATCCTCTGTGCGACAACATCCTATGTGCGACATCATACACTGTGTGAAAAAATCCACTATGCAATGAAATCCTCTGCGCAACAACATCCTATGTGCGATAACATCCACTGTGCAATGAAATCCATTGTGCGACGAAATCCATGGCGCAATGAAATCCACTACACGATGACATTCTCTGTGCAACAACATCCCATGCGCGACAGCCCACTGTGCTATTAAATACACTGCGTGATGACATCCTTTGCATGAAAACATCTTATGTGCAACAACATCCCATGCGCGACATCCCACTACGCGATGAAATCCATTGCACGATGAAATCCACCGCGTGACGAAATCCACTGCACGGTGAAGTGCTCTGCACAGCGCGTAGAAAATTTTGCAACGTGTAGTTGCAAGTGGAAATGGAAATAATAAATGATAAGCTTCCTTTTGAAACTAACCCTTGGAGATGTTAGATGATTCCAGGCATAAAAAAAATATGGGTGCTAACAGGCACGACTTTGCAAATTGTTGGCAAACCTCTAACCTTAGCTATGAAAATCATGGTGCTAACAGACCTTATTGAAACTTGTCTTCTTTCTCTTTTTGAAGCTACAATGTCACCCCATTTATAAAATTATGACATCCTTCTTCAATTTTGGATTGCATTTCTGATTTTACCTCATTAGTATTTAGGGATTCTTCAACCTTCTTGCAAATTTCCTCTTAAAGTATTTTGGTAGATTATTCATCCAAGACCATTCTTTCTTCTTGATTTTGACAATTCTTCTTTTCTTTTTTCAATCTCTTGACCTCATCCAATAGTTTTTTATTATGGTTTTGTAATCTACATATCTCTTCATCTTTCTTTTTCAAATCTTCCCTTAACTCATTATTTTCCCACTTTGATTTACTATTATTTTCTTTCTTTAAGTTCTTAACCTCCTTAATGAGTGATTCATTAAGGGATCACATCTTAGATAGCTTCTCTCCCTTCTTCTTAATTTCTTCCTTTTCTTCTTTGAATTCATCTTGAATTCTATACAATTCCTTCATTTTTGTATCCCTGATCCATTTATCTGAGAAGAGTTTTTCAAATTCTTCCCATGTGGAGTGGAGTCTAGTATCTTCATCAAGGATTCTCCACCACTAATGAGCTCCACAAAAAAAAGAAAAATATGTCCCGCATGGAATTATACCAATACTCATACGATATTCATTTACCATCCTCAACCATTCCAATGGATTGATTTCATCTTTATATTCATCTCCACTAAAGTTAGGTATTGTCATTGATTCTTAATTGAGGTCTAACCCCAATCCTTAACTTCTAAACTAAGTATATTAAGGATAAATGTGTCAAATAGTTATAATCCTTGTTCCAATATGTTCTTTTATGTTTTATCTTTCCAACGGCTTTTGATTCAGCTCAATCTGGCATTTCAATCAAAATTTATGATAGTTTTAAGTGAACAAACCTTTGAAACCCTGATTTGGAGTTTGTCCTCCTAGACGACCTTCCTTCTGATGTATCTCTACAATTTCGACCCTTTTTATTCTAAACATGCGACCTGTAGTACTATGAAATGTCATATTTCCAATTCCATAGGTATGACCAAAATTGGATGTGCCAAGTGGAAGTTATGGTAACTTCCCCACACCTTGCTGATATTTGTCCTTTTCGGAAGAGAAAACCTTGTATAGTGTGCCCCACACAGAATAATCGATATAAATTCTAAAAATTGCACCCAAAATACTAAAGACTGTCCACTATCCAATGAAACTAGTCTCACTTATTTTGGATCCTCGCTGAAGAATATATGACTATTTTACCCGAAACACATGTTTGAGACTAGTTAATAAGACTAGTCAGATATCCTATCTTCCATAGGGTGTACCTCCAAAATTCTGATGAAATAGAAGATGAAATTTGTACCACATATACCTCAATATTTCTTCTGAATAACCTCCTATTTTCATAGTATTAAGCATCCTAGAAGAAACATTATAGCGAAAATTCTAAGATGACTTTATTGAGGAAGAAAAACCCTAATATTGGTGCTCGATACCAATTGTAATGATCCAAATAATTAAAAATGCCTTAATAGAACAGAAGTACATACCATGTAAAAAATCTGAAAGTGGATCACAACTCCAAGATATATAAGTTACATAATAAATCCTTAAATAATATGGGAACCCCCTCCAAATAACCAAATACCTTTCATAATTCACAATTCACCTCCCACAATAATGAATACATGACCTCTATATATACCTATTCACACTTGCACATGAGTCCCCTTTACCATTAGGATGACCTTATTACATATATATTTACACGTTACATGTACATTTAGGCCCATATATTCCCCCCTTGGGGTCATATCATATACATTTAGCCATATATATGCCTGCCTTGGGTCATAACATTCTTTCACATGAATTCTTTGCCCTTTATTTATAAATCTTCCATATTTATACCACATTCTTTGTGGGAGGGTACCCATATAATGGTTATAATCAAATGGAATCCCTATATTATTTGTGTGCAAAGTAGAGAGAACCATGGAACCTTGTGTAGCTTGTGCATGGTGTAATTTTTTGGTTGCCATATCATCACCTAGTCATATATGTCCAACCAATGCCTTTCAAGTGTTCCTTATAGATAGGTCCACTTCACATCCACATGTCCTTGTGTCAAGGGGTTTCCATGTGTCATGTTGTCATAGGTTTGTATTGGGAAGTGTTGCAAAGGAAGGAAGAGGGGGATATAACTTAAGAAAAATGAGATGGAGGATGTGCAAAAAAGGAATATGATGAATTATCTACATAAGAACTGTTAGAACCCTATATAATAGGGGATCAGTGTTCTGAATAGTATTTATCTTTTTCAGGCATATGTGTTTTCTCATGATGCATGGCGAAGGCGGCGGAAAGCGCCCGACATTGACCAAGCATAAGATGAGTGCTTGCGCACGAGCTCCAAGGCGAATTCTAGTGCAGTTTTAGCAACAAATGGTGGATTGGTTTGAATGGAAAAATTTATCTCTTGTGGGTAAATGTAAAATTGGGTTTATTAGCCTAATGTGGGTTTTATAATCCATGTTTGGCGAATTTAGCCAAAAGAAAATGGCCCCTCGGCCTTTTCATTTATGCAGAGTTTTATGAAAATTAATAAAATTTTTAGCAAAATGTATAGTGGCTTAGGGCCAACACCTGAATATTCAACTCCATAAACAAACAACAAACCCAATATCCAACGCCAGCGCCAACACCAAACCCCAAATCCCAAGCCTCGGGCTCGCTTCATTGACATAACATGAGACTGTCGGCTCTTATAAGCGCCTAAAGTTCATTTCACCAAGCGAATGTGGGATATGACCCGCAGAGAATAAAAAATATATGAAACACAGCTTTAAAAACCCTCTACCAGGGGTTTGAAACTGGATTCAAGGTGTCCAACTCGGAGGAGTCACAGTTGCAAAGGAAGGTTGTGTGTTCCTCGATTTTGCCCCTGCTGTTGGTCCTCGCCAGTATGATACTGCAAAGATACTTGACCCTTTTTGAACAAAGGAGCCTTTGCCAGAGGAATGGGATAGTTCTGCGAAATATGCAACATCATCTTCTACAAATAACCAGGGTCAAAGACCACCATCTGGAAGAGGCATTACTGAGGATTGCTCAAAGGCTATCAGTACCACCAGCGACAGAGATAAATGGGAATTTTGATGGTGTCATTAAAACATATGATAGAATCAGTGGAGATGTTTGCATTAACCTTTGTCCATGGGGTTTTGATGAGCACCATACAACTGAAGGAAAAGAGCTTCCTCCTGTTTCAATCGAACATTTTGAATCACTACCAGGCAAAGGTCTAGTTGCTACATCGACTGGCATACATATATCAACAGCACTCGATGCATCTTTTGACATTGTTGGTGGCAGAGTCAATATCCATGTTCTCATGACTTGAGCTGCATTTGCACTTGTGTTTATGGGAAACACCGTGGAAGGTGGATTACTTCTTGCCATGTTTAACCTTGCTTATATCGCGGAGTAATATTACACAAAGAGAGCATTGGGTGATGTTAAGGCACTAAAGGAAAGCACCATTTCTTCTATTTTCAACAGTGTGTTCTATTGCACCTGTGGGAATGCCATCAACAAAGGTTGCCTACAGATCTCTATTGGTTGATGTGGTCCAGCCAGATGCTGTTAAGGAGCTATGCAAGTTGTGGTTCATTGTATCTGGAGAGGCTGTTAAAACTTGTGCAGAGGAAAAATGTTTGCAAAACGAGGAAGCAATTGAAGGGTTATCTGATTCACAATATTTGAATAGAGAAAATATGGCATTGTTGGTCGAAGCCAAAGATAAGCCATGGGCACTCCTGTCATATTGTCAGCTGGTGAAATACAACAAATACAAAAGATGGCTCCAGATCCTTTCGTTCCTCTGAACATGATTGAAGATATAGCACAAACCTGCAGCGTTCACAACAAAGAGATTGCAATTGCTTCTATAATTTTCAACAAGCAAGATATCGCTTTACAAAGCCAAAATGATTTACATTCAGAGGAAGCATTGATGGGAATGACTAAAGGATATAGGATAAACAATTTTGAGTCCGAAGTTAACAAGGCAGATGCTGTGAAATGTTATATTTCCAGGATTCAATTTGATTCGAGTGAAACTAAAGACAATTTAAGTGAAGTGTTGCAGAGCTTAGAGTGTGTGTACAAAACCGATCCACCTCAAAAACAAGAAGATATAAGTGGAAAACAAAGATGTCAATGGATTGA
>JZKD02S1679579.1:392457-403112 GCA_000966675.3 Picea glauca | reverse complement strand
CATCTGTTCAACTTAGTTTCTATTTTCTTGCTTGGTGCATTAGCCTCTCTTGGCTATTGGATTGCTACCAGGATTCTCTTCTCAGTCAAGGTCAAGGTGCTCAGAGGGTGGCTTCGGCCAGTGTTTGGGTGACGAGGGTATCGTCAATGGTAAAATGAGCACAATCTTCTATATTCTAACACTAGAGATGTTGCAGCCCCAAGCCTCAGAACCATATAATATAACAAGTGGGACAAGAGTCTTAAAGATAAGTTTTTGTTTATCCCATAGCCAAAGGTCCACTGATTTATAATTTTTTTCAAGGCCACAATAAGCTCTCCATCCACCATTTATTATTTTCTCAATGCTATAGTTCTAGTTAATCTTGTGATGTAGATTGATTTTAAGATATGTGTATGAAGTCACTTCCTCCAAGTTATTGTTGTCATACACAAAATTATCACGAGATATTTTTGGATTTGATTACCATAACCTTTATCTTGTTAGTGTTCATAGTCATACTCGTACTAGAGCATAAATACTTGAGAATTCTTAGTTTCTTGTTGAGATAATACGGAAACCTCACCATAAGAATAATGTCATCATCATAAACAAGAAGAATGATTATTATTCTAGCTAAAGTTGTGTCGACACACCCTACTTCTTCTAAACATCCCTCTAACTTGTCAATGTATATGCAAAAAAGGATAGGGGACAAGGGACAACCTTGCTTAGCTCCAATATTATAGTTAATATCTTTTGACCAACCCTTAGTGTTACTAAACTTGGTAATAATGTTCTCGTACAACCTTATTCTTGAGGCTCTCAACTTGAAAGGAACTTTTAGCTCTTCTAATATATTCCAAATGTTAGTTCTAAGAACTGTGTCAAGCATTTTTCTAAAGTCAACAAATCGACATAGGATATTCATTTTATTATTACAACACTCATCCACAATGATCCTAAGTGAAATAAGGTGGTCCTTGGTTAAATGATAGCTCCTAAATCTATCCTGGACTTTAGCCTTTTTTCCCTGATTTTCTTTCCATATGCTAATCTTCTTTTCCAAAATAATTCTATATAGATTAGCTAAAGGAGGGATAATCATAATGTTCCTATAATTAGAGGGGTTGTTTTTATCCCTACTTTTAAAAATAAGAATAATGAGGCTTTGAATCCATGTTTTATGGAAGCCCTACTTGACTAATAGATTGAAGAGCTTGTGAATGTGAGGGATGAGAATAGACCCTTCAATTTTTAGGATTTCAACTTGGTAGTCTTTGATGCCCTTAGTTTTCCCTTTTGCAAGTCACTTAACCCCAAACTCTATGTCTTCTAAAGAAAAAACTTCTTCCTCTATGAAAAGGGCTTGAATGTTGTCCACAACATTAGGGGATTCATAAAAAAATTTAAGGTATGAATTCTAGTCCACTAAGGAAATCATATTGTTTTCTTTAGTTTTACGAGTTAGAATTTGCCACCAGAATTTCTTAGGATCTAGGTTAGAGAGGTGTAAGAGCTTATTTTGCTTTCTATTTATATAGTACATTATTTTTCTTCTTTTAATTAGAGCTTTATACCTATTTATCTTGTCATATTTGGGGACTCATTAGAGGCATCCCTAATGGCTCTTCTAATAATCCTACACTCTTTATGTTACACTTTTGATTGACACAAAATCAATATAATATTGAATTTTACTCAATAAAAATTATTTTTCATATCAAAAGAATTCATTATTAAACCTTTATTTTCATTCGTAAAAATTCAAAATAATAATATTTAGTGTAAATAAATAGTTGGAAACATTAAGAAACAAATTTAATCATATTATCTTAAAAATTTGAATATACTAGACTTAAAAAAAAAACAACTTATTTATATGATAGTAACATGTGAATACAACAAGATAGTATGAGGGTGAGGGTGAGGGTGGGGGTGGAGGGAATAATAGAGAAAACTTAATATTTTTTCTCTATTATTCCCCCCACCCTCAGTGGGGGTGGGGGGAATCATAGAGAAAACTTAATATTTTTTCTCTATTATTCGTCCCACCCCATGAGGATGGGGGTGGGAGGAATAATAGAGTAAAATTATTAAGTTTTCGCTATTACAAGATTTCTAGGAATAATAAAGAAAACTTAATAAGTTTTCTCTATTATTCCCCCCATCCCCACTGAAGGTGGGGATTCCCCCCATCCCCACTGAGGGTGGGGATTGGGGGAATAATAGAGAAAACTTATTATTTTTTCTCTATTATTCCCCCCACCCCCNNNCACCTTTAAGTTTTATCTATTATTCCCCCCACCCCCACTCACCACCCTAGGGGGAATAATAGTGAAAAAAGATTAAGTTTTCTCTATTAACTTGGAATGAATATTCCATGCATCACCACTGGTAGGGTAAGAATGTCCAACTGTTATGAACCAAATACTTGCATAAATAAACACCACAGATATTCAGAGAACAATATAGAATAAAACCACTCTTTATTATAAGAAAACCCTTGAGGTAGGGAAGCACCATACAATGGATCCTATTATGGAAGGGATCCTTTCCTGTTCACTTTCCTCTTCAAGGGGGCATCCTACTATTGAGATACACGCTCCAAATACAATGATTCTCCTCCCCCCATTACAATGCTTGAACGTCTTTATATAGTGCTACCAACCACTTAAGAACGTTCTAGAGGAGGAACCTTCTAAGAAGTCCTCTTACATTTATTATATCTAACTACCATAGTGGGCCTTATTTAATACTATAATGGACCTAGTCCACCTTACATTGAATGGAATCCACTATTATCACTATGGGCCCTTCGGGCCCCCCCACTACCCCTATAGCTACACTACATTCCATCCCCCTTAGGAGAGCATTGTCCCCAACGTTTGTTATGAGGGTGTACAACCATATGCCAGGGTCCCATGGATAAGTTTGGACCATAGTGCTGAAGTAGACTGGAGAACCAGGGTCCCATGAAGAAATGAAAGCCACCATGTTAAAGTAGTCCAACCACCACTGTAAACCTGGGTCCCATGTCCAAGTGTTCATGTGAACTCCACATAGAAGATATCGGAACATAGGAACCAACTGAAAATGATGATCCAAAAACCTACGCTGGTCATGCGGCTCGAAATATGTAAAATTGACCAACCATTCATCCACTACTACCGTTGAATAAAAAAATGGAAGAATAATATGAAGGGAAGGCTTTGTTGTACTCTTTAGGATGGATTCTACATGAGGTGGAGTAGATTCATGAAATAGAAGATGGAAGTGGTTGTCATCCCAAAAATGACAACGATACGAATCACCACAATTAGCCTCAAAAGCATACCAAACATACATTTCTTGATTATATTCAGCCATGATGTCCTCCATAATATATTCCTCCTGTATTCTAGCTTTGTTCTTTCTCCAACTATCCTTTGAGTCATGCATGCAGGTTTGGAGGGCTTCTAGGTGTGGTTCCAAAGCCCTTTGGATTTTGTTACATAAAGTATCCTCGAGGATTTGACAGAAACAATTCATTGAAAACACCACATAAAATAAAGATATTAAAATACTATATGCAATGACACTGATCTGGTAGTAATCTGAGCACCCTATGACAAGTTATGAATTTTGTAGCCACGTCGCCATCACAAACCCCCCCCCGCAAAAAAATAAAAATGGTTGATTTTAAATCAACGATATATTTACTTTCTAGGCTCCAATTCATATGGTTTTTTTTTTAAATTGGGTGAAATTATGAGAGGTACTCAGATATATAATTTGTTTCAACATATGTTTCCTTTAGGTTCTACAGAAACAAAACAAAATGTGCAATCATTTGTGGAAAAAACCTTGAAAATTGTAGATTTTAAAATGTCAATAACTTCACTTCTCGGATCCGTTTTGGATGATTTATTTTTCAAATCAACTATTTTTGAAAGAGGAACTCATATAAGGAACCATTTTCTGAAAATTATTCACCAAAATCTACATAAAGCATCTGGAGTGTCGCGACCCTCCTCTTCTGCTTCAAAAACAAATCTGCAAAATAAAAAAGATTTTCCCACAATTACAACCAAGGAAAGAGCTATGATACCAATTGTTATGAACCAAATACTTGCATAAATAAACACCATAGATATTTAGAGAACAATATAGAATAAAACCACTCTTTATTATAAAAAAACCCTTGAGGTAGGGCAACACCATACAATGGATCATATTATGGAAGGGATCCTCTCATGTTCACTTGCCTCTTCGAGGGGGAATCCTTCTATTGAGATACACGCTTCAATTACAATGATTCTCCTCCCCCCATTACAACGATTGAACCCCTTTATATAGTTCTAACAACCACCTAATAAAACTCTAGAGGAGGAACCTTCTAGAAGTAGAACCTTCTAAGAAGTCCTCTTACATTTATTATATCTAACTACCATAGTGGACCTTATTTAATACTATAGTGGACCTAGTCCACCTTACATTGAATGACCTCCACTATTAATAATCTTATAATAATCTCTGTCACTTATAATAATCTTTGGGATTCCATGTAGCTTTTGACCTGTCTCCATGAATACGGTAGCAACTGTATTGGTTCTGAAAGGATGAGAGAGCGCACAAAAGTGTGTGTACTTGGTAACTTTGGTAACCCTGTGATGAAATCCATGGAAACCTCCTCCCAATGCTGACTTGGAATGGATAATGGTTGTAAAATACCTGGGGTCTTAATTGTTTCCACTTTATTTTGTTGGAAAACCAAACATTCTACCACAAACCTTTGAACATCAATTTTAAGGCCATCCCAAAAAAATTCCCTCTTGACCTTGTGATAGGTTTTCCAAAATTCTAATTTCCCTCCTACGAAAGAGGTGTGCAATTCCAAAAGTAACTTTTGTTTGAATTGGGAGTTCTTACATAAATATAAGCGATCGTTGTACCATAGTGAATCATTTTTCCATGTAAATGCATCAGATGCACTGGAATCCTACTGCAACATTTGAATGAGAGCCCACACTTCTTCATCATTCTTCCATTCATCCCTTGCTTATATTATCCAACCAGGTTGGATGATAGAGATAGCACAAATAAATGCCTCAACATCTTCATCCTTTATTGAGAGTACATCTGCCACAACATTTTGCTTCCCTGTTTTGTAGATGATTTCAAAGTCATAACCCAACATATTGGTAACCCATTTTTGTTGCTCTTCTGAAGATAGTCTTTGTTCCAAGAAGTATTTAAGACTGTTATGATATGTTTTGACCTTGAAGTGCCTACCTATTAGGTAAGGGTGCCATAAGTCCTTTCCCTTGAGTGGTTGAATTTTAATATAAAGGGGCATTCCTTCTTTCATTAGAACAACACCAATGCCATTTCCCAAGGCATCACATTCCACAATAAAGGTTTTTGTGAAGTTTGGTGTGGTCAAGACAGGAGCTTTGCACATTGCCTCTTTAAGTTGTTCAAAAGCTTGATTTTCCTTTGGAGTCCATGAAAATGCATCCTTCTTAGTTAATGCAGTTAAAGGTGCTACTATTCTTCCATAGTTCCGAACAAACTTGCAGTAGTAACATGTCAAACCCAAAAATACTCTAAGATTCTTCAATGTTTTGGGAATCGGCAAGTCCATCATGGATTTAATCTTGTTAGGATATATCTTGACACCTTCATGATATACAATATGACCCAAATACTCTACCTCCTTCATCCCAAAGAAACATTTGGATGTTTTGGAATATAGTTGTTTCTCCTTTAGTAGTTGTAGCACCCTGTCAACATGTCGAACATGATCTTCCCAAGACTTGCTATAGTTTAGTATATCATCAAAAAATACTAAAACAAATTTTCGAAGGAAGGTCTTGAAAATGGAATTCATCAACCCTTGGAATTTGGAAGGTGCATTCGTAAGGCCAAACATCATGACAAAAATTCATAATGGCCTTCATGAGTTTTGAATGTTGTTTTTTGGATATATTCTTCCTTCATTCTAATATGATGGTACCATGAACGAAGATCCAACTTTGTGAAGTAGATTTCTCCATGTAGTTCATCTAACAATTCATCAATGACGGGAATGGGAAAATTATCTTTAATGGTGATCTTGTTGAATTCTCTATAATCTGGACACATACACCATGATCCCTCTTTCTTGACTACCATTACCATCGGTGCAGAGTAAGAACTTTGGCTAGGTCTAATAATGCCAACCTCTAAAATTTCTTCAACCATACGCTCAATTTCACTCTTCTGGGCATAAGGGTATTTGTATGGCTTGATGTTAGGAGGAACACTCCCAAGAATTAAGTGAATATCATGATCATGATCATGAGAGGGTGGAATATCTTCAAATACTTTGGAATTCTTATAAATGATCCCTTGGAGATCGAGAGGAATTGATGGATTAGATGTTTGAACATATAGTGAGCATAGTTGTACAATTACACCCTAATGCCTCTTTTTCAATAATTTTTTCATGCCATTAAAGCTTACCACCTTACTGGGTTTCCCTGTGATACCCCTTAACTCAAATTCCTTTCCTTCCAATGAAAATTTCATGAAAAGTTCTTGAAAATTAAAAGCCACTATTTCCAATGATTGTAACCATTGGACCCCTAGTACGACATTTGCACCACCCATGGGTATAGCAATCATTGGACTATTCATTACATATTCCCCCATACTAAGATTGATCTTATGGCATTTTCCTGAGCAATTGATAGTTCCTCCATTTTCAATCATTACTTGAAACTTTGGCGTTGCATATATAAATCAATTATGAGTACTACCAAAATAAATTAGTATTATTACCTTTTTCTTCTTGATATATCCTTCGATCTTGAGGGTTTGAGGAGTGCTAATTCCAGCCAATTCATGACATGATATTGTAGGAGTCATCTCTTTAGAATAAATCTCTTCTACATCTTCATCTTGAGATGGTTCTAATTCTTGTTCTTCTTCCTCTTCACAATCTATGTAGAATAATTTCTTCTCACCACACTTATGTCCCTTACTGTACTTGATGTCACAATTAAAGAATAAACCTTTTTCTTTTCTAAATTCCTCCAATTGTTGACGTGTCAACCTTGTAGGTTGAGGTGGTTTAGAAGAAGGAACATTATTCTCTTGATAGATGTTAGGGGTGGTCCTTCTAGTAGCCATAGCCACATTTTTACTTTCAACATTTCTCGCCACTTGAACACATTCTCCAATGATTTTGGTTCCCAAATGCAAACCTCATTTTGAATGTTATCCTTTAAAGTTACTATAAAGACATCAATTAGGTGCTCATCTAGAATATTTGTTACATTTATATTCAATCTTTGGAAGTTCTCAATGTGCTCTGGAACTGGACCCTTTTGCTTGAGACTTATCAATTGGTTGAAGAAGGTATTTCTCCTTGTATCCTCATAGTGTGCTATCATTTATTCCATGAAAATTGTCCAAGTGGCAAGCGATTTACGAAAAGATAACCATTGATACCACACAAACTGATTAGGTTATAAATATAAGGACACCATTCATACCTTTTCTGTGTGTGGCACATCATGTAAATCAAATAATTGCTCCATATGGAGTATCCATGTGATTTGATCCTTGCCATCAAACTTCCTCATATCGATCTTATGAAAGTGGTTGGTCTTCAACCCAAAGATGGATTTTATCTAGTCTTGATTCATCTTCATTGTGTCCTCATCATGAATTTCATGGGATACAATGTCACTTTCGGGTGGCCTCTCTATTAAAAACTTTCTCAACCCTTCCATGATCTCCCCTTTTAATCCATCCATATTAGTATCCATCATCGCTTCTAGCTTAACTTCAGTTGAATCCATCATCCTTTGTAGTTCATCTTTTGTTACTTCCTTCTTTTGTAATTCATCAATGTCCTTGCACATTTCTTCACCTTCATCAAGAGTCCAAGTAGGATTGTCTGAGGGCTTATTTGGTTTAGAAGTTCCCTTATTTGGTGACATGTTGGCCAAGTATCATTGCAAGGTAGGAATTCCTAATTGGCTTAGGCAGAGGTCCTCACAGACAAGGGAGTGTCAGGTGTTATAGCTCTCTAATATACATGCGGGGTCCAACAATAATACTCGGCCCAATATCTCAGTGCACTAACTAAGGAGGCTTGACCATTCCCTTAGCCATACTATCTGACTACCCAGGTACTAAAGAGTGATCGCCCAATTGTTGTTCTTGGTGTAGTATAACAACAAGATGACCAAATGGTTTACTCGGTTGGTCTCATGATTCTAGGGGGTCTCCCAATATATGCCATGTACGTGGGAGCTCAAATATGTAGTAGTGGTGTATAATGTGCAACCATTTCAAAGGGGCCTTCCAATATACTCTAGGTACGTGGAAGAACCATATGGTCCCTGGGTTGTAGCACTGACAAGTAATGACAGCTCCTACGTTTAGAGACGTCGGAATACATCTGTACCTAGAAATCCCTAAGATTCTCCCAATTGTATGTGATACTCCTTTTATCCCACTTTATTCCACTTTTTGAATCACCCCAATTGGATCTTCTAGTCAAAAGATATGCAAATTTCCAAGAAAAAAAATGCACCTTTTAAAACCCTGATTTGGAGACTGTTCTGCTAGCCAACCTTTCTTCTACTTTAGCTCTGCAATTTCGTCCCTTCTGAGTCTAAAATTTTAGCTTGAGGTATCCTGGTGTGTTTTCTTTCCAACCCCACAGGTTAGACCAAAATTGGATTCTCCAAGAGAATTTTATGATAACTTTCCCAAGATGTGCTGATTTTTCCCTTTCAGGAAAGCGAACTTGTACAACCTACCATGTGTCACTGTATTCACTTCAAAATTTGAAATTTTCACCAGTAAAACTTCGGTCTGTACCCTAACCAATGGAACAGGTCTTATACAATTTGGAGGTCTTTAGCTTCAGATATAATATTTTCCCCAAGAACACCTATTTTAGACTGAAATCTAGACCAACCAAAAACACTAATTTCCTTAGAGAATAAATTTCAGAGTACAATGAATCAAGGAATTAAATTTGTACACAAGATACTTCATTATTCTGCCTTTGTATTGTAAAAATTTCAGAACCTGAAACCAAGCCAAAAAAAATTGGGAGCGAAAATTCCAAGAAGAGTTGTTTTAGACTAGTTTCAGGACTAGTCAAAAACCCTAACTTGAACATAATGTATCTCCAAAAATAGAACGAACCAAGATCTAAAATTTGGATCCATGTTAGCTCTATATGTCTCCTCTACACCATAGAAATTCTAGATCCCTAAATCTTCCAGAAAAAAATTGTAGTGAAAATTCGAAGAAGACTTGTTTTGAAGAAGCCAGTCCTGAGGATTGTCTAGCTCGGATACCAAATGTTAAGAACCAAATATCAAAATAGCATAAAAACCTCAGAATAAGTACTCAACGCCTTAACAAATATATAAATTCAGATGATAAGCCTCTTCGAGGGGGCAACCTCCTTATACATCATATGAATTCACAAATATAAGATGATTCCAAATGAAAAGGTCTCC
This sequence comes from Picea glauca, assembly GCA_000966675.3. NCBI lineage: Eukaryota > Viridiplantae > Streptophyta > Pinopsida > Pinales > Pinaceae > Picea > Picea glauca. The sequence continues at coordinate 393,621 of JZKD02S1679579.1, read as the reverse complement.
TTAGTATATATAGGAGACTAGGAGGTACAATTACAACTAATGGACCCAAGTTGACATAAATAAAATAACAATACTAATGTAATACGCCCCAATTAAGGGGTAATGTGCCACGATTTAGGGCTTAAGAGTAATAAAGAAAACTTATGAAGTTTTCTCTATTAACTTGGAATGAATACTCTCTGCATCACCCCTGGTAGGGTAAGAATGCCTAACCTCCCATTGCACTTCTAAGGTTTTGATTCGTTGTAGGGAATAGGAAATTCATCATCCAAATTCCACTTTAAGGATGTAGAAATACAGATAAGGAATATTATTACATATTCCCACTATTATGCTAACATGGACTTTAATACATGATTTCAACTAAAAAGTTTCAAACTTGTAGCTAAGATTATACATGTACCCAAGCTATGGATCATGAGAAGGTTTCATTCTAATGTAAAGTGTGCTTCAAATAGCCCACTACAAATGAAAACCATGAGAAACTAATCACAACAAAAGTCTTATTGGGTTATGAGCCCTCAAAATTTTTAAAAAATAGTGTGTTGCAAGGTTTGACTCTTTGAAGATTAGCTTGGGAGTTTGTCAAGGTTTGTTGAGAGGAGTTTAGGCAAAATTTACAGAACACTTAAATCATGTAATTTTTTTTCAATAGAAAAAGAGAAAGTGAAAAAGAGAAAATAAAGAGTGAAGAAAAATAATATATATGATTTTTGATATATGATTTTATGTTTAAATTAAATTAGTTATTATAGAATAAACATCATAAATTTTAGTGAATTATTAATTATAATTCATTTTAAGAAAGAAAAAAATGAACATATATACTAATATCAATAATATTAATTTACATGCTTTTCAAAATATTTTATTTATTTGATTTAAATTTGTTTTAACATTTTAAAATCATTTTTATATATATATATATACATATATATATAAAATTAAAAAAACATTTTTTTTTAAATCTAAATTATATATAATCTATTAACAATCTGTTCATCAAACACACCCATGTCATAAAGTGGGTGGAGAGAATATAATTGTAATAACTTGTTCAGAACCATTAAAATTATACCTAAATGACAAGAAAATATATATATAAAACACAAGTTTGAGGGATTAATTTAATTAATCATTATTATTAATATAATAATAATATTG
>JZKD02S1679579.1:348716-368968 GCA_000966675.3 Picea glauca | reverse complement strand
TACTTTGACCTTTTGGGGCTTCTAGATGACATATGAGGGTCCTCCAACTTCGTAAGGCCATAACTCTCAAACCGTGAGGAGTTATGTAACGTTCCACATACCACTAGAAATGGAATAAAATTTACTATCCATATAGAATACTATTACCTTCAAATATATCAAAAATAATATTGTTATCCATCAAATAAACTTGGGTCCATTACCCAAACCTGGGTTCTCCAACTTCACATGGTCATAACTCTGTAACCGTGAGGAGTTATGTGACGTTCCACATACCACCAGAAATGACATGACAAGAACTATCCATATAGGATAGTTTCCATGAAAAATTCAGTATCTTTCATCTCATTATTCCACAATTAGGCATGTGTTCTCTTACTCCGCAAAGCGTCTTCCCGTGAGGGCTTTCACCATAAAGGGACCACTTTGGAGTTCATCCATATTTACTTCTTATCAACCATGAAAATACAAGAATGAGTCATCTTTATATCAAACAATATTGGGTCCATTACCCAAACCTTTGTGTTGCGAGGCTTTCTTCAAGGGTTGACATCAATGACAACCAACCTTAATCAACAAGCACAACAATTAAGTTGGAAGCACAGAACTAGATTGGATTTACGTCACAACAATTAAGCTGGAAGCACAGTGCTAGGCATATCTCAACACAAAAATTAAGCTGGAAGCACAAAACTAGACTGGATTTATGTCACAACAATTAAGCTAGAAGCACAGTGCTAGGCATATCTCAACACAACAATTAAGTTAGAAGCACATAACTAGACTGGCTTTACGTCACAACAATTAAGTTGGAAGCACAGTGCTAGGCTGGCATATCTCAACACAACAATACTCCCCCTTTCAAGGGAGGTCCTTTTGGACTATACCAAGCTTATCTCGAAAGTGCTCAAACTTTACACGAGATAGACGCTTGGTCAACACATTGACAACTTGTTCATCTGTGCTAACATATTGGAGATTTATGGCTCCTCTCTACACCGTGTCATGGATGTAATGATATCAGATATCTATGTGCTTCGATTTTTCATGAAATACATGATTCTCTGTTATCTTTATCAACTCTGGTTGTCACACGGGATCGTGGTTGCTTCCATCTCTAGGTCGAATAGACCGGTCAACAACTTTCGAAGCCATATAACTTCGCAACTGGAAGAACACGCAACAATGTATTCTGCTTCCGCTGTACTGAGAGCAATGCTGGATTGCTTCCTACTCTGCCATGAGATCATGGTTGATCCCAAACTGAAACAACATCCTAAAGTGCTCTTTCAGTCAGAGACACTTCTAGCCCAATCTGAATCAGTGTACCCATTCAATGTGAAATCATGATCTCCATCATAAATAAGACCAAAATATAATGTACCTTTAAGGTACCTCATGACATGTTTTGCAACAACTAGGTAAACATGTCTGGGTTCTACCAGAAACTGACTCAAAGTGTTCACGGAAAAACAAATATCTTGTTTGGTGTTCGTCACATACATCAGTGATCCAATGATCTGTCTATACAACGTGGCATCAATCAATTCTGACGAAGTGTCTAAAAGTAGCTTTAGCTTCGTTTCCATTCGTGTATTCATGGACTTGCACTCTAACATGTCAAATCTCTTCAGGATTTCGACTCCATACTTCCCTTGGTTAAGGAATATTCTCTCTGGACTCTGCCATACCTCAAGACCTAATAAATAATGCATTAGGCCAAGGTCTTTCATCTCAAATTCTAAAGTGAGCTTCTTCTTACATTTGGTGATGAGATTTTCTTCTCCAGTTAAGAATAAGTCATCCATATACATCAACAATATCATCGGCTCATCGTTTATAACCTTGAAGTAGAGGCTAGAATCTTCTTTACTCTTGGTAAAGCCCAAGCTCATCAGAAAACTATCTATCCTAACATACCAAGCTCTAGGAGCTTGCTTCAATCCGTATAGAGCCTTCTTCAACTTGTAGACATAAGTCTTCCTGTCTTCAACTTCAAATACTTGAGGTTGCTCTTTATACACTTCTTCTTCGATGAAACCATTTAGAAAATTTGTCTTTACGTCCATTTGGTGTAACTTCCACTTCATCTTAGCTGCAAGGGCTATGATGGTTTTGATTGAAGTGTATCTGGCTATAGGAGTGAATGTCTCTTCATATTCAATGCCTTCCTTTTGATAAAATCCACGAGTGACAAATCTTTCTTTATACTTCTCAATACTTCCATCAACAACATGTTTTATTTTGAAGCACCATTTGGAAGATACCACATCCTTGCTCTTCGGTCTGGTAACTATTTCCCATACATCATTCTTTATTATGGATTGGTATTCTTCTTTCATGGCATCTGCCCGTTCTTTATTCTGAATGGCTTCTTCAAAGTAGGTAGGCTCCTTTTCTAGGATATCACACATCAAATCCATATAACTAGAGAATGGCTTAGGTCTCTTTACCCGTCTCATGGTTCCTTCGGGAACACCATACTTCTCTCCATCTTGAATAAGCCCCCTAGCCCAAGCAAGCTTTCTCTTATGGGAGATTATCATCTGAGGAGGTTCTTGAAATTCTACTATGTCATGATCTTCTATAATTTCCTCATCAGGGGAAGTTACGACTTCCCTCACTAGTTCTGCAGCTTTGGGAAACTCCCTCACTGATTCTGCAACTCTGGGAGCTACAGGTTCCTGTTCATATACTTCTTCAAGCTAGCATCTTCTCGATTTCTTGAGCGCTGCATATTCATCAAAGGTCAGATCCTTGTCGATCTCAATGTGATAGTGACCTGGTATATAAATCCTGAAGGCCTTGGAGACCTCACAGTATCCCACAAATATTCCCTTCTTTCCTGAGGGTTCCAGGTTGTTTCTCTTATCTTTCAGAATGTGTACAAATACTAGGAAACCAAATATTTTGAGATGGCTTACCTCTGGCTTCTTTCCGATGAACATCTCTTCCAGGGTCTTAAACCCAAGTGCACTATGGGACAATTGGTTTTGTACATATATGGTTGTCATTGTTGCGTCTGCCCATAAGCACATTGGAAGATCTTGATCATGCATCATGGTCTTCACTGATTCCATTATAGTTCTATTCTTTCTTTCTACTACACCGTTCTATTGAGGATTATAGGGAGTGGTGAGATCCCTCTTGATCCCGACATCTTTGCAGAAGTTCAAAAACTCTTTTGAGGTGTATTCTCCTCCATTATCTGACCTGAGTATCTTGATCTTTCTTTCAGAAAGATTCTTTATCAAGGCTTTGAATTCCTTGAATTTAATGAACAATTCATCTTTTGATTTCAGAAAGTACACCCAGGTCTTACGAGAATAATCATTAATAAAAGATACATAGTATACATACCCTTGTGCACATCCATTGCACACGCCTTCATGGTCAACCTTGAGTTCTGGTAGACCTGTGACTGCTTTGCATACATATGGTAGCGCCTTGTAGTTGATGTGGGATAATATTCTATGCCAAAGTTCACATGGATTCTCAATGGCGTGGGTCATGGAATCTTCTGAGTGACCCTTTAGCTTATACAGGCCACCTTCTTCTTTTCCAATGACGATTGCTTCTTTCAAGGTTTTTCCTTTAGCCCACATAATAACTTCTCCATCTATAAAGGAAACTCTGAAGCCTTTATTTTCTAAAGATGAAATGGAGAGTAGGTTCTTTGTCAAACATGGTACATAGAGTATGTCCTTCATCTTCATTGAATTCCCTGAGTTGAGCTTGTAGTTTGATTCTCCCACTCCCTTGATAGGGTATTGATAATCATCTCCAAGTGTTAATTTTTGAGAGAACTTCTTTTCTGAAATGAAAGAGAGAATATCTCTTTGTCCTATCATGTTCTTGGAGGCACCACTATCAATGAGCCAAGTGTCCTCTCCAGGTGTTACCGATCCTGAGAGGGCCGAGATTAAGACATAGTCTTTAATTTGTTCTCTTAACATCTTTGCAGGTGGCTCTTCATCTTCAAATGCATGGGAATGGTGCCTCTTATTTTTCCTCTTGTATTCTTCTCATCTAGTTGGACAATATCTCGCAATATGTCCCATCTTGTTACAATGGTAGCATTGAACAAATGATTAATCTCCTTCCTTTCGTTGTCTTTTCTTCTAGAATCTCTTTGGATGAGATTCTTTATGACTGAATTTGTTTTGGGGGTGAGACTCTTTATGAGTTTCTTTCTAGAATTAAGAATTCTTTCTTCCTCCTTTAGTATGAGTAACTAGGGCTTGATCTTCATCTCTTTCTAGTAAAGCCTCTCAGTTAGCTACTCTTGTTTCTTCTTGATTGCATTCTTCCCATAGACCGTCAAATTTTAGTTTCTCCGTTCTGGCACAAATCGTTTGGATGAATGCATCCCAAGGTCTTGTGAAACCATTAAGGACCGTCATTATGAGTTCATATTCATCTATGGTATCTCCAATATCTTCTAGTTGTTATTTGAATTCTGATATTCTAGAGAAATATTCTTGGATCGATTCTCCTCTCTACATCCTTGTATTCTTGAGTTGAGTTCTTAGATTCATCTTTTGGTTTATGTTCTTTCCTTCATATCGTCTATTTAGGGCATCCAACATTTCTTTTGGATTCTTCTTTGATGACACATATGGAATTGAGTGATCTTTGATTGAATCTGCAATGATTCTTTTGGCCCTGATCGTGTCCTTTTCGTGCTTTGCTTTGTCTACATCATCGTCAGGTTCCGACGCTTCTTCTTTGATGAATATTGCTAGGCCATTCTTTTCAAGAATGAGACCAATCCTATACTTCTAGGAATGTAAGTTTTCCACACCTTCCAGCTTGTCAACAAGCTTAGTGCTTGCACACATCTTTTACTTGGAGCTAGGAAAATGTCCAAAAATGAAAATGATCAAAATTAAATTCTGAACTTACCAGGAGATGCGCTTGGCTGAGGCAAGTATCCTGGTGTGTTTGGATCTGAGAAAATCCAAATTTTACCCCTCCAAACTTGATCTACAGATTTCTGGACTGGTGCTTCTGGTTTTCTGGTACTTCTGTTACTCTGGTATTTCTAGTACTCTGGTTTTCTGGTACTTCTGGTACTTTTTGAAAACTACGGTTTCACTTTTCGGGAGATCTAGCCACTAAAACATTACGCTGAGGATGCCAAAGTGATCCTTGAGGAAGGGCGCACTTTTCTAGATGGTCTTAGGGCTGAAATACTTCATCAACAAAAATCCCTAATTTGCATGTACGACAACAGTGACGTTTTTCACTTTCTCTTGTGAAAGGTGCTCTCTCCAGCTTAGCTCTGATACCATGTTAAGGTTTAAGCTATTATTAGAGTTCTTTGCATTTCACTTGATAACAATAGCATAAGATAGGATCACTAATAAATACACAATCACAAGAGACACATCATTTATCCTGGGAAACCCTCATGGGGGAGAAAACCCAACAAAACTTCCTTATTATAGATAGCCAATACAATGCCAAGAGATAACTCAAACAAATACAAAAAGTCCTCTCCCAAGAATGTGCCTCTCTGTCTCTCTCTCTCTTCTCCAACTGTAGCTCCAAAACTTGCTTCTCAATGAACAAGTGAGTGTGTATCTAAATGAGGTGCTAGCCTCCTTATTTATACAACTCTGGCACGTGTGGAGGTGTCTTTTCACTTGCAGGGCTGGCTTCTCAATCTGGGTGGTTATAACCGCCTTTAATATATTTTGGGGCCTCTTTAATATATTCTGGGGACGACTTCTTATTCTGCCTATTACAATTATGTTTTGACCAATCCGCAAAAGGGGATTTGGTCTTTTACAATAGCTGACATGATCAATCCGCAATAGGGGATTGATCTAATGAATAATACAACAATAATAATTAGAATACACTTTGCAATTACATTATTTCAACACTAAGGAGTTCCACTCATAGTCAACAATGGAATCGACTTGATGCATCTACAGGTATGTTTTCTGAACTACTGGTCGAAACTCGCATATTATCTCTTTATTTGCAACTGTTTGGGATTCATACAATGTATTCAATTCATTATCCGCTTGCTGGATTTTTTCGAACTTCACATGCTGTTCTAGCTGATATAGTGTGATGGTTGCTTCTGCATTAAGTGATTGGATATTTGTGCACAAGTCCTCCAATGCATGGTTGCGTCTTGAGATGATGCCCATCCAATAACTTACCTCTTTGAAGATCTTAGTGCACTCGACAGTTCGTTTGTGCAAGTTTTCTCTTGCATTATTCCCTTCTAAGACAATCTTCTCCATTTTCTCTCGGAGCTTCTTGGGTTACAATTCAACTTCTTTCTTTTTGTCTTACAGTTGTGCTTCGAGGCTCTATGCTCGCTCTACCAGTTCTGACCAAGCGACTTGAATCAACTCAATCTTCTCCTCAGGCTCACTTGTTGTGTTGGACCCTGGTAGTTGAGGCGTTGTCTTCTTGATCATCGTCCAGGTCTCTGAAAGTTTTTCTTTGAATTTCTCCACGTTTAGTTCTGCCTGGATCTTGGAGTGTTCCTACTGTGTCCATTGGGCTTGCGCAATGAGTCCTTCCTCTCTCCATAATTCTACATCTCTTTCAGCCTGTTGAATCCTCTGCTCCAGCTGTTCATTTGAGGCTTTGATTATTCCTGCCAGGTCGGATGTTGGTAGTTGCACAAGCTCACTGGGTGAAGGGGTGGCATCCATGGGTACTCAAACTTGTAGTGGAAATCTAGTCGCCATCAATTGTGCATAAGGTGTCTCCACCTCTTCTTCTCTTGGGGATGGACTTTGTGATTGGTGTGTAAGTTGAGCCTTCAATTTTGCTGGGAATTGAGGACAATCTTTTGTCTTGGCCAAGAAGAGCGGTAACAGTACTGCACATAGTTGTGGGTTCTGGAAGACTGGTTCCAGTTTCTCTTGCAACGATGTTGCACTCTCCCCTGATGTAGTTTCAGGTTCCTTCTGAACCTCCTGTGCTTCTGCCTCTTTCTGTAAAAAAAAAATTGTGGTGTCTCTTTTGTGGATGCCACTCTCAACATGGACTATTGAGAGAGGGAGCTTGTTATAACCCTAAATTTCTCTATACATGCATACCTGGACTTTGGCCCTCTTACTTGCATTTTTTTCCAAAGCACTGTTGAGTTTCTCTTCTTAAAAACCATTTTTTTGAAGATGTACACACCGTGCACCACTACCTCTTGCATACATATGCATGATGCACCACTACAACTTGCGTACATACGCATGCTGCACCATTATAGCCCGTGTATACTTGCAAAATTTGCAAAAAATAAAGTGGCAAGGAATTCATTGAGATTACAGGCTATTGGGTAGTTTCCCAACTAATCCACCACTTATAGCTCGTCACCCAACCGAATAACCATCCTTTTGTCATATAAAAGGAGTTGTTGGGGTCTCATTTTACATCTAGACATAATAACAATGAAACTCTAACTGTTTCACATCCCCTCCTTGCCCAAGTTATTGTAGCCCTTTTGGGAGAATTGCCTCAACATTTCCCCATTATCCTCATTTTACATCTAGACATAATAACAATGAAACTCTAACTGTTTCACATCCCCTCCTTGCCCAAGTTATTGTAGCCCTTTTGGGAGAATTGCCTCAACATTTCCCCATTATCCCTTCTTCCTCCATCAGATCCCATTCACTTCCCAAGAAGAGATTAGAAGGTTGAGAGGAGAAGCCTGTTGGAACAGGGGCAGACCTAGGTTTCAATGCTACAACAACGCACCAACAAAACCCTAACTACTGGCCCTTTCGACAACACCTGCGAAGCAGATGAAGTCTTACCCGAGGTAGATGCAGGGGTGGTTGTAGGACTCAGATGTCTGCAACCTTATCTGGGACACAAATCTGTGATTGTAACACCTTAACATAGAACTTAGCAATTATAGTTTATTAATATCTAGTCTTAGTTTACATCATAGTTAAACCCTAATAAATAATCAGCATAGTATTCACATAGATCCAATAGATTCAAGCACTCAACATACTAACATGGATCAGATCTATCATTCATTCACGTTATTTAGCACGAAGCTATCATATTTAGATTCATCTATCATCTAACAACGCATTAATCATTTAATCACATATATAAGAGAACAACCATAAAGCATAAATCATTCACAACACAGGATATACGTGGTTCACCCCCACCTTGGGGCTACGTCCACCAACTCTTGTTTTCTTTATTATCTTCTCTCAATATTCTGCATGAACAGAGCCACAAAATCCTACTCTGCATAGGACAGGAGATCTGCGTGCACTCTGCCAGATCCTCCTTCCCCGAGTAGATCTAGGCATAGAGCCTTACATATCCTTTTACAGTCATTTGCACTTAGCCTTGCAAGTCTTACACAGTATGCACAAAGCATTTACAATTATTAATTGCACTTAGCACAACATCACATAGATTCCCCCCTCCTTACATCGCGTAGAAATCTATTTATACATTACAAAAAAGGGGGCCTAAGAATGGGTAAACCCATGGGTCGACATCCCCATACTCGTTACATAAGACCAAAACCCAAAAATCCCTAAAATGGGGCCGAGACCCAGTGATATCTGCTTCGACTTGTGCTCCGTCTTTGACAGCCTATCAAAGTCCCAAAAATAGATCAAACATGACCAAGAATCCTCAAAACTTGGTCAAGGGACAACAAGCCCCCAACACTCACCCGTGACTCATCCCGAGTCACTCTGGTCTAGGTAGCTCTTCTTCAAAAGCCTCAAGCTTGACTCAATTTGCTTCAACCTATTGCTGTGCCACGACCTTCTGTTTAGTGAACTCTTGGATTAATGCTTCATTGACAGCTCCCTCTAAGCATTGTTCAGCTGCAATGGCGACTTGCTCTAGTTCTGCTCCTCGGCCTTCAATTTCTGCGAACAGTTGGAAAGCCTCATCCTATACAGGTTGGAGCCTTTGAGTCACTTCCATGAATTTTATCTGAATGGTGTGGACCTACTGTTGAGAAGTGTGCTTCTCTTGGGATCACTTCATCCTTTCAACAACTGACAAGGGCTTCAACTGCGCCTGTATTGTTTTTTCTTGCTTATTCACCTCCTGGAGCTATGACTCCAGTGCCTTCAGTTCTGGATTCTCAGTGAGCCGCTCATAAGTCTGAGCACTGTGATCACTTAGTTGTTTACATTCCACGGTGAGGGCCTTGATTATTTCGAGTATGCTTCCGGCAGTTGCTTCTCTTTGATCCCTCACAACTTGCGGGGTGATGGGCACTGTGCGAAGCTCTAAATCTACTATTCTTTGCTGAAGCTGGTGGATAGTTTTTGTGAGCTGCGCTACTTGATGTTATATTGGTTCTTCCTCCCTCTGATCCAAGCACGTCACAGAGTGAAGTGCTTTGTTGACTGCTTATTTTACTTCAACATGCTCCGCGAACAACTTTTCTTTCTCCTGCTGGATCTGCTCTCTCTCTCCTTCGAATTTCTCTTGAAGGGCGTCCTTCTCCTATTGCGCAATCCTGCATTTCTCCATAACTTCCTCTTGTGCTTGTTTTAAGTCCACTTTAGCCTGTTCCTTTTCTTCCTGTACACGACGAAGGCAAGATTTAGTCGCATCAGCTATTCTGCAAAGTTGGGTAGGCTCATCTCCAAACTCTAGTTCTTTTGATGGCAGGGGCGCAGTGGATACTGCATAGCTGGATTGAAGGGCTTATTGTACCTCTCTAAGTTCAACCTCGACTCTGTCATACATCTCCTCCTTCTTGGCTTCATGTTTCTACAAGATTTCCTGTGAGACGTCGTTCATAGCTGTAATGATGAAGTCAAAGTCATCGATAGTGAGCACATTCTACATCTTAGTCATGGTGGCTCTAGATTTCTTTCGAGAAGTGGGTTTCATGGGAGAAACCTTCCTTTTCTTCAAGGGATTGACCTCATCAGTAGGATCCCTAGGAGGTGTTACTTCTCCTTTCTTCTGTTGGTCTTATTTTCCATTTGTCTCTTCTACTTCATCATCACCCCCTCAGCCAGGTGATACTGAAGCAGTCTCTCCCGATGCGCTACTCAAGTCTTGGAATTCTTTGGTCTTCTTCCTTCTGCTGGTTCCAGGTGTGTCATGTTCTTTGTGAGTGGCATCTAAGCTGTCAAGTTTAGGGTCAGACATCTCTGCAGGGTCAACAGAGATAAGTAGGTTTGCTGACTAGTCCTTAGTTATCTCCTCGAGGTCCTCCTCTGTGAGCTTGTAGTACGACTGGATCTCCTCTTTGTGCTTGTCTTCTCACGCAATGATATATATGAAGTGCCAATATGCACGGAACTTCATAAGAATCATGAACCACTGTAGGGTTTTTGGCGTCATGCAAGGTTCAAATTCGATAGCCCTCTTCAATTGGAGATAATATGTATGGAAGACCGCATTCGAATGCTACTATTTTCCCATATCACTCGAGTACCAGAGCATGGTGAACTTCGCTGAAAGCGGCTCGAATGGCTCAATGTCTAGGAAGGTCACACCTTCTGGCATATCCCAAGAGATAAATGCGATGAGGATCAGGAGGTAGCTAAAGTGGAAATCATAGCCCTGATCCTGTGCTTCGTGGTAGTATAATTCCAATTGGTTAACTAGGTACTTCGCCCAGTTCATCTGTAGGCCTTCCACGCATTTCCCAGCGAGGTCAACGACAAAACCTATGACCTGCATGGGTCTATTCTTTCTTACCAACTTTCCTGCAATTAATTGGCATGCTAGGCACACTACATCATTCTAGATGGAATCTACCTTGTAGCCTCACGTCCCCTTCTCAACATCGTCGCATGTATCCTTGATATTCTGTGCTAATGTGCGATCTGTGGCCTTCCCTGGATAGATGTTCTATGGGTCGGGTCCTTGCATGCTCAATCTGATGATCCTATGGATCAACGTTGGATCGACTGTGATACGGTGGTCTAGCCATAAATAACAGCCATGGTAACATGAGAGCAGGTGCTTAACACATGCGTTAACCGTCTGGTGCCTTCCAAAGTGTGGGATTTTCATTACATTCAATAGGGTGGATTGTGCAAGGTTCATCGTCCACGGTTGGGGGATTATTTTTGAGTTCTAACCCTTTGTCCTAGTCAAGTATTTATATGGGGAGATCATACTATGGTTCTTCTAGTCTCCTAGGTTGAAGTCAATGAACTTCAACATCGTGATCTTATCCTACTGCGCTTATCCCCTTCGGGAGGTACGCAGTAACCATGGTGTAATCAAAGTCCCTCGGTACACTGTCGCGACTCACCGCACCAGCCAAAGGTAGGATGTAGTCGAGTAATATGGTTGGGATTAGCTTCGCGTTTTCTAGGTCATCTGTGTGCTTGGTTCTCTTCTCCACTGTCGGTCAGGATGGTCCGGATCTGCGAGCAGTCGACGGAAAGGATTGCACTCCTCTCGTTGATGATGCTTGCACACCCACAGACATTACCCTTTCAGACATTACTCTTTCAGTCATGAGGTCGATGAGTACCTCCTTCACAGACTCTTCAACTGCGCTAAGTTCTTCGGACATACACACTCGTGTTTGAATATCTCAGGTTTGAAGAGAAACTACTCAATGCAAAAGGATGGATGGTGATAGCTCGATGATGAATGTGGGAAATAAACTAATTTTTGGGCTCAGATAATCATGGTTGGAAAAAGTGTTCTTGGTGCAAGGCTCGACGGAATAAGTAGACATCTAGGTAACGGATCTCTCCAACGGGTGAAAAGCCTTCATTAATTTAGTTCTGTCCATTACAACATGGTCCCAATGGTCTGATGGCAAGCTTTATGACCATAACTATTGTTCTAACCATTTAGGTCTCGGTCTAACGGTTATACTATCTCCAACGGCTATATTGCTTCACCATGGCGAAGTGCCATGCCATGCTGTACTGATATCCCGACGAAGTTCAAACTCTGGAATCCTTCCTTCTGCGAAGTTCCCTCTGGATCCTTCTGTAATTTTTCAATATTTTGTCTCTTCTTAGTACTTACAGAGATTTCTAGCCTTTTTCCTAGTGATCATCATCTCGGTATTCCTCTTTCCATTCTGATTCTTGTCTTCTTTTGGCATAGTAACTTCGCACTGTCGAGATTGTTTCGTAGGGTTCACGGGTAATACTTCTTCTCTAGCTGGGGTAGGTTCTTGTGAGTCTTCTGGTGTTATTTCAACATCGACATCCAAGTTTCTGGTTATAAATAGCTTCAATCTGTTCTCCTGTTCTTCAATCAAGTGTGTTATTCTCCTAGTCATGAAATCTTTTAATTCTTGCTTCTTCTGCTCTAAGAATTCCTCTTCTTTTCTTCTGTCTTGATCCTTTTCAATCCAAGGTTTTCCTAGTAATATAAAAAATGGGGTGTTGTTCTCAATAAATTTAATAATCTCAAAATCTTCCTCTGTCAAAGTTCCATGAGCACTCAAAGATGTCTAGGTGAGTCTTCCACATAGGGTTATCAATTTTCCTCTAAATAATCCTATTCCTCCCAATGAAGGAATCACAATAGGATTTCCTAAAGTTTCCCAAGTTCTTTCTGTCATGATATTCACCTGTTTTTATTCATCCAAAACACAGTCAATGTCAAAGTCTCCTATTGTTGCTTCTATGTATTCTTTTTCTTTGAAGATCTCTGAAAAGATGATATGTCGGTGATTATTTACGGTTTCTTTCATTTGTAGCAATACATTCTCTGATTATTTTTGGGGTTGTGCCATGGTCTCAGTGTCTTGATCTTCCTTAGGGTCTTCTTGTCTCATATTCATTCTGTCAAGCTTAACAATCATTCTAGGGAAATCCAAAACTTCATGACCCATAGCTTTACAACAAAGACAACAAGGTCTTCTACCAGGGCATTCCTTAGCCATATGTCCCATTCTTCTGCAACTATAAAAAAGGGTTAGTCCTCACTTTCTTTTAAATGATCCCCAACCTTTCCTATACTGCGCACTAGTATCACAGTAGCTAACCTACAAAAAATTATTTCTAGGATCCTGCATCCATTTGTTAGTCCAAACATTCTTTCTATGCATAGGTATAATATATCTTCCACTATTTTTGTCAGATCTACTCATATCAAACCTTCTTTCATCTAGCTATGCCCTACTTTTCAAGATAGGAAAAAATTTATCAAACATACCTAGATCCATACTTTAGAAACAAAAATTTCCACTTATCTTAATTCTAACAGAGCAAAAAGCTTACAGATCTTACCTCTTTAATAAAAAATTCTCACTTTTACCTTTATCAGAGCACAAAGCTTTCAGATCTTACCTCTTTTCTTCAGATATGACCCCCCTTCTTGGCATAGATCTTCACAGGTCAAGTAGTACTGCGTACTAGGGTAACAGGTCTATGCACGCATATTTTCTCTTTTTCAGTTCCCAGCAATCAGATCCAATCTTCACATAAAGATTCTTCTTCCTCATTTCCCAACAATCACAGTTTCATGTCCTGACAACGAAACCATTTTTTGGCACAGGGACAGACCCAGGGTTCAACACTACAACAACGCACCAAAAAAACCCTAACTACCGTCCCTTTCGACAACACCTGTGAAGAAGATGAAGTCTTACCCGAGGTAGAGGCAGGGGTGGTTGCAGGACTCAGATGTCTACAACCTTATTTGGGACACAGATCTATGATTGTAACACCTTAACACTTTAACAGAGAACTTAGCAATTATAGTTCATCAATATCCAGTCTTAGTTTACAGCATAGTTAAACCCTAATAAATAATCAACGTAGTATTCACATAGATCCAATAGATTCAAGCACTCAACATACTAACATGGATCAGATCTAGCATTCATTCACGTTATTCAACACTAAGTTATCATATTTAGATTCATATATCATCTAACAGTGCACTAAGCATTTAATCACATAGATAAGATAACAACCATAAAGCACAAATAATTCACAACACAGGATATACGTGGTTCACCCCCACCCTGGGGCTACATCCACCAACTCTTGTCTTCTTTATTTGCTTCTCTTTATCTTCTACATCCACAGAGCCACAAAATCCTACTCCACATAGGACAACAGATCTGTGCACACTCCACCAGATCCTCCTTCCCCAAGTAGATCTAGGCACATAGCCTTACACAACCTTTTACAGTCACTTGCACTTAGCCTTGCAATTCTTACACAGTATGCACGAAACATTTACAATTATTACTTGCAATTAGCACACCATCACACAGATTCCCCCTCCTTACATCGCCTAGACATCTATTTATACATTACAAAAAAGGGGTCCTAAGCATGGGTAAACCCATGGGTCGACATCCCCATACCCGTTACATAAGCCCAAAACCCAAAAATCCCTAAAAAGGGGCCGAGATCCCGTGATCTCTGCTTCAACTTGCGCTCCGTCTTCGATAGCCTGTCGAAGTCCTAAAAATAGGTCAAACATGACCAATAATCCTCAAAACTTGGTCAAGGGCCAACAAAGCCATACAAAGGTGCACTTGGAGCTTGGTGAAGAGGAGCCCAGACCAGGTTCGTGGAGCAGTAGCCGGATTTGATTGTAAAGGTATAATCATTGAGTTATTAATAAAATAATTGCTTTTCCTATCCCAAATCATGGTGTACTAGATACTTTTATTGGTTTATGTTTTGACATTCTAACACCTAACCCTAATTTGTATATGAAATAGAATGCTTGTAGTTTTTTTTTGTTAATATTTGAATGCAGGTCAACCCTGAGAGGAGGTGTGCAGTTAGTGAAGCTTCCAAGCGTGAGGGGATCATCATCAGACGCGGAGTAGAGGTATAGTTACCCGATCTCCCTCGTCTTTTCTTTTCTTATATGAGTTTTGGTATGTTTGGGGTAGTTTAGAGAAGTAGTTGACTTTTAGACGGTTAATTGATCTGCCTACATTCTGAACCTTGGTGTAGTCATAGGGGGGTTTTTCCCACTAGTAGTGTTGAGTGCTTGGGGCTTGCGGTATTGGAACAATTTGAGTCTCCATTGAACAAGGAGTGTCCTGAATAGGTACAAATGGAATGACTAACTGACTTGAGACTTCAGGGGTCAGACCAATGAGTTCTGGAACATGCTTGGGTAGTTCGGGGGGATCCAACTGCATGGGCTCAGTTACAGTGGTTTGGGGTTGGATGGTCATTTCTTGCGGTGGCGATAGGGGATGTGGGGGTGATGGGGGTTATTCAATGATTACAGTAGTGGATGCAGTGGTATCTAGTTCGAGGTCATCCTGGATGTCAATCACTATTTGGGCCACTCGAGTATGAGGTATGGTCGAGGAAATTGGCTAAGGGTTTAGAATATTCATCGGGGAGAGCCCTATCCTGGGTTTCTTAATTAAAGGATCTCCAATGAAAGAAACACCGAGGGTTTCATTGACATATTTACATGATAGCACAACTTGATCCGAAAGCTGCGAGAACATTGGAAACGTCCTCTTCTTGCGTTCCAGAGGTTGCGTCTCATCTTCCTCTTCTAAGTCCCTCTGCATTGAGACATTTTTCTTTTTCTCCCTTGGGCCAGAGCTCGGCCCTATTCCTACTTCCTACCCTTTTTTCTTCTGGAGCTCCATAGGTAAGAGGTAGCACATTCCATACTTGCATGGATTGCGCTTGACTCTAGTCCACTACATGACTTCTTTGTCAAAGGACTCCTCATCTAGGTAGAAGGGGAGTAATATTGAGTGGAAGTCTTTTGGTTTTGCATGCCTCAGCCTTACGAGAGTGTTGTGGAGGTTCAAGCCGAACGTGATGTTCTGGGTGTTCAGGTTTAGCAGCTCTTGTGGTATACGCCATCTCTGAGTTGAGTCAATCAACAAATTGTACCACTTTGAGAAAGCGACTATTGGGCCCTTCATTTTGAGAAAGAATTGTGCAAGGATTGATTAAGCATGAGTCGCGCAACCGCCATCAGAGGCTGGAAGGAAGAATAACAAAAAATAGTTGTAGAATCTAGCGCAACACCATCTAAGCAACAAACAATTGCAACAAAACAAGAAGGTGTGCAAGCCAAATAGGAAGACATAACCCAGCTATATTTAGGACAAAATATAATTGTAAAAGGGTTGTTGGTCAGTTGGTTAGGTTGGGTTGAGTCATGTCTATTGGAATTACCCAAGGTTTTGGGAATAGTTGCTGATATTTGTTGTAAATCAAGAATAATAGAGTTTGTAATGAACGAGACCTACTAGCTGGGAAATCAAAACCCTGTGGCTGAGGTCTAGAGCCAAGATTCTGTACTGAACACTTCTATGTAATTCTGAGTCTGTGTTGTGAGAAATATCTTTGAGATAATATGATGAAGGGATAAATTTTCAAATCTGATGTGTATTTACATGTTTTCTTATGCATTACAATGTTTCAGTATAACTTATGAGTTATAATTGATGCTTCTATGTTTAACTGTTGCTCGCAACGCAAGTAGGTTTGGTTCTTGCATTTAGATGTTTCCGATCTGATAATGTTGATTGCACAAGAACAGGAGTGAGTTCTGAACGCTCTATGGATCTTCTTTAGTCATCTCCCTACCCTTCCCTATCTATCTGTCTCAGCAGCGCTTCGAGTGAGACTTCTTCTCTTCGGAGGGGATGGAAATTCCAGCGCTCTAGACTACACGGTGCCTTTTGTTGGTAACATGAGAAGGACCCTGGTCTGAACAAATCCGCGCCAACAAAATGGTTCCATTTTTGGGACCCGTATTAAAAGGGAACCTATAGGAAGAATGATATCGCCGATCCATATATATGGCATCGATCAATGGTGGGAAAGAAACTGTAATGCCTTCATATGGAAAGAAGCAGAACTATGAAGAAAATCGGTGGGAACTACTTGGGAAGCGATCTTTTACTCAGAAAGATCAAGCGACCAGTACGAGATTTTCTGGGTTAAATTGCCAGAAGAATTTTTCACTGGATCAAGAGACTCCAAGAAGCTCCATATTTCTAGGGATGGGTCAAGAAGATCTGCATGTGGGATACTGACAAGTTATCAACACTCCAGAGGTTGGATTTCCTAGTCATGCGAGTCGTAGAGTTTTGGGTTACTACCATGATAGAAGGATACATAATCGAATTTGTATCTGAGAACCACAAGTCTTTCTCATGGGAAGAGGAAATATTCAAGAAAGGGCCAAGGGGAAGAATTTTAAGAGAGATCCCCCTGTGGATTAAATCTTTCTTGGTGGAGGAAGGAATGTTGATTATGTCCCCGACCGAGATGGCAGCGTAAACACCCTCGCTTGGGGTAGGGCGAGACAGGGTGATAGTCATGGCATGAGAGAAGGGGAAGGGTTCTTTGAAAAATTGGGGGGAAACAACAAGAAATGGATTCAATAGATGAGCGAGCCTTGAAGAGAGCCACCATAGTTGAGAAGTGTTGGCGTGGCAAGATCAAGAAAGCTGCAAGATAGTTTGAAAAGTTGAGGAAAGAAGGAGGATCAGGAGAAATAGAAGAAAGACAGATGGAAGAACTGTAGAGGATGAAAAGATAGGAGCGATTGGCCAGTCAAAGATTAAACGAGAGAGAAGCAAGGAAAGAAAGAAGTCCCTAGGAGGCGAGACGAGAAGGAGGAAGCGTGGATGTAAGAGAAGGGGAAGCCGACATGAATCTTGAAGGAAAAAGAGAAGATTTAGCCTCGATAACAGGAGAGATCAGGAATCCAGTCGAAGAGATCATCTTGGTGGAAGCTAATGAGACCCCCCAGATCAAAGAAATCTTCCCCGAAGCCAGTGGCACCTGCCCCAAATCACCCATACCCCAAGTGCCTTCTATACAAGCAGTAAGTTCTATACTACCTTTTCATACAATTTTTTTTCGAGTACAATTAGTTAACCAGTCACAACCAGGAAGTGCGAGTACAGGGAGGATATTGGGATCCCCTGGTAGATTGCAAACAAGATCATTAGGGTTCATAATGATACAAACAATAGGATCAACAATGGCCAACCATGCGGGAGGGTCGATTGCACGATACCCAGAATTTTGGGGTAAGGGAGATGAAGATGTTGAACAACACTGGTTCTTGTGTGAAGCCATCTTGAGATCTAGAGGGACACTAGATGCGAACAAGTTGGTCGAGTTCTAGACTACCTTGATAGGTCGCTCTCTCAAGTGGTACATGAATATCATTGAACCAGGAGTTTCAAGGATGCAAGGTTAAGCATTCACCCTTGGCCAGGTATGGACGAGGTTTATAGCAGAGTTCAAACTGCCTCAGTCAGAACAACAGGCTCTATCTGATTTGCATGAGATCCAACAGAGAGAAGGCGAATTAGCCTGGGAATACACCAAGAATTTCAAATATGCCATAGGGAGGTTGGCACATCCAATCCACGAAGAACATAAAAGGGAGTGGTACATTCAGGGGCTGCTACCGCTGACTCAGATTCTGCTAACGTAACAACAGATAGCCATGTTAACAAATGCCTTGGAACAATCGATGAAGATTGAATCCATGGCGGGATACCCTGGGAGCTTGAGAGTACCCCAACCCCTAGTAGATGCGAATATAGCACAAATACAAGGACATACATCAACACTTACAAAAAACATTCAAGAATTGATGATACCTAGACCAGGACGACCACAGGTTTAGTGCACTGGATGCTATACGGAAGGTCATTTGGTGAACGAATGTCCATGAGTGAGAGGGCTGGGACCTCCTCAGAATCTGATGGAAACCCCACCAGGACACATGGGAGGAGTTGTGCAAGTATCAATGAACCCACAATTTCACCATCCCACCCCATATCACACTTTCCCAGGAGGCCAAGTAGCACCAACAACAGAATATTGTGAGATCTGCCGAATCCACGGGCATGGTCTGAGACAGTGCCCCATCATGCAGGAATATTTGACAATACCAAACACAGTCCACTATGATCTCTACGCATCTACCACGCATACTACCAATCAATGTAGGGCATTGGATGCACTGGCGGACAGGCTAGACCGAACAACATTCATGGTAAATGAGAACCCTCAGGGACCAGGACGAGGTCGTGGAGGTGGAACTGGAGGAGATTTCAGAGAAGGAAGAATTGGTAGAAGAGGACCAAGTAGATGTTATAACTGTGATGAACAAGGTCACTTGGCTAGATATTTCCCTCATCCAAGGCAACCATGGTGTTCTCATTGTAGAACTAACGGACACGCAACCGAAGATTGCCCAAAACTAATTGAAAAATGGGAAGACAGGGTACAACAAAGAGGAACGAACCTTATCAGTTCAGAGATCAAAAGGATTTCTAAAGGATGATCACCAAATCTTAACATCGTCACTCAAGGAGGCACGAAGACAAGAGCTGATGTTGATACTCTACCTCAGATTTAGAAAGTAGCACCTAAGGGAGACAGGTACGACCCCCTAAAACAAAAACTGTTCTTTAAATATGCCATAGAAGTATTCCAGAATATTCCTAATTGTGAAATGCAAGAGAGCCCCCCTCAGCCAATTGTATATCCTAAAGTAGCACAAGTACCTGCTTCAACCCCTTCACCCAAAAACCCGGTATGCATACCCAGACAACCCGAGCAGCCTCAAAACGCAGTTGACCTCTGGTTTCAATTATTCTCTGACATTCTGGGGAATGATCAACTGATAGAGAAATTGTGCAATGCACTGTACCTAGTCTTAGTGAATGAAGAAACCTCAGAAGCAAGGATTCATACTAACCTTCCTAAGAAGAGTACTCAGAGAGTGCAATGAAGAAAAGTAAGAACTAGAAAAGAATTCTGACTGGTAGCCTAGTTAGATGACTTTGAAATTAAGGACGTCATGTTGGACCTAGGGTTAGATGTGAACATTTTTCCCAGGAAGACCTGGGAAGCCTTAGGAAAACCAAGACTGACATATTCCCCCATTCAGTTAAGAATGGAAAACCATATTGTATCTTTCCCATAGGAAGACTGGAAAACATGGAAATCGATGTAGCAGGAGTAAAAACAATAGTTGACTTTGAATTCATTGAGATCATGGGAGACAATGTTATTGGATAAATCCGTAAGTGTGGACACGAACCGATCTCCCCAGATCCACCTGGATCTGGAACAAACAGTGACAGAATATACCACTTTCCCTAGATCTAAAGTATTGAATGGACAAGAGAAGAAGGAAAATATGCTTACTTTATAAAAGCTCTCCTTATCTCTGTTGATCCTCGCTCTGCTACGATGCTCTTGCGCCGTCCAATCGTGACAACACAAACCAATCACAACAAAGACATTAATATATTCAAAACTCTAGACTATACATGTGATCAAGGAATCATGTAATAAGATGACATC
>JZKD02S1679579.1:323971-342142 GCA_000966675.3 Picea glauca | reverse complement strand
GAAGCCCCTGAAGGAAAAATTGCCTTGTAAATGTATATTGTAATTTCATTGTAAATATGGACCATTCATTATAAGGTCATAGATCTAACGATAGAGATTATGTTAGGGTTTTTTGCCCTATAAGGAAACCCTCTTTTATGAGGGAAATGTATTTTGGCTATGGTTTTATGGAGAATATTGTATTTTGAGATAGGAGACTGTGAGAGAAAGAAGAGGAAGTTACAACGGGTTTGTTGTAGGTTGTATCCCTTCATATGATGGATAATAATAAAGGAAGGACCTGGAAATTTCTCTGGTGGACATAGCCCACACTGGTTGAACCACGTAAATCTGTGTCTCTATTGTATTGTGTATCTTCTATGTTTTGTTTCCGCATTTGTTTTATTTTATTGCTCCACGGTCTTGTTTTTCTAACAAGAAGCAGGTTTCATTCTTCTGGTAGAAGAAGCATAATGGGTTAGCCCGTTAGTCATTCAAAGAAAGAAAGACATTGAGGATATTAGAGTCTGTGTCAACTAAAAAAGCCTCAACTCTGCTTGTGTGCACGATCCCTTCCCAACACCCTTTACCGATGAGGTCCTAGAATAGGTTGCGGGGAAGGAAGCATACTCATTTACAGACAAATTTTTAGGATACCATCAAGTTAGGATTGTTGAAGAGGACAAGAGAAAAACCACCTTCATTACTGAATGGGGATCATTTGCATACAATGTGATGCCATTTGGTTTGAAGAACGCCCCTACAGTTTTCTCTAGGATTGTGATAGAATCCTTTAGGGAGTTCATTCACAAGTTCATAGACGTCTATATGATGATTGGACAATATACAGCCTACTCAAGGAACATGTAGCACTGCTAAGGATAATGTTCGACAGATGCAGAGTTATAAATCTCATTAAACCTCACGAAGTGTATCTTCTGTGTGCCACAGAAATCTGTTGGGCGACATAGTCTGCCAAGAAGGAGTATTGGTAGACCCATCTAAAGTTGCAATCATTGTGAATATGCTGCCACCTACGAGTGCTAAACAGCTGTGCTCCACACTTGGACACACAGGTTACTATCGCAAGTTTATCCGAATATATGCCAACATTAATGCACCCCTGGAAAACCTCCTGAAAAAGGATGAAACGTTCCGATGGACTCCCGAGTGTGACAAATCATTCAAAACACTTAAGGAAAAACTCATCACAGCACCGATTATGATATTCCCAAACTAGGAGAAGGAATTTCACATCCATGTGGATGCTTTAGGAATTTCCTTAGGAGCTATCTTAACACAACCTGAAGATGGAGCTATGGATCACCCGATCTACTTTGCGAGTTGGAAGCTGTTGCAAGCAAAGCACAACTAGACAATGACAAAACGAGAAGGCTTAGCAATGATCTATTCTTTACAAAAATTTAGACATTATCTATTAGGGTCTCATTTCAAATTCTTTACTGATTATTCAACATTAAAATTCCTAGTTAACAAACCTGTTTTGGAAGGAAGAATTTGCCGATGGTTGTTGTTATTTCAGGAATTTTCCTTTGAAGTCATCCTCAATCTAGGACAATGCAACATTGGACCTGACCATATATCCAGACTAGATTCAGGAGAGAGTGGCGGAGCAGTCGATGATCAGCTCCTAGATGCATATTTGTTCAGGATTGAGGCAATACCAGAATACCTGGAAGACATAGCAATCTTTCTCAGCACAGGGGCATGCCTTGAAACATATTCCACAACCTAGAAATGCCATATGGTCGTTAGAACAACAGATTATCAGCTGATCGTTGAGAAATTGTATAAACTAGGACTAGATAACATCCTCAGATGTTGTGTCTTGGACCACGAAAGGCAGGATATACTCTGGGAATGACATAGTGGAATTGCAGGAGGACACGTAGGAGGAAAGACAATGACACATGAAGTTCTACAGGTAGGACTGTGGTGGGAAACACTTTTCAAAGATACAAAATTTTACGCTAGATCGTGTGATGTTTGTCAAAGAGTGGGCAAACTATCACGCCGAGATGAACTTCCATTACAACCTGTTAGAGCGCTACAGGCATTTGAGAAATGGGCAGTTGAATTCATTGGGCCAATCAACCCTACAACGAAACATTCAAAGGCAAGGTACATCATTACCGCAACTGAATATCTTACTCGTTGGGCAGAAGCATCAACAGTCTAGGATTGCTCAACGAATAATGCTGCCAGATTCATATTCGAGAATATCATTACCCGCTTTCGATGTCCCAGGAGCCTAACCAGTGATCAGGGAGATCACTTCGTTAGAAGCACTATAGCAACACTTACCGCATAATTTCTGATTCAACATCACAAGAGTAGTCCATACCACCCAAATGCCAATAGAACAGTCGAAGCCTTCAACAAAATCCTGGAAAAGGGACTAACAAAGGTCTGTTGCACAAACTGAGAGGAATGGGATGATAATACTAGGGCCTACAGGACAACCACAAAGAAACTCCATAGATACACACCATTCTAGTTGGTTTACGGAAAAGAGGCAGTGGTGCCCGTAGATTTCATCACCCCAAGTATGTATATTTCACAAGCCACGTATGAAAGATGAAAAATCAGTGGCCCAGAGACTTGTGAAGTTACAAGAACTCGAAGAAACCCGATTTCTAGCAGATTTTCATTAGTTGGTTGAAAAGGCAAGACAAAAATCTTGGCATGACCGACACATTAAGACCAAGGTATTTACACAAGGGGACAAGGTGTTACTCTACGAAAGATGATACCAGATGCACCCTGGCAAGTTGCAGATGCACTGGTTGGGACCCTTCATGGTTGCGGAGATCCGACCGTCAGGAGAAATATGACTCGCACAATTGGATGGTGTGCTACGACCGATATGGGTGAATGGCACTCACCTGAATCCCTGCCTATCTCAAAAATGAGAAGAAGGGAAGTCACTCCAATCCAACGGAGCTTGTACAATAGTTAGATTTGATTTTCATTTTTTGTTCTAAACATTTTGTAAATTTTGTTAATAATGTCCATGTGCACAGTGTTGTGCCATAATACATAGTTCAGTTGTTTTGTTTAAGTGTTGGTTGATATAGAGCTAACGAACCAAAAATAAAGAACCTAAAGTATGAAAAATTCCATTGATGATAGTCATTAAAGATGACGGGGACAACCTTTGTGGCCGTAGGGGCCACGAATTCAAATCCAATATGAGTTAAAGGCCACGCCAACCCTGTCTAGTCACACCCTTTATTGCCATTCCGGTACCCCGATTGTCGCCCGTTAAGTCATAAAGTCGCATTATGCCAAGATGCCATCGAACTTCATGCTGGGACACCCACCCGTCAAACAGAAAGGTCTCAGTTCGTTCACCTCCCTATTCCACTCAAACGAGTAAATACCAAGATCTCCCAATCAGATTTCCCTTCATCAAACCATCCCGTTAGAAAACTCACACCTTGTTGTGTTGATACGGTCATGATGAGGAGCAGTTATTGTTAAAACTTACCTGTTAAACCAGACATAAGACTCTCAGAACTGATTCAAGAATGTATTGTTTCTAAAACGAGCATAGTCATTTCCACACTCAATAGTGTGAACCATTTGGGACCATTGCAAAAGATGAAGACATAGCCTAGCTCTTATCTGCCACAGAAGTGCGAATGTCGAGAGCCACAGCAAGATGAAGATCCATGACGAAAGAATCAGTACCAGATGAGATTTGTGACCCCTAGGTCGAGATCATAGGTGACCTCAAAGAGAAGGTAGAGCACGTCAAGCTACTCGACCTTGACCTCACAGATTCAACTTTGTTCCCACAGTTGCACCCAAACGTATTTTTGGAGTTAGCCCTAGATGGAACTGGAGATATGCACTTTATACCGAAAAAGGAGTTCATCAATCTATTTAACTCCACCATCATGAACCTCAGAGATTTAACAGTCTTCGGCACCATAGGCAAAATTGCGCGTTGCACAAAATTTCTGATAAGCAAAGTGCATGACAGAAGCCTATGGTTGGATAAGGGATATCCAATCCATGAAGTTCAATGGACTATCCTCTAAAGGAAAGGATGTGTTGAAGGGATTTCAGGGCCTCGGTAAGCATGGGAAGAAGAAAGGCGAGCTTAGCCTGTACGAGAAGTTTAACACCAAGCAAGGCGGACACACAACAGTCATTGAGCCAATACTGCCCGAAATAGTCTGGACTAGCTGCTATGTTATAGCCAGCAAGGTTCTGAGGTCCTATTATAAGGAATAATGCACCATAGATGCACTATCAGTCACCGAATTTTGCAATCAGGGAGCAGTGTTCAACTGGTGTAGTTTCCTACTTGAGGAACTACTCGTAGCTTGCGAGGAAGCATAGGAGAAAGGAGGCACCTTTACCTATGGATACCTACTTGTGGCATTCACAATTCTCAAGTGGAAGTCACCAATGGGCAGAAAACTGACAATACCAGACAAAGGGTGCCTGACAAAGATGTTTGAGCCATGGTAGTCCAGACCAGACTCAGAGAAAACAACACTCAACAATGCAACATTTGCCAAGTGGTATAATGCTATGATCGATGCAACACAAAGGTCACGCATCCCACAGGAGTTCCTCAATAATAACACAAGGAATATTACATTCAGCATGAACCAGCACAATACATTCGTCTGGCCGAGGTATGCCAGTCGGGAACAATTTCACACCTGGATGTTACCATTCTATTTAGATGAGGAGTCTTTAGATAAAGAATTCATGTCGTGGCCAGGAGTTAAATGCGGCCCACAAAAATCAGGAATGCATTACATTTTGTCGGCCGAGCTGCTCAAGAAAAAAGATAAGGAAGCAGGAGAGGGACCGAGCTGAGGCCCCAAAGAGAAGAAGCTAGACGCTCCAGTACAGACCGACTCCAAGGAGGAAGAAGAGACTCACCAGCTAGTGCAGAGGGAAAGATCGGGCCGCCGTAAGCTACTAGATGATGCCTTTCTATTAGGTGCGTGGGTTAACCACATCTTGGGAATTGTGCTTGGGATTGAACCATTGCAGAAGAAGGCTAGAATTGGGGTATCGCTGAACAAACCCTTGAACCCATAACCCCTTGCATCTGCCGCTCCCCACACCCACGCCACCACCAAAATCACCACTTTCATTGATATCTAGGATGACCCAGAGCTTGAAGAAATTTTGTCTACACCCATCATTGAGTAGCCTCCACCACCACTCCAACTACCAAACCTCCTCACCGCCACCCCACATCAGACCATAACCTCAGAGCTGATGCAACTCGACCACCTAGAGACAGAGGGATGAAAAACACCACAAAAAACCAAAGAATCCCCCAACCCCATCTCAAAAATTCCCAACCCCGATCCCAAATCCTAGGAGCAAAGTACAATGCTAGATGTTCTAAATCTGAGCACCCAGGAACAACAACCTGAGTCCTCAGCACAGGATGAAGCCGACAGAAGCAGAGAAGAGCTGGAAGCTGACCGTAACTAGAAAATCACCTCACCATCTAAGGGTGAGGATGCCCAAGATATCATGACACATGATGAAGAGGTACCAGAGGAAACAAAGATACCAGATGCGCACAATGATATAGACTCAACAATGAAGTAGGAAACGACAACCATGCGAGAAAAAATGGAGCAAGTCCTCCAGAACCCCCAACAATGTGCTGAATTGATGCAGCTCTGCATAACTAGAACAGAGCTACTGATGCTTCTACCTGAAGATCTAATATTGAGGATCGCAACAATGCCACCAACAGAGGAGGAGGTAGAAACCTATTCGGACCACTCAATGACCAACGAACTCCCTCTACAGATGAGAGCAGTCACTGATGCGGCTCCTTTAGCTACAAACCTGGTACAGTGGCCAACATCACAATTATTTTGGCTAATTAGAGCCTCAACGAACCAACTAGAGAAACTGCTCCATGAAGACAAGAGCTTATTCGAGCTCACCAGGAAAGAACAGTTAGTTTCACAAGCATGTATAATGGAGGAAAAACGGGATAGAATCCTAGCCCAGCGTAAACTGGAAAAATTCCAGGAAAAACTTGCAGAAGCCTGGCCCAAGATCTGGAAGGTTGCACCCGACCCACCAGCAGCCAGCAAGATAAGAGAACCAAAGCAACAGATCGAGCTGTTACAAGAGGCATGGACATAGCTCACGACATGCACGGAGCAGATACAAGAAAAGTTACAACAAGTCCATCAAGAAGCTGAACAACAACCTCGACAACTGCAGGAACAAATGAAGAGGATAATACTGCAAGGTAACAATGTCCGAGTGGTACTACATAAGCAGACAACGGACTGCACCAGGATCTTCAAGGAAGTCAGCGATTGGATGGGAATCATCGCTTGATGGAATCAAGTCTTGGAGGAAGTGCGCACAAAGATCCAGGTGTTGAACGAGGAATTTGCGGTTAAAATGGACCCCATGGAGCAACAACAAAATTTCGACCAAATTCAGCAGGCGAACAACGAACTAAATTCACTTTACAAAGCATAGTCTGTTGCCAAGAAAGAGCTACACGATTTTCGACCGGTAATTCAAACCGCCTAAAGGGAAAACAATAGTTGCTCCTGGAAGATGCAAAAGAACCAAGCACTTGACTCAAAGACGAGTCAAGGATTGTGGTCGGAGCCTGTTGGGCCCTTCGTTTTGAGAAATAATTGCGCAAGGAAAGAATATAATTGTAAAAGGGTTGTTGGTCAGTTGGTTAGGTTGGGTTGATTCATGTCTATTGGAATCACCCAAGCTTTTGGGAATAGTTGTTGCTAGTTGTTGGAAATCAAGAATAGTAGAGTCTGTAATGAACGAGACCTACCAGTTGGGAAATCAAAACCCTGTGGCTGAGGTTTGGAGCCAAGATTTTGTACTGAACACTTATATGTAATTCTGAGTTTGTGTTGTGAGAAAGATATTTAAGATAATATGATGAAAGAATAAATTTTCAAATTTGATGTGTCTTTACATGTTTTCTTATACATTACAATGTTTCAGTATAGCTTATGAGTTCTAATTGATGGTTCTATGTTTAACTGCTGCTCGCAACACAAGTAGGTTTGGTTCTTGCATTTATATGTTTCCGATCTGATAATGTTGATTGTGCAAGAACATGAGTGAGTTTTGAACGCTCTATGGATATTCTTTAGTCTTCTCTCTACCCTTCCCTATCTATCTGTCTCAACAATGCTTCGGGTGAGAATTCTTCTCTTTGAAGGGGATGAAAATGCCAGCGCTCTAGTCTACATGGTGCCTTTTGTTGGTAACCTGAGAAGGAACCTAGTCTAAACAAATCCGTGCCAACAACGACATTTTTGAATTCCTGGTTCTCTTGGTCTGCCCTCGAGTGCCAAGGCTCAAAAATTTTAGCAAGGCGACCTTTTTCCGCCATTGCCAACTGTCTCCCCATGGGTGGCTTCCATTTCACATGGTGAATGCTATTAAAAGGTACCCATACGTGAAGGTCCCTCCTTTCTCTTGAGATTCCTCACACACTACCAGGAGTTCTTCTAACAGATATTTGCACCAGTTGAATACAACGTCGTTTGCGCAAAAATCAGCTACAGAGAGTGCATCGATGGTGCACTCACCTTTGTAATAGGACCACATGAACCTGATTGTGATTATATAGCAAGTTGTCTGAACTGTTTCTTGAATGATTGGTTCAATCTTTGATGTTAGGCCACCTCTTTGTGTGTGGAACGTCTCATAGAGGTTAACCTCGCCTTTCTTTTTCCTGTTCTTTCTCGAGCCTTGGAATCCTTTGGTGACATCCTCACCCTCGAGAGATAATCCAGTGAGTTGGTGGATATCATCCACATGAATTGGATACCTGCGGTCGATCCATAGACTTATGTCATGTACTTGACTAATTAGGAACTTCGTGCAGCACACAACCTTGCCAGTTGTCCCAAAGACCGGTAAGTCTCTGAGGTTCATAATTGTAGAGTTGAATAGGTTGATAAATTCAGGCTTGGGCACAAAATGCATGCTTCCAATGGCAGGCGGAGTCATGTCCTATAATACATCGATGTTCATATGTTGGAAGAGCACTTGGTCCACCAAATCCAGGTCCAAGAGATTTACTTGCTCTATCTTTCCCTTGACATCCCCGAAGATCTCGATGCGGGGATCATACAGTTCATCTGGGATTGCTTATTTGGCATCTGAACTCCAACCTCCTGTTTCTCTAGGCATGGTAGCTCTGAAGTATTTGAATTGCTGGGTAAATTTGGGTTGTCTTTGCAATAGAAGAAGGAAAATATCAGGGGGTATACGCAATTGCAATAAATTCAACATCTCATTGACAACAAATGATGGTGCTGCTCATAGATGGATGAAGTCTTATAACTAGATAACTTGGATAATTTCTATAAGCTCCATAAAAACACTCATGATTAGGCCATAAACATGGCTTTCAGATTAAGTGTTCGATGGGATGGGTAACGGGGTATGATCTATCAACTGATCTTAGCGTTTAATGAACGGACTGACAGGGGCGTGGTTGAGTTGAGGTGCTTATCATTTTAATGGTTGAGAAGCACGATGGTGATATTGATGGAATCTGTGCATATCACGCATTTATGGCTTAACGAAAATTTTGATGGATTATGGTGGCTATCATAAAGTGTATGACAGGGTTGGGTACTTGTGGCACATGGGTTATGATCAAGCTCGAATTCTCCCTCCCTCTGAACATAATGGGGGTCCCCGTCATATTAAATGACTTCATTGAATGTAATGGTGGCTCCTCTGATATTGAGCGGATGAGTAAGCAGTTCTGTGAAAAAGAAATACTTAAAGTGAAACAAAATATATGTCGTGGTGCATTAAATGCACACTCCGACATTTATTAACTAAAATTAAAAAAAATGCAAGAAATGAAAATCTAACTACTTTACATGCTCCTTTTTCCTGGATCAACCTTACTATGACTCAAGCATAAGAAATGTAGGGTTTTAGGCGAGATCCATTCACCCATCCTGGCTGAAGGATACCATCTAGTTGCGCGAGCCTGACTGCACTAGAGTGTCGGATTTCCGCAACTATGAATGGACCCAACCAATGCATGCACAATTTGCCTAGATGTTTTTGATATTAGATTTCATAGAGGAGCACCTTATCCCCTTGCACGAATATCTTGGACTTAATATGTCTATCATGCCAAGATTTCTATTTGGCCTTCTCAATTGTCTGATGAAAATCCACTAAAAATATTGCTTCCTCAAGTTCGTGCAAGTCTGCAATCCTTTGTGCAACTGATTCATCATCTGTCATGTGTGTAGCTTGTGCTATATAAATAATAGAAGTAATAGTTGCATATATTCTGATGAGCCTACGGTAATATCCTATATGTCCTAGTGTGGAGCGCAACAATTTGGCACTCATAGGTGGTGGCATATTCAGAATGACCACAACTTTAGCTGGGTCTACCAGGACTCCTTCTCTGCATACAATATCGCCTAGCAGATTTCCATGCAGTACACAAAAAATACACTTTCTTAGATTTAGAGATATCTATATTTCGTGACATCTATCAAACATTAACCAGAGTAGGTTGACATGATATTTTAACAGGTTTTACACCATCCAATCATCCATATAGACTTCTACAAACTTGTGGATGAATTCTCGAAAAGATGCTATCACAATTCGAGATAAAACTGTAGGGGCATTCTTCAACCCAAAGGGAATTAAATTGTATGCAAATGATCCCCATTCGGTTATGAATGTAGTATTCTTCTTGTCTTCCTCTATGATTTTGACTTGATGATGTCTTGTATTTCCTCCAACTTGATCTAATACCTCATCACTGAAGGGTGTGGGAAACAGATCGTGCACACACGCAGAATTCAAACTCCTGTAATCCAAATAGACCCGAATGCATTATGTTCCTTTCTTACTATGAATAACTATGGGGCTAATCCATTCTTCTTCTTCAATATGGAAAATCAGTCCTGTCGCAAACATCTTGTCCACTTCTTTCTTAACCTTTTATTTTATTCTAGGATTGAGGCGGTATGGTCTGCGATTCATAGGTCTTGAGTCGGGTTTCAAATCTATTTTCATTTCTCCCATGGCTCCTTTTATGCCTTTTATCTCTGAGAACATTTTTGGAAACAGGTCCTCATACTCCCGCAACAGACTATGTACTTCATTCATAGATTTCTCATCCCAGTAGTCTCCTGTAGAAGCTATCTTATGATTCTCTACACTCCCTATATTGAATTTTTTCAACTTTAGTGGATGATTATAGGAGCTACATGTGTGATTGGGTTTAGTATCCTGAATCTCTCTACTGCCTTCGGTTTCTTTAATGTTTAAGTTTCTCATCTCTTCTAAACCATTAGGGTTTTCTAGGTCTCTCTCAAATTTACATCAAGGTACAAATATCTTATCAATTTCAAGACTCATACTAGACTAAAGCAAGTGAACATGGACATCACATAATATTGGACTTTATCTCTTTTTACAAATGTCAGTAAAAAGAATTTCCCTGATTCTTTGAAGGATAGTGTTGAGCTCAAGATACTTGTAAAGGTGAAATCCTTGCATAATTGTTCTTGTAAGACCTGCCAACAGTTCGTTTGTCTTATGGTATCCTCATGTATATATCAGGCCTTTTAAATAGGCCCCAATGAATGGAAAAATACTTGGACCCATAGGTGAGAGGGTACCTCTGCAACTCTCCAATGCTTTAGACAATGCTCAATATGCATCCGAGGATCAGATAATTCGTCGAACAATTGTGCATCTTGGAAATCTATCGTCATTTATTATTTCAGTCGATCCCTCCCTTGGAATCGACATTGGATATATTTTTTGCATCCTTTCACTATATAATCGAGGATTTATGATTCACACACCATCTAGCAGGGGTATCTTGCAAGGCTAGTCAAGAACATAGATCCTTTGTTCCCCTGCTATATTTTCTTCCATGCTGGTGATAAAACTGTGTACCTCTGAGGTACCATTGTATGTAGGAGGTTCTTTGAACTCAGTTCCAATCCATATTATTTCTCTGATAGTTGTGCATCACCTTGAAAATCACTCATATGAACCTTGCTGCCAACTGTCAAACACTGCTTCTGAATCCTCATCAAGATATTGTATGCTTCTCCAACTTATTGATATGTCTACTGTAGGATTGATGTAATCTGGTCTCGTGCCTATTGTGACAATGTACAATTGGTCAAGGGCCTCTGAATCCATATTATGGTCCACTGGTTCAACATATCTAGGTCCCAGATAATGATCTAAGGGCTGGACTACTTTTATGTCATCTGCTTCAAACGTCATGGTGTCCCTCTTTAAATCAATAATAGCATAATTGTCATATGCCAAATCAATCCCGAGTAGAGAAGGGTAGGGATCCTTATATCCCTTGATTTCAAACACCTCAAAATCAGTTGTGGTCTTAACTCCTGCAACATCTATTTGCACATTTTCCACCCTTCCAACTCGGAAGATGCAGTACTGATTTTCCATTCTCAACTGGATGGGGGAATATACTAACTGAGGTTTTCCCAAATATTCCTAGGTATGTTTAGGTAGGATGTTAACATCTGATCCCAAGTCTATCATGACATCCTTGATTTCAAGCTCATCTAGTTGGGATTCTAACCTAAATTATTTTCAAGTTCACACCCTCCTTCTTTGTATTCTCTGGGTATTATTCTCATGGAGGTTAGTCCTTACTATGGCTTCTGAGGTTCCATCGTTGTCTAGTATCAAGTACAGGGTGTTGTGCAACTTCTCAGTAAGTTGGTCATTCCCTAGGATATCAAAGAATAACTGAAACCACATATTAATTACACTTTGAGACTAGTCAGGGTGTTTTGTTGGAATTACTGAATTCCTGGGTGTTGGTGGTGAGGTAGGGGATTGCGCAAGGTTAGGTTGACAGGAGGCTCTAGGAGGATTCTCTACTACTTATGGAATGGGGACATTCTTAAATATCTCTATTTCATTTTTGAAAAACAAATTTTGTTTCACATGATCATACCTGTCATCTTTGGGAATAGCCTTCTGAATCTTGGGCTGACCGTCTACATCTTCCCCATTATTTTCTCCTCCGTGAGTGATGATGTTAATATTTGGTAGATGTCCCTCAATTTCCCTTTTTAATTCCGAGATTATGAGGTCATATCTGCATTGACAAACTCGATCTTCCCACTTTGCGATCAATTCTGGACAGTCTTCAGTTGCGTGCCCATTATTTATGCAGTGTGTGCACCATGGTCGTCTTGGGTGAGGGTAGTCTCTGGCCAAATAACCTTGTTCATTGTAGTTGTAGCATATACTTAGACCTCTATCTCCATTTCTCCATCCTATGAATCCACCTCCATCCCCTCCTCCTTGGCCTCTTCCATGTCCCTAGGGGGTTTCATTTACTCTAAATGATGCCCGGTCCAATCCGTCAGCAAGTGCGTCCAACACTCTACATTGATTTTTGGCATGGGTTGTAGATGTAAAAAACTCACAGTGTATTTTATTTGGCACAATTGTGTACTTATGCATAATAGGACACTTCCTCGATGCATGTCCCTGTGTCCAACAAATCTCACAATACTCCATTGTCTGAGGAGTCAGAACTCCTAGGAAGGTATTATACAGCCCTAGTGTATGGAATGGTGGAGTCACAAACACTTTCACAACTCCTCACGTAGGTCTTGAAGGTCCCATCAAGTTTTGAAGAGGTCCCATTCCCCTCATGCACGAATATTGATTTTCCAGATGCCCTTCTATGTAGCATCTTGTGCATCAAACCTGAGTGTGTCCTGGTCTTTGGGTGGTTAATTCTTGAATATTTTCCATTAGTGTTGATATTTGTCCCTAAAGTTGCGAAACATTTTCATCTACTAGAGTTCTGGTCATTCTAAGATTTCTTGGATAACCTGCCATGGCTTCGATGTTCATCGACTACTGTAAGGATTATGTTAACATGGCTATCCGATGTTGCATTAAAGGAATTCTTATCAGATGTAGTAATCCTTGAATATACCATTCCCTCTAGTGATATTTGTGAATTGTATGTGCTAACCTCCCAATAACATCCTTGAACTTTTGGTTGTACTCCCAGGTAGATTCCCCTTGCCTTTGTTGAATCTACTGCAACTCAGAGAGAGTTTGTTGCTATGACTGAGGTAGTTTGACTTCGGCGATGAATTTCAACCGAAATTGGCCAAGGGTGAATGCTTATCCTTGCAGCCCAGGTTCAATAGCCTTCATATACCATTTGAGAGCATGACCCCTCAAGGTATTCTGAAATTCTACTAACCTATTTTCATCGAGAGTCCCTCTGGACCTCCAAATGGCTTCACACAAGAACCTATGTTGCTCTACATCTCCATCTCCTTTACCCCATAATTTTGGGTATCGGGCGATCGATCCTCCCATATGTCCAGCCATTGTGGGTCTCATTGTTCCTATTAGAATAAAACCTAATGGTCCTGGTTGTGATACACTTGGGGATCCTAATATCCTCCCAATGTTTACACTTATAGACTGATTCTGACTAACTGGTTGTGAAGGAATAGAAATAACATAAGTAGGTGGTGTAGAAATTACTACGGGTATAGAGGACACCTGGGGGATGGGTGATTCGGGGCTAGTTCCATTGAATTTTGGGTGAGTTTCTTTGATATGGGAGGTCTCGTTCTTTTCCTCTGGAGCAACCTTCTCTATGTGATTCTCGATGTCTCCTGCTATCGGGGCTGAATCTTCTTGATCTCCTGTAAGGTCCATACCTTCTTCATCCTCCCTTTCTTCTCCACGTTCTTCTTCTCGCCCACCCATCCGAGGACTCCTTTCTCTCCATGCTTCTCTCTGTTGCAATCTTAGACTGGCCAGTAATTCTTGTCTTCTCACTTTCCTCAACTCTTCTTTCCTTCTTTCGTCTGTTCCTCTTGATATGAGTTCTTTTCGCAACACCTCAGACTGCTTTCCTTCTTTCTTTACTTTTCCATGCCACCACTTCTCAATAATTGGGTATCTCCTTAAGGCTCGCTCGTTTCTAGTGTTCTTTTCTTGATCTTCCCCCATCTGTCAAAGAAACCTTCCCCCTTCTCAGATCACGATCCTACCCCAAAATCAGCCTACCCTAAGAATAGGTGTTTAGGCTGCCATCTCAGTTAAGGGAAAATTTATCATCCCCTCCTCCATCAAGAATACTTTGATTCACAGGGGAATTTCCATCAACAGTCTGTTGCGTGCACCTTTCTTGAAAACTTACTCAACGCATGAAAAAGATTGGTGATTATCGACTGCAAATTCGACAATGTATCCCTCCAGAGTCATGCGAACCCAGAAATCGACTGCTCGTGTGATCTGGTGATACAATTGATGAAGTGTTGTGATACTCCTTGTATCCCAATTAAAGGTCTTCTTGACGCGTTCTTGGAATTTCGGAGCTTCTTGAAGCCTATCTGTCCAATGGAATAGTTCTTCTAGAAATTTAACCCATAATATGATCCAGGTGGATATTGGTGGCCACCCACCTTTTCCAACTGGCTCAAAATAGTTTTCTGACAATTTTGGTAATTTACTATTTTTAGCAGTTTTTCACTTTCGGATCCGTTTCGAGGCCCTAAACGATGTTTTTTGGGAAAATAGGGAGAAATATGTAATTTCCTTTGTTATTTCCCCCAAAATAAATATCCTCGATGATACCTTTCCAAAAAGCTATCATACGTCTAAAACAAAGATCGTATGCAAAAGTTACGACCCCAAGAAGTTGATGTACTAACTTACCCAAACGGGGCCCACATGAATTTTGGCGCTTCATCTCCTAGGGTTAGGTTTTTGGATGTCTAGGTTTTTTGGCATTCCTGTTTATTGTAAAAAGGATTTTAGAGCCTCATTTTAATGATCTTATGGCGAATGAGCGTAGCCGTCACATCTCTTCTCAGAGATAAGTCGCCACCATTCCAGCAAGCTTGTTTCCACTACATTTTATAGTTTCAGCTTATTTCCTTATTGAATAGAAAACCAATTCTACTATATCTCTGTTATTTTGTGTTAAGATCCTGTTAATAACTTGTAGTAATTTTGTTCTTCTCATAAAATCTGGATCAGTGGTATCAGAGCAGTCTACTCCTTGTCGTCTTAATGCATGTCCCCAATGAGGTCGGAGTACAAAGAGTTGGGTCTCAAGCTTGTTTCTCTTGAGGAAAAAAGCTCTCACATGCCCAAGAAACCTCTCATGGTAGGGGAAAAGAAATATGATGAGACAGGAGATCCTTTCAAACTATTGATTGAGGAATCCCTCATGCAACAAAGGAACAAGATGATGGATAGTTTCACACAAATCCTTCGGAGACTACCAACAGGTGATGCATATTCTTCGAGCGGAGGTGTCGTCCCCTTCAAGGTACAAATAAACTTCGATATTCCTATATTTGAAGGTTATATAGACACAGATGATGTAGACAAGTGGTTGAATCTACTAGAAGAGTATTTTTCTGTCCATAACTTTTCGAATAGAGAAAATATTACTTTTGCACTCCTCAAAGCCATTCCCCATGTCAAAGATTGGCGGGAAACTTTCTGTGAGAAAAAGGAAACAGAGGAACCCTAATTGTTTTTAGTCATGACCACCTGGGAATCCTTCAAGGATGCTATTAAGGAACAATACTACCCTATTGGAAGTTATGACGACTTGTATACCAAATGGACCACACTGTGGCAAGAAAGAGACCAAGCAGTGCTAGATTTTAAAAATATCTTCCATACCTCACGCACCAAGATGGGTATCAAGGATTCAGATTGACATCTGGTGCTCAAGTATTATGGTGCTCTGCATAGATACATCCAAACCGAAATGGAATTTCTGGACATCTCATCCTTGGGCACGGCCTACCAATATGTCGTCAAAATCGAGTGGAAGCTCAAACAAAAGACACGAAAATTTGGGCCTGGGAACCCCTCACAACAAAAGCCAGGAAAGGGTGGCCCCAACCCATAGAACAAAGGAGAGAGAAAATATGGATAGTATCAGGATAACCAGTCCAATCCACAAGAAAAGAAGGACACTGAAAAGACAAAGAAAGATACCGGGAAGTGGTGCGACTTCCATAATAGCCCTTGGCATAACACTGTTGAATGTCGCTCAAAGCAGTGGCTGGTGGCCGAAGTGAAAGACTCTGAATCAGATGCAGGTTTTGACTCTGAGCCAGAACCATAAAGGGGAAGAAAAATCATTGATGCAGAACCCAGTGCCACCATTTCTACCACCAAGCTCCAGCCTGGTGAACCAGACGAGCCAGAAGAAGGAGAGTTCCTTTTCCATTCACAGATGTGGGTAAAAGGCACCCCACTCCACTTCATCATTGATAGTAGTAGCCAGAATAACCTCATCTCAACAGAGGTCTTCAAGTAGCTATCCTTGCCGAAAACGCCACACCCACAACCCTACACCATTGGATGGCTCCGCCAAGGAAGTGATCTCCACGTCAACCAACAGTGTCGACTGTCGTATGGCATCAAGCCCTTCAAAGACGAGGTATTGTGTGATGTTTGTCCTCTCAAAGTTTTTGATGTTCTTTTAGGTCAATCTTATTTATGGAAACGTCATGATGTATATGAGTCTAGGCCTCGTAGTGTTATTATTACTTTGAACAGGAAATTGTAAAGGATACTCGAGGCAGTCCCACCTAGTGCTATTTCCTTGATCTCTGCTAAGCAATATAGGAAGGTCATATCTCAGATGGGGAAGTTTGTCTTCTTTGTGATTCGCTTTCAGAATAAGAGAAATATCACAACCACATCCAGGGTCTCTGTGACCGACCTCTCAACACAACATAAGAAAGTAGATAAGGTCGTGGAAGAATACTCATATATCTTCTCCTCACCTACTGGGGTACCTTTGCACTGCCAGGTCAAGCATCCCATCGATTTGACCCCTGACGCATCGCTGCCCGATGGGTCAGTCTATTGCTACTCTCTGTTAGAGAATGAGGATATCAAGAGACAAATCCAAAAACTGCTCCAGAAGGAGCACATCCGTCCTATCTCATCACCTTGTGGGAGCCCAATCGTGCGGGTATAGAAGAAAGATGGAACTTGGCGACTCTGCATTGATTACCGGGCTCTGAATAAAATCACTGTCAGAAACCGGTACACGATTCCCCGAATCGACGACCTCCTTGATCAACTCATGGGGGCCAAATACTTCAGTAAGATTGATCTGAAGTCTGGCTACCACCAATTCCCGATAGAATAGGAAAATGTAAGGAAGACCACCTTCAAGTTAAAGGAAGGCCCTTTTGAATGGTTGGTCATGCCCTTTGGTTTGAGAAATGCTCCAGCCACTTTCATGAGGATGATGGACAATATCCTATGACCATTCACCAATACTTTTGTAGTGGTGTATCAGGATGACATTCTCATTTACAACAAGACTTGGGCCGAACACTTGCAGCATATTCAGCAGGTTCTACACACCCTGCGGCAACACAAGCTATACGCCAACTTGGAAAAATTTTCCTTCATCATGGACAGGGTCCATTACTTGAGCTACATCGTTGATCATCATGGCATACATGTGGATCCAGCCAAGATCCAAGTCATCCGTGACTAGCCATCCCCAACCACACTCATTAAGCTTCAGAGCTTCTTGGGCCTTGCCAATTTCTACTGCAGGTTCGTGTTGGGATTCTCCCATATTGCATGCGCCCTGTCAAGTAAAATTAATGCTTATAAATGTGACAATAAATTATCAATCTGGGAGGTTCGTAAACTTACGAGGTGTAAGCACGAGAAATGTAGGGCAAGAGTATACTAGCCTATGCTAATGCTTGAAAGAAACCATTAAACTATTGTCGTTGAATGAGTAACTAATCTAAATTAAGCAACTAATCTATGAAAGCATGTAAAAATTAAATCTAGCCTAATCTAACATTCAAAAGGAAACACACTTAACTTGAAATGAAACAGTTAAACTATCTACCCTAGTTCTCCTTCCTATATTATGCATGAGACTCAAAGTGAATCTACGAAATCAAATTCAACTTAATCTAACTATGAAAGAAACTAAATCTAAATTCAAAGGCATCAAATGAAAAATCAATCTATGAAAACAGGAAAGTGCATAAATGAAATCTAATTGAAATAAACATGAAATTATTGAAAAGTATCTATAACAAACACACAACAAATAACAAGTAAAGACAGATGAAAAAC
>JZKD02S1679579.1:299754-309836 GCA_000966675.3 Picea glauca | reverse complement strand
ACATTTTGACCTGTCAACTTTCAAAATGATTTTCAGGCAAAATAAATCGAATTTTGAAAAACTGAGAGAGGTTTTTCTCCATAACGGGATGAAGAACAAAAACCTCTCTCAGTTTTTTCACAGGTTCCACGAGCAGAGAGAATTGAAGACATCTTCAAGGCCCTTTTTTCCAGTTTTTCATTTTTCTGTTACAGTCCTGATTTTGCGGGAGATGTTATGGCGAGATGGAGGTGAATTTGGAGAAACCAAAGGAGGTTTTTGTCCATCACATGCCCATATAAAATAACCTCTTTTAAGTTTTTCCGAGGTGTCATGATTAAAGAGAAACAAGTGTCTGAGTGGACCTCTTTTTCGTAGAAATTCAGCTCGTCTTTCATGGCGGACAATTCCAAATTTTTGGGGATTTGTGGCTATNTTTCAAGGCCCATTTTTTCAGTTTTTCATGTTCCTGTTGCAGTCCTGATTTTGCGGGAGGTGTTTTGGTTATATAGAGGTGAATTTGGAGAAACCGAAGGAGTTTTTTGTCCATAACATGACCATATACAATAAACTCCTTCAGTTTTTTCCCAGGTGTCATAATTAAATAGAAACAAATGTTTATGCGGACCCCTTTTTTTGCATAAATTCGACAAGTTTTTTCTTGGCGGACAGTTCAATATTTTTAGGGATTTTTTCTATTTTTGGCCAAGATTTCCCATCTGTCAAAGAAGGAATTCGAAAGTGACATTGTTGATAGGGTTTTGGCCCCTTAATATATGATCCAATCCTGTTTTTAGGGAAACTGTTTGATCTTGTACTATTTTTAGTATTTCAGTTCCTGTTTAATAGGATCTTTGTTTTTGGTGTAAAGGCTATAAATCCTATGCTTTCAAGGAAAATGAGGTTGATCATTACACCCAGAAAGGATGTTCTCTGTAATTTTTTAGATCCACCAGTAATACAAAGGAATTCATCCACATGATTCTTGCGTCTGGACATTGGTGATGTTTTTCTTGCTATGTTAATGTTTTCTTACTCTGTTATCACCTTTTTTTCTAATTCCAACTGTTAAAAGGAAGTTAAATAATAGAATTTACCTTGTGTACTCTGTATTTGGCCTTTTATCAGTCTGCATGTTATTCCTCTTATTTTGAGTTAAAGAAATTCTTGAATGCTTCTTTACTTAAAAGAACCTCTCACCTGTTCTATCTTTCCATCACATTTTATCTTAATCGATCCAGTATCTTGGATATCTCGCCCTGTGAAGAAACCCTTCAAAATTTGTTTATCTGACCTTAATTTTTGACACTGACCCCATATCCCAATGGGATTCTAAAGCAATCATTCAACCAAACACCTCAAATAAAAAACAAACCCTGTTCTGCATAACTAGACTAATATCCTATTTTAAACAAATCTAAATTCGACAGAGAGATCCCTCTCTGAGTCTCGGAGGGCTAGATCCTAGACTCGAAGTGGTTTTGATGTTGCCTCTGTGACTACTTCCACAACCTTGGGAAAATTATAGAGTGCTAACACCACCCATCACCAATGTCATTCACTGACGTCGCATGGTGAGCAGTGAATGGTGCCAACATTGAATTTTATTCAAACTGTGTCTGTATGCATCGAAGTATGACATGGTTAGATGAGACATATGCCTTGACGGTATGTGAGGTTTTCAAGACTCAAGGATGCCTGACGTCCTTGCATAATCTTCGACATGCTCCACGTTTTAATGAACCTTCATTATGCGGTCTCATTTTCATCATTCGTCATTCCCATCTACAAAGTATTGGTCATAACTCTCTTTAAATTTCATGGAATGTCTTCCAACACGCCCATCTACAATGTCATCAATTGACCTAGCACAATGAGAAGTGAATGGGTCCAACGTTGAAATTTCTTCAAAATGTGACTGTATGCGTTGAAATTTTACATGGTTGGACTATGAGAATGCACTGATGGTATGTGAGGGTTTTAAGACTCAGTGAAATCATTGATATTCATGTTTTGATATGAAATAGGAAACTAAAATTGAGCTTTAATTTATTAAATTTTCACCTAATTCTAAGTGATTAAAATCTTTTATTTATTTTTAATTATTTTATGTTTAGTTCTTAATAAAGCATAGTAAAAAATTATGCCCAACATTAAAATGAAAACAATATAAAAATAATGAAGTTAACAAAGTTGCTTATTCAATTCATTGTGAGATACGTGCATTAATATTTTATTAACTTTTGTGTCTTCATGAACATATGTTGATACAAAATGAATGGAAGAAGCATCCAAGTAATCATATTTTTTTATGCAAACAATTCATACCATATATTGAACACTTTAAGGATATTGAAATAGGAAATTTGTATTGACACAAAAAACACTGAACCATTTCAAAGTTTAGGCCATAAGAATCATCATTTTTTAAACATGGATTACAAATAATTCTGAAAATTTAGAAGTCTTGGTCATTAACATCATTGTCTGCAACAATGTCATTTAGTGTATCATTGTCAATGTTCATAGGATCTTTCAAGTAGTTAATATTATCATCATCCTCATCTTGACCTGCATTATCTTCATCAACATTGAAATTTGATTGTAGACCATCCATATTGTTACCAGATGTATTTGGATCATCATTTTCTATACCATCCATATTGTTGTCTTCCATAACATCATCTAACTATGGATTGTTGTATTCTTGTGCCTGAACATAACCATCTTCAACATCATCATGGATGTCAATTTCTTTGATGTTCTCTAATCCCTCTCTCTCATTTTGTTGGCCATCATTGTTTTTCTCAGTATCCACTAATGCATCATACAATACATACCTTAATCTTGGATCATAATGCATGACAAACATCCATTTCGGGTCCAGAATATCTTCATAGAAAAATACCTGCACATAAGCGAGTACATACATATATTAGCCATGTTCCTATTGTCAAAACATCAAATTTTTATTATGTAAGTTGTAGGTTAGAGATCTCAACTCCCTCTAAAACAATTTATGTTTAAGTTTGTAGTTTAGAGTTATTAGGGCATATTTGAATCCCTAGAATATTTTTATTGCAAAGAATAGATGTTGAAATATGTTCTATGTGATGCATGCATAATATCCTCCAATATCTACACGTCATGCAAGATGATAGGCGATAAATTAGGTGTAATTTTCTCCCCATTTAGCGCCCCAAAATGATTACATACTAGGTTTCTACCTTCACCAACCCTCACAAATCCAAGTATATACAACACTCTCGACTCTCCTTAAACTTGCAAGAGATCTACCTCAAATAACATGGAGGAGAAAAATAGAATGGAACCCCTACCTATTTCTCCCCTCCATAATAATCACACTATGGGAACACAATTCAAACATAAAAACCTTTTTTAATTTGCATGAAGACCTCCACTTTCCATCCCATATGCATCCCCATGCAACTAGTCCCCTTTTGTTAATGTAACTAATCTTTCATTAAGTTATGCACATAATATTAGTATTTTTATTTGTAAATAATTTATTTTTCCTAGTTTCTTTATGAAAGTACAAAACTTCCACTTCTATAATAATGAAAATCACTCAAAATGCAAATATCATTATACTAGTAATACTATGCACATGAGGGCATTACTCGTGTGGCCACCATGAGTAAATATTTCATTTGCACTACTAAACAAACATAGTGAACCTTATTCTCCTATATTCTCTTGATCATATTTATTGAAATGCCGAATTTCAAACATGCACACAATCATGCATCAAATCATCTCACTCATAGTGGTGTACTTCCTTCCTTCATCTTTAACACTCTTCTATAATAATACCATTATGAGCCACAAAGTAACCACCCTTGGTCCTTGAATTATATTTCTCTCCATGGAATGATTTCCTCTACTACAACTACTATATGAGTCACCCATCTTGGTGTGATTATAGCAGGTATTGAAAGTCCATCATCACAGCTTCAAGGGAGTGTGAGTATAACTCCATCCATCTCCCTGATTTTCAACATCTATTTGGAAACACTAACCCCTATCATTTGGAAGGTATGCTAACCCTCAAGCATCTGGAAAGGTTGGCCCTGTAGTCCTAATTGGGCACTCCCAAGCATATCAAAAGTTACACTAACCTTAGGAATTTTGAAGGTATGATAATTCTTGTGAATCTCAAAAGTTTGGCCCCAACCCCCTCACCAAGCATAAAAATTACATCACCATAGCTCCGGGGGAAGGAGAATATAAATCCATAATCTCCCTAACTTTCCACTCCTACAAGAACCACTAGTATAGATTTAGTGGTTGAGTTTATCTCCAAACCATAAGATGTTTTTTATATAGATATGTTTATTTCATGGGTATGGGCTCCCAATATATATTTAATGACTTGGCCCTCCTGACCCATAGAGTGGCTCTCATAGCCAACTCCTACTTACTTCATAAAATCAAAGCAATATTAGCTATCACATGTATTAAATCCTTACCACCTTCTGACCAAAATGTAACTAGCATAAAACCACATGTTATAATCAACATGTCATCATGAGTAACAAAACATCATCATAAGTAGCGTCCATTTATTATGCTTTGAGTTATTTTTATCCTTTCTTGTCTCGTTCTAAATATGGACTGCATATCGCGGGTTTGAAACGTAGACTTAAATAAATTGCACACAATGAACTCGAAAGCCATTAATATGAAAAACCACATGCTAACAACCACATATCAACATTAATAACATGACATTATCATAAGTAACATAAAACCACATGATAACAACCGCATGACATCATTAGTAACATAACATCGTAATAAGTAGCATAAAATCACATGCTAACATCCACATGTTATTGTGAGTAACATAACATCATCATAAGTAGCATAAAACCACATGATAACAGCCACATGTCATAATGAGTAACATAACATCATCATTTCATGATCAAT
Organism: Picea glauca; assembly: GCA_000966675.3. Lineage (NCBI taxonomy): Eukaryota > Viridiplantae > Streptophyta > Pinopsida > Pinales > Pinaceae > Picea > Picea glauca. The sequence goes on along the minus strand of JZKD02S1679579.1, from coordinate 304,904 downwards.
ACTTATAATCTACTAAACACCAACAATATTATAATTTATCTAACACATGTTCATTCATATGTCATTATGCACCTACATAATCTTAATCCAACTAAGAGCAACAATGGATCCTACATATGTTATTCATCATGATATGTGCATTATGTAATACTATAAAAACCTTTTTTCAACACATCATATTATGGATTTTCCAAATATCATGAAATACTCCCATCATGATAATCAACACATAACAAAACATATGTGGAAACATAATAATGCATAATGAATAAATACATAAGCATATTAGAGCATAAATATCACATCTGATGCCATAGTAAGAGACCATTCCAAAAATATCAATCTAAAGTATGTATTAGTTCATTCTAGGTTCACCAGTCTTGACTAAATATAACAAGAGATGGGTCACTACAATACCAAATTGATGTCTTTCAAATCCATAATGGGAGGTGAGGATGTCAGAGTAGTGTATATGGATGGAGGAGAGAGAGGAGTCCCTAGACCCGATGGAGCAACATCTTCTTAATGATGTACATGGCCTATTAACCAAAGTCAACTTCTCAACAATTGCACCTAAGTCTTATCTTATAGGTGGCTCATCTATAGGATTAGAGTAGACATATTTTGAATTGCATGTCTAGGTCAAATCGTAAAATTGCCAAGCTCTAGATGAGGTGGTTGGGAGTGTAAGAGGCACTATCTAACAAGTCCCTTTGTTTCTCACAATGCTAGTGGAATTTTTTTCTCTAATTGAGGAGTAGATGGAGAAAGAAGTGAGGTGTGAAAATGGAGGGAACAACATGTATACTAAAATGTTGCCAGGAATAGTGTGATTTTAGCAATAAAACTAGTGACACGTGTGTAATGGTTTATAACTATGATATGGCATGCTAATACATATCTTGTTATAAATAGTGTGATTTTGGAAATGGAACCACTATTACATGTCCTATGGTGGTATATGACAAGATCACATAAGAATTGAGCAAGGCCCAAACTTATAGTGTCAAACCTCAGTTGCCTATGACAAATGCATAACTAATAATATTATCCTTTCTTAACTTACTTAAGGTTTGGTTTTTTTTTATCCAGTTTACAACACCCGAGGAAAACCCCCAGGTACTTCCCCTCATTTCAAGGATGGTACCCAGGGTAAACCCTAGATTATTTAGGGAAAAATGCCATTACAACAATACACTCATTATGAGCTCAACGTGTCACTTATGGGAATATAACTTGGGTGGGGAGGATAACACTCCATCCCACAACCACTCGGGCTAGACCCAATTGACACTTAACTTAATTTATCACAATCCAATAATAAATTTGTGCTAAAGAATAGAAAAACATGTAAAATAACCCCAAACAAAATGATAACTAATATAGTTATTTCACCAAGACAGCATAGTCAAAGAACAATAATAGAAGGAGATGAATATTTATTAGTTCAAATAACCAACAAATAACTTTCCATTGAGTCATATAGAAAGAAGTAGATACAAATCTCTCAACCTATTTCTCTTTACTCAGAAACTAGGGATATTTAACTAACTACAATTGTGAGCTACACTACATAGTCCATAGGCTGGCCTCCAAGCTAGCAAAATGCTATTAAAATTGTATTATTTTACAATAAAATTACTTACATATCAATGTCTACAAGCACGATATAGTCAAAATTCAACAAAAATATATCATTTTTAGTGTGATACAATCAATACATGCATAAAACATGGGCACATGGTGCTTCCTACCAAGTTTCCCAATATAAGCTCAATAAATCTCAACATTGGTTTCGTGAATAATAAATGAATTATATAGTAAAAGATTATTTAAGAGTACACTTGATCTATAGGCAACATTCACTGCAAGGAAATAGGGTTTGATGAATTCCCATGTATTCTATAGCAGAGGTGGAGGGAAAAGTGTTTCAACATTGTCTAGGCGCTAAATAAGGTGCAATTTGTACCTCATTTAGCACCCCAAACTGATTACATTTTTGGCCAATAGTTGGAACTAAATCCGACACTAATGGCACCCAATTTAGCGTCGACTATTCAAACAAAATGAAAAAATAAAACAAAAGCCCACAATTTATTTGTGTTATAATTTGTCACCTTAGGTCATGCAACATTTGAAACTAGCAGCGAAAGATCATTAATAACTTTTTCAAAAGGATTTTTGGCTTTGCTTTTGTAAAATGTACAAATCATTGAATAATTTTGACAAAGCATTCTTATGGAAATATGGATTGAAGAAAGAAAATACCTAATTGATTGGATCCCTATTGATGGTGGGAAGAGATATTGATGAACCCCTCCTCCCCTGTTGTGGATTTCACTCAAAAAAATTTGATTTATGGGTGTGATTCGATCTCTAGTAGTCACGAAATCAATTTGTGAATGTCTTTCATCCTGTACTAGAGATGAAAATCAAACCCCTGTCCATCTATTTCACACTATTGTTATTTATAACAGTTAGAGGGAAGGGAGAAAAATGAAAAGAGAAGGGATTTTCCAGAGTCTGGAGGAAAAACATTTTCCTCAAGAAAACAAAAAATATCAAGAAACAAAGGGAAATGAAAAAAGGGATTTGATTCTTGCTAGAATGAGGTATTTCATACTCAATTTATAGATTTGTACATGTTTCCATTGCTTGTTTGAATTGTATTTTTTAGTTTTTTATTTCAAAATTATAAAAGAAGAAATTTCCTCTATATATATAGGGTTTAAAGGACGATTGTCTTCACAAGCCAAGTGGATATCAGTCTTCTTTCAACCAACAATTGGATATCACTCTTCTTTTGACCAATAATTGGATATCACTCTGATTTTGACCAACAATTTCACCATATGTACCGGAAATTGAGGACAATTGCCTCCTAAAGTGTGAAGAAAATAATGAGCATCTTAGATCACATCACGCACACTGGGATCACAATAGCCAAATTCAACATGAATATTTTTTCTCATCTTTATGAGATACACACAACACTCATAAGAGCTTTGTAGGAAACCTAATTTACAACATCCATAATATCCATAATATTGCATGTAGCCATCCATTTGTCAAGACGTGTATTATCAAGATGCGCGCGTGTGTGTGTATGTGTGTATTAATGGTCTTATGGTTGTAGTTATAGTGTGACAATGAGAGGTTCTTGCACATTACTTAAGCATATGTGAATGAATGGGAAAAGGATAGGTTATTGAGTGTTGTGTGTTGTGGATCTCATGGAGATCTCTTGGAACAATGTGTAACCAAAATACTTGAAAGTGAAGGATTTTTGACAAGGAAATGAATATTATAAGAATGAACACTAATTGTTGAAGAATAAATCAATGTTACAGAGATAAATATATTATATGATGCGTTGAACTTCTAACAACTCCTCTCACCAACCATGAGGTCATGGTATGCTTGTGAAGGAGTTCAACAAGACAAAATTAACATTCTAACTATTGAATTGAAAATATGAACAATTCCTTAGCCACTCGAGAGCAAGAGATGATGCCCTAAGGAATTATAAAACACACCACAATTGAATAAAAATGAAAATACTTAAGAAGGTGTCTTGACTAGCAATCTCTTCAAGTGGACCCTAAATTTAAGAGAACTGATGAAACCCTATAAAATATCTTATCTCAACTCAAAGGAACATTAACTTTATTTCACCAACAAACAATTTCTATGTATAATGTCTAATGTCTAATACATAGCTTTTGTACTTATAACCCTAACTATGTGAAATCCAAAATCTACCCAAACTTAAACTATAGATAAGAGTATTTATAATGAAAATTTCTTGGATCACTTGAGTCTTCTAGGGAGTTCCCAGGATTGGTACAACTAATATTATTCACATAATCACTAGCTTCCTCACCTTGTGGATCTATCATTTTGGTAAGTTTCTAAGGAAACAAATTTTGGGGCACACTATCCTTCTTCATTGGTGTAGTCAATGGCATGTTGTAGAGGGTTTTTGGGTCCATATTCCTCCTTGATCAACCAACATTGTGAGATACTATGGATTGTAGTTCCATCTTCCTCTTTTCTTGGGTTAAAACAATGTTGAAAGTGCATGTTCATGGGCCCATTGTCTTTCTTGGATGAGCTACAATAGTGGGTCAAGTCTACATTTCCTAGTCCTTGATGAATAATTACCACTTTCCATATAAGTCCTTTACTAACACTATGATTCTATAGAGGCTACATAATAGAAGGGATTATGTAGCCTATTCAAGTCCTTTTAATTTATAATTGTTTGTGAGAAGACATTTAGTGCTGATGAAACATTTACATAATCATTCTATAGTAATAAAACTCCATATCCATTAAAAGAATCATTCATAACTAATTAGAAGATCTATCACTATCAACCATTCATTAACGTTTAGGAAAACTTAGACATTTTCAACCTCATAAAGTATTTCCAAAATAAACATTACAAGTAATTAATCAATAAACTATTAATGTCTAGAAAACTGGTCAATGCAATATGTGATGAGCTTAAAAGAGGAAATGTACAAGGTTTTTGGAGAGGGACAATTTCCATAAAAGACGAAAAACTAGACCAATTATAGGGCTCATCATACTCCCCAACTTGAAGGTTTGCACACCCTTTATGAAAAAGAAATAAAGAAAGGAAATGGATAGGACTACTAGTTATCATCTCTTGATTACCCCTCCTACTGTTGAATGCTACCTTCACTAGGCATTGCAGAATTTGCTTGTGGTTCTACAATTGTGGCTACATTTTATGGGTCTTCCCTTATTTATGTCCTTTCTTCTTATTTTGTTCCCTTCTTTTCCTTTTCATATGAATACGAATTTAAAAAGAGTTGTCGAGTGTTAGCTACCACATTGATTGTAAGGGGTACTAATTGCCCTTATTGTGATATGTTGATCTCAATATCCCTCTTTGATATTAGGCATTCCTCTCTAAATCCATAAGAAACCATTGTTCTTTTAGGTACAAGGCATAAACTCTTGCAGTTGGTCTACAAGCTCTTATTAACACACTCTATAACCTGTTCACACATGTACATTTATCTTATCACGTCTTTAGTCTTCTCTCTAGTCTCTTGTAGTTGCTTAACCATTTCAATTTTTAGCTCAACATTCTCATTCAATAGTGATTCTAAACTACA
>JZKD02S1679579.1:267990-285098 GCA_000966675.3 Picea glauca | reverse complement strand
GCTCGTTCCTGGATCATCCAAATCTGCACAAATCTTATCACCGATTTCGGACCCCCCCCCGGTTAAAAACAGAATGGTCGGGGGGGGGTCCGGAATGCTCTGTGCACCGTAGATCTTGGTGCCACGATCCGAACCATCGAGATGTGCATGAAGCATAAACTGGGAGTGGAAAACACAAGCGCTGGGGGGAAAACTTAGGATAAATACATTTTATGGGTTTTTTCCCCAAATTTCTGAAATAGACAACACCAAGGGGCTTTGACTAAAACATCCTCTAGGCTTTTGAGAAATGTTATGACATTTTTACATCAAGCTGATTTTATTGGAAAGGAATAATGAAGCAACTAACCTAAATGCTAACCTATCTTCCTATGACAGTTAACCCAGATTAAACTGTTGGGTTAAGAAATTATTCTACCCTGGGGCTATCTGACCAGGATTAGACAGTTTGGTCAGATTTATTCACTAATCTAACCTAGACATTTTGGCTAAGATTAAACTGTTTAGCCAAATCATTCACTACCCTATCAACATTAAATTTAAAAGAACTTGGCCATGCTTGAAAGGTATGGACCAAGTTACCATTATTACATGGGGCTTTTATTTCAATTCTTTTATGCCCTCTTTTTCTTTCTTTTTCTTTTCTTTGTCTTTTTCTTTTTTCTTTTTCTTTTTTCTTTTTTTCTTTTATTTTTTTTCTTTTCTTTTTTCTTTTCCTTTTTTTTTTCTCTTTTCTTTTTCTTTTCTCAAATTATTTGCAAAATGAAAAATCATTTGTCAACAAAAACACTAGATACAGATAATATCCCAGTCACTAGTTGATTCCCATAATTTATGGGGTGATAACATCCCTAACTGAATTATGTTCTTTCTCCTCATCAATTCTTAGTATATGTTGTGTGACCTTGAAGGTTTCATTTCCCTTCACCACTGTATGAATTGTTTCTTCTTGTTCCTTTTGCACATGTGCTTATTGTGTCTTCTCTGGCTACTATGTTATAGGAATTTGCAACCTTTGTAGAGTATCATGGAATTCCACCATCTTAGCCATGATATCCTCCCTTTGCACCTTTGCCGCGCGTACTACACCTTCTCCTCTGTCTTGGAATTTTTCTGCCACTAACTTGGCATCATCCTCTGTAATTGTGATTACTGGACGCTTCTTATGGTATTTCATTTTCTTTCTTGTTTCCTCCTCTTGTGTTTCGGTTCTCTTCTTCTGTGAGGGATGCACCCCAGTCTTCTTCTTTTGTGTATCCTCCTCTTTGGTTCGAGAGGTTTATCCATTCTTTTCATCACCCTTTACTTTCACCCTTGACATTGTTTCTTTCTTCCTGGGATTTTTCATTCCTGCGCTACTTCCTAACGCTTGAGCGTGCTCTGCATCCTTTCTAGTGTTTTCAGCTAGACTACTTGTCTTTTTTGTTGTGCATGCCTCTTCTTTATCCTTTGGTTTGGATTCTTTCTTTGTTTTTGGCACCTTCCAGTACGCGGGCCAGTATTTGAAAATCCAGTCGACCTCTTCCCTTGATGCACAGTATCACATTTCGAGACACTTTTTCTTTGGGTCCCTTGTGGCCTGGATCCACATGCGATGTTTGAATTCCTTAAACCTGACAATCCCTTTGTTCTCTTGGACCACCTCAATAGGAATCCTCCACACATTTGTTTTTTTTTGTTGCATTTCTTCCGGAAACATGGAAAACACTGTGATGTTTGCTTGTTGATTCTTATTGTCCTTAGCTTGCCAGAGGGTTTCATATCTCGGTGTGTAGCACTTTGCCTTCTTGTATACAAACAATGAGAACTTTCATTCCTACCAACCTACCAAAGCTATGAGTATGAGGATCCAGGAATAATGGAACTCAATTCCATTATCCTGTGCATCCCTGCAGTCAATCAAAAACCGATTTAATAGGTATGGTGCCAAACTAAACATCACTCCTTTTGTGCACTGGGTGACTACTCCTATGACTCCTGATGGGGCCTCTTCCTTGATGCACTTCCTCAACAATTTTCACACCATTATCTTGTTGGCAAACCTCTTCGAGGAGTCATTGATGTATTTTATGACTATACCCCGGTTCCCCCTATTTGTTCCAAACCGCACTTTCACTATCTTTGCAATTTCCTTTTCTCAATCTTTATTCTCCAGGTACTCTTTGGGTTGTGCAGAAATAGTGGAAAACCCTGTAATCTTGGAAATCAAAGCAATGTCAATGGAGATCAGCCTATCCATCCACATGATACCTCCATGTACCTTGACCGAGAGTTGTTTGATACAAAGGACAACATTTTTACCATGCCCAAAATGCAGTATATCCAACAGGTTCATGATACCTGAATTATATAGCCCTATTATCCACTGCATGGGCTCCAAGATGGGTCTTCCTAGGGGTCCTATCTCCCTCGTATCATCCAAATGATTTTACTGTGCAAGGTCTGGAAAATTCGTCGCATATTGAACATCATGGTCGACATATCTTAGCTTCAACACCTTCCCCAACATATTTTCCAATGTGACTATGACATCCTGGATAAAAGGTAGTGTGATCTTTGTTGTGTCCAATGCCTTACTTTTTTGGTCGACGACTGGGTGGCCTTCTACCATTGTTTTTTTCATTTCTTCTTCCTCTCCTTCAGTCTCTAGCTTCTTTGGAATATCCTCAACCAAAACCTCCTCTGCGACATGTTTCTGTTGTTGTCCCATGATTCCCTCAGGTTCTGCAGTTTTTTCTGGGTTAGGGTTTGCACTACCATTGGGGTTTTCTAATCTTTGACCCATTTCTACTTGTGCAGTCCTCGATGTTTCTTCCTCTACCTTGGTCGAGCTTGTTATCACTCCAGGAAACTCTCCTAGGCTGTATCTCAAAGATGTCTAGTAACTTAACCTTTTTGTAACTATTTTCTCAATAATGGGTGTGGGCTTGGATCAAGATGAATATCTTAATCACTGGATTGTATCTTCAAGACAGTCTAGATATATTCATGCAATACAAGGCCTTCAGAAGCTATTATTAGATAGGTTTGTAAATCAAATGGATAAGAAAACCAATCAGTTAACCAGAACATACATAGGCAATATATATGATGGGTCAACAAACTAGCCAAGGATGCTTATGATTCTTTCTTAATAGTCAAAATTAAGATGACAGTTACCATGGGACCATTAAACATAGACAAAATAATGATTTCAACTCATATGCATAGACAAAGATGAAGGAGAGTCTGATAATAACAAATGAAAGAAGCTTGCAGGATTAATATATTAAATAAAGTGTCTTTTTACAATAACAGTGGATTATAGAACTCAAAATCGAACCCTGTGTTCATCAAATGTTCTTGGCTTTATAGCCTTTTACAAATAGTTTCCAGATCCTAGATTACTGGATCAAATTTTTCCAAAAATAGAAAATCAGTAACTAGCCCAAGAAAGTAGATAAAGATCCTATAAACTAGATCCATTCGAATTCTCAACTGATCTTTATGTTCTTCATATTATTTAGCAGGTGTAGTGAGCCTTCCGAGGCTACTGGATCTCATATGATATAGGAGGAGTCAAACATGACACCTGTTGATAGTCAAACAGTCTTATATCCTTGAAAATAGCTAAATGTTGTTTACCTTTTTGTCTTGTAGAGCATCTCCAAAACAAAAATGAACTCTTGATAAGGATTTCATTAATTATCTTCCATCGATTGGAACCATTTCCGATGCTTTTGAACAAGGAAAACTTGGACCTGTGCAAAAACATTAGCTTTCTACCTTATCAGTTCTTTCAGTAGCTAGATTAGATAGAATTCGGGCCGATTAGCTACTGAAAGTTCTTCTTTCGGTGACTAATGAACAATCGATATGTTCTCCTAAGCCATCAAAACCTGAGATTATCAAAATTTCAAAAATATCCTTGTCCTAGCTCAAAAACGCCTTAGGGCAGATCTTTTTAGGCTTCTGCATCTTGCCCAAAATTTGTAGGGTTACTAGCTGCCTCTAGTTCAATGCATTGAACTGCCACCTCTGCAAGGGTCTCAAGAGAAGCATGTGTCTAAGCCTGGTTTTTTGAAGACATAGCTTGTTTCCTCAAAGCCCTGACCTTTTTCTTCAAACCCTGAGCTACTCTCCATAAGTTGTTGTAGTTTTTTACAATCTTGTCCTTCTTTTTCTTCTCCTTTATGCTTTCATGGGCTAATCTTTCCAAAGATTAGTTGCTTTCTACAAAGTTTTTTGACAGAAATTCATACCTAGTTTTTATTACCCTTTCTATCACTTCTTTCTCGGCTAACTTCTTCTTAAGCTTCTTGATTTATTTTGATTTACTCTGCTTCACTCGTTTGCTAGATGAAGCATTTGCAATTTTTGGTTCTTGTTCTTCTTGAGGTGTAGGTGATGGAAGGTTCTCATAACTTGTTGTGTAAATATCCACAAAAACAGAATTTTCACACCATGTGGTAACTGAATCCTTGTACCCTATTTCAATCTGGTGCTCTTCATCCTTCGAGTCTGTGTAAGGAAGATTAAGAATGTTTTTGTTCACTGGGGATTCTTTGGCCTTTTCTTCTTCACTGTTGAAATTTAATTTCTTCTTATTTTTGCTAAGCTTAGAGGAAGGAGAGGGTTGATTGATTGGGGCTGGAGAGATAGCTCTCCTCCTCCTCTTTCCACTTATGGGAGTGGAAGACTTCTTGGAATGAGGACTCTTTTTTCCGTCTGGCTGAACCTCAGTCTGTAAATCATTCCAGAATAAGAAGTAATTCCACTCTTTACCTCTTCCTTGCAACAGCTCACAAACCAAAAGTTTGATTAGACTATGGTGGGATAGTCTACCTACAACTTGATTAGGCTTGGCCTTGACTTGATGAGCCATCTTGGATAAACTTCGGTGGAGGAAATAGTGAAGATTGAGTTGGTTTCTACCAATCAAAGGATTTATAAGTTTAAAATGGTAAATCATCACCCTGTTGTATCGCCCTTCACAAGTTATATAAACCCTTATGGATTTTAATAACTGTTGCCATTTCTCTTCAAGGAAAGATACAGGAATATATTTCTTCCATATCAAACCCCTGTGTTCTAGTTTCAAATAAGTCCTGAATTCAACATTCTTAGTAACAATAGTTTTAAACCATTTCTCTCTAGTCATGGGAAGATTTCTCACTTCAACTATGAGGGCTTCATCTATCTCAAATTCATCCCAATCAATGATTGCTTTCTTTCCATCAAAATTGAGGACAAAGGCCTCTGCCACCTGCTGATGAGAAATCTGTAATTTTTTGCAAAAATTTTAACACCCCGCATCCTTGAACATTTGACATACCTCCGGGTGTGATTCTAGGTAACTGATGTCGTTGAGCTCTTTCCTCAGGGTTGACGTTCCTTTCTTCATTTGCCACAATGTGTTCACACACCTGTGACTGAAGGAGAATATTTCGGGGGAGAGTTACACAGCATAGAATTAGTGAAAGTCGGCTCGGCTGTGATAGAAATGAGATAACTGGGGTGAGCTTTATAACGTGGCACTGATTACAAGGGATGCGGCAGAACAGTTGATGATTTGCAGCAGTCATGGTGGGTAACTGTAATAAATGGAGGGTACATAAGCACATGGCTTAATGATATAATGATCTAGAAAGATTCACTTATATCACAGAGAGATCAGCTTCCAGTCGTGAACGGTTCATTCTGCAGTCTTTTCGACGGCTTATGCAATCATAAAAACGTCGAACCTGTCAGTTGAAACGTGTGATAGGACGTGCTAGGTCTTTCCCTGCTTCTGGTATTTCGGTGGCTAAAATGGCCCTGGATTCCTTTTTTTAAGCTTCTGAAATCTAAGGATTTTGGTGGCTAATGAACAATCAAAATGTTCACCTAAGCCACTGAAACCTGAGATTTGAATTAGATCAAATAAAAACTAAACCAACTTTTATTTAAACTTTATTACATGCATAAAGCTTTGAGAAATGAACTTTTAAAAAAATTGAAAAGTACCTTTTTAAAAGACATCCTATCACCTAAAATAAAAAATCTCAATTGATTTATTTGAGGAGATAACACTAACTCCTATTGGAGGTGAAAGCCTCCCTGTGAGGTTTCAAGAACCACAAAATCAATGTCTTTCCTGAAAAATGAAAATTCAAACCTGTCTACTAGTGTTTCCATTGGGCATGGAGTTATTTTGTAAAAACAAAAGCTGAAAATTAAAAATTACAATGACAAGGCTTCAAAGCCTTAGATAAAATAGAGTTTCAGAAAACGGCCATTGACTGGGCCACCAAACATTTCTTCACCTTCCAGACTTTTCATAATGAAGGTGTCGTTGTGCTATACTTGATTTATCATGAAACGACTGGTCTACAAAGAGTTAAAATTGTCATTCTTGCCTTATCTTGTCTGAGGGCATCCCATTTCAGAACCCAGTCACCAACCTGAAAATCATCCACCTTTGCCTTTCTGTCAAAAGTGTCCTTGATCCTCTTTTGATGAGCCTCTGATTTATCCACCAGTTTTTCTCTGACCTACTACAATTATACCAAGTCAAGCATTATTCTTATCATATCATTTGATTCAGTTTGTTCCTCCTGAAAAAAGTTAACCACTAGTAAAACTAGCTAAAGAGGGAAAATGGCATCAGTGCCATAAACCAGTTTGAAGGGAGAAGTTCCTATGGATTTCTTGTTAGTTACTCTGTCTGCCCAAAGAGAAAACTTTACTTTAGAATACCAACTCTTTTGATTCTCCTCCAATAGCTTTCTGATGATTCTGATTAGACTCTTATTGGATGACTCGGCAAGGCCATTACCTTGAGGGTAGTAGGGAGTAGAGTGTACCAATTGAATGCTCGTTGACTTACACATGTCAACCAATGCATCATATTTGAAATTTGTTGCATTATCTGTCACTATCCTTTTGGGGAAATCGAATCTGCTCAGGATGTTCTCATAGAGAAATTTCATGACGACTTGATGAGTGGCATTTCTAGTGGGGATTTCCTCTATCCATTTTGTAAAATAGTCAATGGCTACCAAGATCCATTTATTCTGACCACTAGATGAAGGATTAATCTCGCCTATGAAATCTAAACCCCACTGCTGAAAAGGACCATTCACTACAATAGGTCTCAGGGGAAGGGATTTTATTTGTTGTTTTCCTGTGAATCTTTAACACTTATCACAAGATTTCACAAAGGCGCTCACATCTGAAAAAATAAAAGGCCAATAATAACCATCCCTTAAAATCTTATGCGTTGTGGTCTTCTAGTAATGATGGCCTCCACAAATACTTGAATGAAACTGATGTATGACTTCAGTTGACTCTTCTTTGTCTAAACATCTTAGTTGTAAACCAGCAGGATCTTTCCAATACAAAAGATTATTATAAATGAAAAATTTAATTTCTTTGAGCTTAAGGGCTCGAGCTTGAATCATGCTAAGTTTAGGAGGAACCTCCAACTTCTGTAAAAAATGAATAATACCTGAATACCACTCACATGAAAACAAATTCTTTGCCACCTGCTGGTTGTTATGTTGTCCTTCCGTTGCTACCCCTGTCTGCAAACTTGTTGAACTTTCCCCAATGAAATTTATGTCCAAAAGATCACAGTTCTCTTCTATCAAAAGCTTGGCAAGGCCTTGGCCTTTTACCAGCTTAGTGGGCTTCACTTCTATGTCAAACTTGATTATCTTTGCGATCCATTTAGCTCTCTTTCCATCAATATCAGGCTGAGTCAAGACATCCTTCACAGAGGCTGAAGGAACATAGGCGACAACCTTTGCATGGAGGATATAAATTCTAAAATATTTTAACGACTTAATGAGAGCATAAGCTTGTTTTTCTATAAGAACATACCTTAGTTTAGCGCCTCTGAGTGCTTTGCTGAAAAAGGCCACCGGGTGATCAAGACTTTCATCATCTTTTTGTAACAAGACTGTTGCCACCATGTCATAGGAAGAAAAGGAGAAAATATAGAAGTTCTTGGTGTAATCTGGATTGATTAGAGTGGGGGATTCCATGATAGCCTGTTTGATATCCTGAAATGAACTTCTTGCATTGTCTGTCCACTTTATCTTAGATCCATTTTTTAGCATAGAGGTTATTTATTTCACCAACTCAGCGAAATTTGGAATAAATCTTCTGACAAAATTTATCTTACCGAGTAGAGATTGGATATCCTTCTTTGACCTTGGTATGGACAACCTCTAAATTGCTTCCACCCGAGCTGGATCAATTTTCACACATTCTGCTGAAACGATGTGGCCTAGGAGTTTTCCCTTCTTGAGAGCAAATTGATATTTTTTGGGGTTCAACAAAATCCCGAACTGTCTGCATTTCAAAAATACTCTTTTCAGATGCTTCAGATGCTCTTCATGACTACCAGAATAAACTGTGATATCATCAAGATAGATGAGGACAAACTTGTCCTTTTCTCCCACAAAAGATATGTCCATGGCCCTCTGAAAAGTGGCCCCAACATTCATTAGCCCGAATGGCATCTTGGCATACATGAAGGTACCCCAAGGAGTAGTAAAGGTAGTTTTTTCTTGGTCATCAGGATGTACAGAAATCTGGTTATATCCTGAGAAGTCGTCTAGAAAAGACATGACAATGGCCCCTGAAATTATTTGCAGCAAATGTTCCATCTTGGGTAGGGTATAGTTGTCTTTCTTCGAGCATTTATTTAGGTTTCTAAAGTCAACACATAACCTGATCTCACCATTTTTCTTTCTCACTATTACTAGATTTGCAATCCATTTAGAGTATCTTAAAGGAATTATAATTTTGGCATCAAGGAGCTTTTTGATTTCTTTTTCAATTACAGGCAATATGAGAGGATTGATAGGTCTCAGTTTCTGTTTGAAAGGGATGGTGTCTTTATCAAGGGGAATCTTATGTTGAATGACCTCAGGATCATAGGTTTTCAGATCACTATATTTCCAGGCAAAAACATCAGTGAATTCCTTCATAATGCTGCAATATTCTCACCTCTGATCTGTGGTTAATTCAGCGGACATATTTGTGGATTTAGGATGATTTTGGCTTCCTATATTGTGCTCATGGATAGTAGAATCTTTTTCCTTCTTATCGGGTTTGTAAGGGACATCGTTATGATCTATAAGCTTCTCGAGAGGCACCAAACCCTGAGGTATATAATTGTTGGGCAGCTGAACGATATCATGTTGACCCATTTTTCTTTTTAGCTTAGGCTTCTTGGATTCCACTACATTTTGATTTTTCTAGTCAATATGCATATCAAAAAATTCATCAACCACCTGGAGAAATATACTAAGCTCATAATCATCTTCAAAAACTTTCCAATATTTAATATTGTCGAGCAGGGATGGTCTATATTTGACTTGGATTTCATAATTTAGTATGGGAGGAATGGGAGGAATAAACATACTAGCTGAGACAACAAGGGAATCAACAAGATGATTCATATCTCTGGGTACATAAGAAATGTCAAAAATGGAAAAAGAGTCCCTGATTTTCCATACCTCATCCCTGTAGGCTTTCAATCTGACATGTTTTTCTTGGAAAGTATTGTTCACTTGCTGTATGATGAGATCCACGTCTCCAAACACTTTTAGTCCTTTGATTCCCATATCCTTGGCAGAATTTAATCTCAATAGCAAAGCCTCATACTCTGCTATATTGTTAGTAGTTTTGAAATCAAGCTTAAAAGACAAATGCATAGCCTCTTTCGAAGGAGAAATAAAAACTACACCTGCACCTGCTGAGTCTTTGGTACTGGCACCATCAAAGAACATGGTCCACATGGGAGTACTCTCTCCATCAATTTTCTGATAAGTAGGCTTTGTGGGCTGCAAAGGAGCTGGCTGAGAATCATCTATTTGAAGAATGCATGATCCAAAGTCTGTGTCTAAAGCATAAATGGGATGGTTGACATAATTTTTTCCATCACTAATGATATAGGAAAGCCAATTATCTCTTTAAAGTCTCTTTAGCTCTCCTCCAAACACCAGGACCGTGGCATACGAAAGATCCATCTGCAAGTTACCCCCCAACCTTTTGCTCCATGAACGCGACAAGAGGAGGCCGAACTTGGGTGGGATATCAACCACTACAACATCCATTACCATGTTTCTCATTGGCAACTGGGCAAGGTTTATAACAAGGTATTTTATGAGGCCGAGGCATCTGACTTTCCTAGAGTCGAAAGAGAAGAGATCATGATAAGGTTTTGTGACATCAAGCCCAATTTCATCCATCACTTCTTTAGGCATAAGGTTGTGTGACGCTCCCGAGTCAAGCAAGCAGTTGTGAAGGATCTTGTCATGGATATTTAGGGATATGTAGAAGGGTGGAAAAGAGTCATCTCGGTCTTCTACCATAGGTCCTATAGTCACTATGGGCTTGTCATCTTGAAGGTTTACGTAATCAGCAGCTGGAGGAGTCTTTGGTTGAAGGGACTGTAGGATAGAAGACTTGGAAATGTCATTCTTCATAAGTTCGGTCAATGGCATAAGTATTTTTACCTTCTGAATTTATGATTCAAAATTAAAAGAGTATGATAATCTATCAAAATGTTTTACCTCATTAGGAGGAGCTCTGAGGGTGACTTGTTCTTTGGCTTGGGGCTGCAATTGCTTCTGTTCTTGTTTTGCAGGAGTGGAGGTCTACTTTACCATAGCAGCAGGTTTCTTGGCAACAACCTCTTTCTTTTTCCCAGGAGTAGTAGTCTTAGATCTTAAATTGTAACCTGTATGATCATCTATCTGATAAAAAGATTCTTCAATGCTTGCCTCATGAATTTGCTCGTCCATCTGGGCTTCCTCATAATCTGTTTGTGTCAAAAAGGAGGAATCATTTTCATCCCCAAAGCAATTGATGTCATCTTCTTCTTCAACTTCGTCATGAGATAGCTCTTGTTCTTCTTCTAGCATTGTATTTTGGAATGGGGCCCTAATTCTTTGGTCATTAGTTGCATTCTTGTCTCTCTGAAGGATCTGGACCTGCTAGTTGTTCCTTCTGTAAGGGAATGCACTGGGATTCCTGGGAGCATAAGCATTAGGCTCTTTACCTCTTGCTGGCTACTAACTCTGAATTTTTAGTTTTGACATTTTCGAGGTCAAGCTATCCAACATCTTGGCCATCTTTTCCATTTTGGTATTTGAAGAAGAAGGAGGATTAGCAGATGACTTCTTTCTCTCAAATTTTCCTTTAAGTTTCTGAGATGCCATAATGTTAGATTCAACCTCAAGAGCAACATCTTGCATTAAAGTGAGTGTGGTTGATCTTCTTTCTCTAAGGATTAAGAAAAATTCTGAATCAAAGGCAGAAGAGTAAGTGATCTTTGATGATGCATCAGTCGGCTTGATCTCTGCAGGAATCTTGTCGAACATCTTATTAAATCTTTTGGTGAAGTCTGAGACCGAGTCCTCATTTTCTCAGCTTAGATTTTCAAATTCAGAAATATAATACAAGAGATCTCTTCTTTCTCCCCAGTGTTTCAAAAATACCTCGTCTAATTGCTCAATGCTTGCAACTGAATTTGCTGGCAGTTCCTTGAACCACTTCCTGGCTTGGCCATCCAAGCTCTGCACAAAAATTCTGGTCTAGACATCTTCCTCCGAAATGTTAATGTTTTCAGCATAAACATAGAAAGCTTCTATATGTTCTTCAGTAGTATAATCCCTGGATCCTGTAAACTTCAACATATATTTTTGATAATCTCTTGTCGGCATGGCTGATAATGGATTGGGAAACATAAGAGGGGCATAGCTATTGGCTAAGATTTGTTCCATTTTTTTCAAAGGGACAACCATGGCAATCTTGGGGGTTGATGCAGAGGAATAAGCTTCTGAAGATGGTGACTGATATGGGATAGGTGATACTATAAAGAATGGTTGTCGGACTTCACTGAGGAAATAAGGAGAAGCACTGGTAGGATGACTACCCTGGGCAAAATTTCCTGAATAAGGTGGAAAATAAGAAGCTCTGTAAAACTAACTGAGAAGTAAGGCCAATTTTTCTTCACCCTTAGAGGAAAGATCTTGTAAAATATCTTCAAGAACAGGCAGATTGGTATGAGTATGGAAAAAACCCTCTATATGCTTAGTTGGTGAAGAATTCAAAGAAGAGCAAGAGTCCTTTTTTTGGAGGGATTCTACAACTTCTTCTCTTAAATTGGATATGGTAACATGCTTAGAAATAGAATCTATAACATCAGAGGAAATTGAAGGCTCATCACCCTTCAAGATTTCTGACACAATCTCAATTTTCTGAGAACTAGAAGTTTCAATAGAAGGGGATTTGACAAGAGGTTCTCTAGATACAAAAGAAGAAGTGTTTCTTGAAATACCTGGATTAGATGCTCTTGCAGATCTGGAAGTTTTTCTTTGCAAATATTTTCCACTTCTGATGATCTTCTCAGGATCTAGAACTGGTGCTTCCAGTGGTCTTTCTTGGTTTGCCCTGGTATGAGCCCTTCTTGGAGCCACTTCGTTCCAATGGAGTCGCCAGATAGATGGTTACAACCCAAAATGTGTCCAAACTTTGTCTATCATCAAAGTTGGATCTTGTCGTCTCCCAAGGAAGCTGAGCTTCAGTCTCCTCACCTCGACAATGACGCCAATTTGTTATCACTCCAGGAAACTCTCCTAGGCTGTATCTCAGAGATGCCTGGTAACTTAACCTTTTTGTAACTATTTTCTCAATAATGGGTGTGGGTTTGGATCAAGATGAATATCTTAATCACTGGATTATATCTTCAAGACAGTCTAGCTATATTCATGCAATACAAGGCCTTCATGAGCTATTATCAGAGAGGTTTGTAAATCAAATGGATAAGAAAACCAATCAGTTAACCAGAACATACATAGGCAATATATATGATGGGTCAAAAACTAGCCAAGGATGCTTATGATTCTTGCTTAATAGTCAAAAGTAAGATGACAGTTACCATGGGACCATTAAACATAGACCAAAGAATGATTTCAACTCATATGCATAGACAAAGATGAAGGAGAGTCTGATAATAACAAATGAAATAAGCTTGTAAGCTTAATATATTAAATAAAGTGTATTTTTACAATAACAGTGGATTATAGAACTCAAAATTGAACCCTGTGTTCATCAAATGTTCTTGGCTTTATAGCCTTTTACAAATAGTTTCCAGATCCTAGATTACTGGATCGAATTTTACAAAAAATAGAAAATCAGTAACTAGCCCAAGAAAGTAGATAAAGATCCTATAAACTAGATCAATTCAAATTCTTGACTGATCTTTATGTTCTTCATATTCTTTGGTAGGTGTAGTGAGCCTTCTGAGGCTACTGGATCTCATGTGATATAGGAGGATTCGAACATGGCACCTGTTGATAGTCAAATAGTATTATATCCTTGAAAATACCTAACTGTTGTTTACCTTTCTGTCTTGTAGAGCATTTCCAAAACCAAAACAAACTCTTGATAAGGATGTCATTAATTATATTCCATCGATTGGAACCATTTCTGAGGCTTTTGAACAAGGAAAACTTGGACCTGTGCAAAAACATTAGCTTTCTTCCTTATCAGTGCTTTTGGTAGCTAGATTAGATAGAATTTAGGCCGATTAGCTACCAAAAGTTCTGCTTTCAGTGAATAATGAACAATCGATATGTTTGCCTAAGACACCGAAACCTGAGATTATCAAAATTTGAAAAATACCCTTTTCTTAGCTCAAAAATGCCTTAGGACAGATCTTTTTAGGCTTCTGCATCTTGCCCAAAATTTGTAGGGTTATTGGCTGCCTCTGGTTCATTACACTAAACTTCCACCTCTACAAGGGTCTCAAGAGAAGCATGTGTCTGAGCCTGGTGTTTTGAAGACATGGCTTGTTTCCTCAAAGCCTTGACCTTTTTCTTCAAACCCTGAGCTACTCTCCATAAGCTGTTGTAGTTTTTTACAATCTTGTCCTTTTTTTTCTTCTCCTTTATTCTTTCATGGGCTAATCTTTCCAAAGATGAGTTGCTTTCTGCAAAGGTTTTTGACAAAGTTGCATACCTGGTTTTTATTACCCTTTCTAGCACTTCTTGCTTGGCTAACTTCTTCTTAAGCTTCTTGATTTCTTTTGATATACTTTTCTTCACTCGTTTGCTAGATGAAGCATCTACAGTTTGTGGTTCTTGTTCTTCTTGAGGTGTAGGTGATGGAAGGCTCTCATAACTTACTGTGTAAATATCCACAAAAACATAATTTTCACGCCCTGTGGTAACTGAATCCTCATACCCTATTTCAATCTGGTGCTCTTCATCCTCTGAGTTTGTGTAAGGAATATTAAGAATGTTTTTTTTCACTGGGGATTCTTTGGCCTTTCAGTCTTCACTGTTGAAATTTAATTTCTTCTTAGTTTTTCCAAGCTTAGAGGAAGGAGAGGGTTGATTGACTGGGGCTGGAGAGATAGCTCTTCTCCCCCTCTTTCCACTTCTGGGAGTGGAAGACTTCTTGGAATGAGGACTATTTTTTCCCTCTGGTTGAACCTCAGTCTGGAAATCATTCCAGAATAAGAAGTAATTCCACTCTTTACCTCTTCTTTGCAACAACTCACAAACCAAAAGTTTGATTAGACTATGGTGGGATAGTCTACCTGCAACTTGATTAGGCTTGGCCTTGACTTGATGAGCCATCTTGGATAAACTTCAGTGGAGGAAATAGGGCAGATTGAGTGGGTTTCTACTAATCAAATGATTTATAAGTTTAAAATTGTAAATCAACACCCTGTTGTATCGCCCTTCACAAGTTATATGAACCATTATGGATTTTAATAACTGCTGCCATTTCTCTTCAAGGAAAGATACAGGAGTATCTTTCTTCCATATCAAACCCCTATGTTCTGTTTTCAAATAAGTCATGAATTCAACATTCTTAGTAACAATAGTTTTAAACCATTTCTCTCCAGTCATGGGAAGCTCTGTCACTTCAGTTATGAGGGATTCATCTATCTCGAATTCATCCCAGCTGATGATTGCTTTCTTTCCATCGAAATTGAGGACAAAGGCCTCTGCCACCCGCTAAGAAGAACTCTATAATTTTTTGCAAAAATTGTAACACCCCGCATCCTTGAACATTTGACATACCTCCAGATGTGATTCCAGGTAACTGATGTCATTGAGCTCTTTCCTTAGGGTTGACATTCCTTTCTTCATTTTCCACAATGTTTTCGCACACCTGTGATCGAAGGAGCAGATTTCGGGGGAGAGTTACATCGTGTAGAATTAGTGAAAGTCGGCTTGGCTATGATAGAAATGAGATAACTGGGTGAGATTTAGAATGTGGCACTGATTACAAGGGATGCGGTGGAATATTTGATGATTTGCAGTAGTCGAGGTGGATAACTGAAATAAATGGAGGGCACGTAAGCACATGGCTTAATGATATAATGATATGGAAAGATTCGCTTATATCACAGAGAGATCAACTTCCGGTCGTGAACGGTTCATTCTCCAGTCTTTTGGACGGCTTATGCAATCATAAAAACATCGAACCCATCGGTTGAAACGTGTGATAGGATGTGTTGGGTCTTTCCCCGCTTCTGGGATTTCGGTAGCTAAAATGGCCCTGGATTCCTTTGTTTAAGCTTCCGAAAGCTAAGCATTTTGGTGGCTAATGAACAATCTAAATGTTCACCTAAGCCACCGAAACCTAAGATTTATATTAGATCAAATAAAAACTAAACAAAATTTTATTTAAACTTTATTACATGCGTAAAGCTTTGAGAAATGAACTTTAAAAAAAATTAAAAAGTACCTTTTTAAAAGACATCCTATCACCTAAAATGCAAAATCTCAATTGATTTATTTGAGGAGATAACATGGCTGATCAACTATGTCACTGAGGTTGTGACATCTTTCAACTCTACAACATTCTCAGGCTCCATCATTCTTTCCTTCCTTCTTCTAGGCTGTCGAGTAACCCTAACATATCGCCCTAGGGTGAAAAACTTCAAGGGTGTCATGTTGTATGCTCAGTGGCCAATTTCTATATTCCTCACACAATTTCTCCTAGGTTGCACTCGTCATCTCTCTATTCGCTCAAAAATTGCTAAGTGTCGAATTTTCCCATGTTTTTCCCTTTTTATAGACCCGGTCATTAATGTTCTGTCATATTTTTCACTTTTTCCGATCATTTTCACAGTGTCCAGTTTTCATGCATGCATTCTTCCAAATTTTATCGCACCAGTTGCTTCATGATGTCATTTTTGAATCACTTATTCCTCCTAATTTCTTCTTTTGGGATTTTTCTTCCTTTTCTTGTTTTTGTTTTCCTTTTTCTTCTTGGTGCTCAATAGATCCATGGTTATACACATAGCCTTCATATGTGTATTTTTTCACCTTACAATAGGAATTGAGCTTCCTCTGCCAGTGGTAGAGTTGTATAGAATTCATATAATTTTTATGGTTGAATTTTAACCTTGTTCTCCAATTTGGAACGAGACCCTAAATTTGACAATGATAAGTTATTATACTCTTAATAGAATTTAGAATGGAATTGTTCACGAGGTTCTGTAAGGAATCTCTGCCTACGTGTTGAAACAATAGTGGCCAAAATATGTAGCATCTAAGTGATGCCAACCATGCATGTATGTAGATTCATCATTTTTCCATTAAGGTTAGCAAATCTTTCCTCGTGCACCCTAATTCAACTCTACAATTAGTCTTCCATCTTGTTTGTTTGACAATAAATCTTAACCATAAATTGTGCACAAAATTCTCAACACATGCAAAACATTGTCATGGTACCAAATTTCTCGTAATGGGAGTGCAATTATGGAACACATAACAACAATACAAATTAAAGGTATTATATTTCACTATATAAAATCTTAATCACAGTATTTTATAATGATTCAAATATTATACATATGTATAGTATTCTAGGAAACTATTTTGGTTTGAAAAATCATACATACAAATATGCAGTCAAATATTCAATAAGAAACATATAATTTACTATTAAAACATGTAAAATTTTGGTGAAAATTGACTGGGAGGTGTGACTACCTCCATGGGCAATGTTTGCACGGCCTTATTGGCGACAGTGGGAGCTTCTTTCTTGATCCTGGAGGGGCCTGCTGGTTCTTGTGTTGCAGCAGGTTCAGTCTTTGATTTCATAAG
>JZKD02S1679579.1:229836-241800 GCA_000966675.3 Picea glauca | reverse complement strand
TATTAAAATAAGAAAAATGGAAAAGTGTGGCATAATTCCTGCAAGGAGGTGGCTAGTATGGATCATGATGCATGAAAGCGGAACCAATGATGGTTGAGATGACCCTGCTAGACATGTTTGTTGTTGGATATAAATTTCACCTAGAAAAATTTTCTAGCTTATAATATTTAATTAGCAATCAAGTTAGTGGTTGGGAAGTCTTCCTCAAGAGTAATGAGGAGATGGGTAGAGTACCCATCAGAAAATATCCTGATATGACCCACGGAATTTTTCTGGGAAAGGTAAGAAAAATCAGGAAAATCAGGTGCATAGGGCAGAAGATGCACATGAGCAGGTCAGAAGACCATTGGAGAGGAAGGAGGGCATATGAGGTTCTCTAGTTCGAAAAAGAACTGAGAAGTGTAGGTTGTTCTAGGTACAGGAGCACTTGGGAAGTGTTTTTCTGATCGAGCTGATAAATGAAGATGCAGTGATTGAGTGAGAAATCACAGTAATCTCCCTTGCTTGGTGGATAGAAAATTGAACTGTTAGGGCCCTATGGGAAAATGAGAGTAACCTTTGTCCCTTATTGTAGCTGAGAATAAAGGAAAAATTCATCTATCTCATGACATCATGGTCTAGCTAGGGGTTGGAAAATTGAGGAATACTCAAAGAGAAACTGTGCCTATGGTTGGGTGGAAAAGAGCACCCCTTTCAGCAGTTGCCAACTAAATTCCAACGTTTCATATAAGTGTGACTTTAAGCTTTATTTTACCTTGAATGTTATGTTGTAATATGCAGTTCCTTGAGCTAGATGATGGCATGATTGTTCATCTCGTTGAATGGTAGATTTTGTAGCTTTGATGAACTAGCGGTATGGGAAGTTTGAAGTAGAAATTAAATCTCATACTTTGTCAATGGCTTCCTGGTTAATCATATTTAGTAAAGGAGGCCTGTGATTAATGGGTTTCGAAAGGAATCGGGGTAGAAGGACAGACGACCTCTGTTTGAATCTGTATATGTGTTAATTCCCCCAATGGGCTGACCCAGGGATCAAATCGACAAATCCAGAGTCAGGACGAACTCTATAGGATGGCCCCGAACTCATCAATCCCTCGATCTTTCCTTCCTTGCTATAGATTTTGAGCTCTGTAGGTGAAATTTGATTCCTTCAAACCATCTTCCAAGAGACCAAAAACTCAATTCTGTGTGCTTAATCAAATCTTAGATACGATTCGAGAGTGTATCCCTCAAGGATTGTCGAGTCCCATATGACCAGAACCTAGAACCCTTCACTACACCCAAAAGGGAGCTAAGACCTCCGAGCTTCGGGACTTCAGAGGTCCGAAACTTTGGGATATTGTAACCTCACAACATCCACTTTTTTCCAAAGGAAACCTTTTGGAATGGTGACCGAACAATTTGATCGACAACTGGTGGTCTTGTACCCGTTATCATGGTATCTTCCTTATCATTAAACACCTACCAGATTTTGACCACGAGTATTCCCTTCATCGTTGATCATGATCACAGATCAACAGCATGATCCTCGTCCTTGTCCTCTTATGGGATTCAACAGTGAGGATGGTTCCCAACATTTCCACTTGATCGGACAGTTGGTGGGAGTTCGCGACTCCGTGACTTCACGACTCTTGCAATTTTCCAACCTTTCAACCTTTCCATAGTGTTATCGGTCGAAGTGGTAACGTGGGAGTGGCTACCTTTTGTTGCATGTTATTACTCTCTCTTATTATATCCTTCCACTACCCTCGATCGAGCGGTTGAGAAGGATCCCGAAGGATATTAGATCTATGGTCCACAGAAATTCAGGATTCCAAGACTTTGAGATTTCATGACAGAGCATAACCTAGGCTTTGGCCCAAAGTCTAGAGATTAATCACTCAATGGGATTAAGAAAATATCATCATAAACCTTAAGTTAAGTGTGTGTGTGAGACCCTCTCCGGGAGTCTGAAACTTCAAAACTTCGGGACTCTGAGGCTTCAGGAGATTTTGAGGATATAGGAGGTTGTGGTAAATTTCGAAGCATCGAAATTCCCTTGCTGAAGTGTCAAGTCCTAATTGGGTGGGCCTGCGTATACCATGGTGTAGCGGCGTGACCAGGCAGGTCCACGTGGTGTCGTGACATGGGATGCAAGTTAAGGTGAGTCCCACTTCCTCCCTATCAACTTTAGGCTATGGGTAAGTGCGGCTAGATCCTGACCATTAGATATATGGGTGGATAGAGCTCCACCATAGATCCAGGGGTGGTGAGAGACTTCAGGACTTTGACTATCCGGGAAGTTTTAGACATGCATAAGAACGTTGAAGGGCCAAAGGCCTGGTATTCGTAGAGACTGGGAGATACTCCCTGCAACCAGTAGCCACATCATCATCATAGAATGATGACCTAGGTCACATCCATGCCATGAGTGATGGGGTGAGAGAGGCAAAGCTACATGGAAGCCACGTGGCGAAGGGGACAACCATTAGCCAAAGATGCCACGAAAAAATTCAAAAGGCTATAACTTTCAAACCAAAGTTCAATTTTGGGAAATGTTTTAGTCATTGGAAATCTATCGATGAGAACATGACAATAGAGTCCTCATCTGAGGATTCATGGATTTTTAGGAAAGAGAAAAAATTATACCCCCATCCCTTAAAAATTGGATCCCTACCCTAGCCAATATGAAGAATTCTAAATATTAGTTTTTTAAAAAAACCTTGTCCTTTTGGCTCTTTTATAAATAAAAATAAAATAAAATAAAAAATAAATAAAATAAAATAAAATAAAATAAAAAATTATTAAACAAAAAGTAATAAACAAATAGGTAATTAATTATTAAAACAATTAATTAATTAATTAAACAAACAATTGTAAACTAAAAAAATTATAATTATAAGTCGGCTCCTTACAAAGACTTTTTGATTATTTATAGATGTGTTATAGTCTCATTTCCTTCATTTTCAAAAAAGCGCGTTCCTGATGATGGACCACACTAGTTTGGTCCGAAACGTCGAAGAACATAAAACCTATGCGATGGATCCGAAAGCTCTCTCTGAACGATACTTAGGGGGTCAGTTGTGTGACAAATAGGTATTAGAGTGGGCAACAATACTTGTCCTGCTTGGGCTGATGAAAGAGCAGAACAAAATTTAATAGAAAACCTGTAAGGGGAAACACACTCTACCTTACCCACCTGTGAGAGCTTATTTAAGCTTTAATATAGAAAAGAGTGAGACCTTCTATTGTTTACATGTTCTGAATTTGAACTGTATATTGTTGTTTTATGTGGAATAAAGAAGCTAATTCTACCATTTAAAAAAAACAATTACATGTATTGTTCATACAAATTTTAGGACAATTGACTAAAAAAAAATGTTGTTGTCAACACTTAAACAGTCAGTGGATAGCAAGGAAAGATACTGTGTAAATAATGGTGACACATCATGAGTGGGGGGGAAGATCCCACAATAGAGAAGAAGATTCTATTGAGAGGAGGATGGTGGAAACCCCTTCATATTTAGTTGAAATTGTAAGGAGCCTTATGGAAAAATTACATAGATTTAAAGAGAGACTCATGAGAGAGAAAGAAAATAAAACTGAGATAGATGCAGTGTTGTTGCAAATCCTATTAGACATGCAGAGGCAACTGCAACATGGACTGATGTCCAGTAATGTGGAAAGACACAATGCTAAGAGAACCCAAAATCTACCTGAGATACAAAAGCATGCCCCTGAAAATAGCAACACAAAAAGAAACACCTAAAAGAAGGCCCAATATGGAGCCAAGAGGCATGCTAACGCCAAGGATCCAACTGAAGAATCCTCTAGTGAGAAAACTGAAAAATCCAAGGAGATATCTAGTAGTGAGACTAGTTCACATTCTTAGAGGATAAGAAAGAGGAGGAAACATTCCAAGAGCCGTGACCCTAAAAAATTTAAGAAAACCAAACCACCCACCTTTGATGGAGAGATTAAAAAGGGGGAAGAAGCAGATGCTTGGCTACTCGCCTAAAGAAGTACTTCATAGTCCATGACTACTCTTAGAACTTAAAGGCCCAAATAGCCATCTTTAACTTTAATGGAAAGGCCTCCTTCTAGTGGGAGGTACTTAGAAATGTGAAAGGAATTTGTGAGAAGGAGTTGTCATGGAAACAATTTGAAAAGCATTTTAAGAAAAAGTACCTATTTGAAAGGTATTATGATGAAATGACTAAGGAGTTCTATTAACTCAAACTTGGACATCTCACCATTGATGAATATGTCAACAAATTCCTCCAGTTGTTGAGGTATGTGCCTTACATCAAGGATGAAAAGGAGAATGTGTAGTGATTCATTAGTGGGATGCCTCAATCCTATCTAGACATAATTGAGTTTGATGAACCCAAGAATCTAGAAGACAACATTATGAAGGCAAGGTACTGTTATGAGCAATTCAAGAACATAGTAGAACCTCATAAATATTGGAAAAAGGAAAGCAAATTGGGATTTAAGAAGAAGGGGTTTAAACCTTCAAGGTTTAGGAACCATGGGAAAGGCTTTAATATGAGCCTTCCTACTAAAAGTGTGTATCAGCAGAATTTTCCATCTCTAAGTGGAAATAAACCCTTTGGATCAGTCCCAGGAAAGACTGGAGATAAAAGAAGAGAAAAATTGAAATGTTTGGGATGCAGAGAAGAACATTTGTTGAAAGATTGTCCCCATAGGAAGCAAGAAAATAGGAGCATCTACAACATCCAGGAAGCTACCACAGTCAATGATGTGGCTAGGAGAAGGCTACAAATTTATGTAGCCTTGGATAACTGGCAAGCTAATCACCAAGCTTCAGTAGTGGAGATGGAAGGTACGATTGCCAACCATCTTGTTTCTATTTTGATTGGCCCTAGTTCTAACCTAAGTTATGTTTCCCCTCAAATTGTGGAGTAATGTAATTTGCAGCCAGTAAAACATACTAAATCATGTTTGGTACAACTAGCCACTGGAACAAAAACAAAAGTAACAAAGGTCTTACCAGTAGGAAAATTCATTTTGAGTGGGTTGTCCACCCAAGAAAATCTAAATATAATTCCTTTAGGATCTTATGACATGCTTCTTGGCATGGATTGGTTGGCTTCCCATAAAGCCAAATTGGATTGTTACCATAAAGTATTATAATGTGAAAGCGAGGAAGAGGAGAAAAGAACCCTATAGGGAATTCAAAATCCAGTCTCAGTAAGACAAACTCCATCCCTTCAAGTGAAGAAGTATTGGAGGAAATGGTATCCTTTGTATGCAATAAAAGTGTTGAACTCTGTTGAGGAAAATAAACCAAGCATAGAGGACCATCCTATATTAAAAGAGTATAAATATGTGTTTGTAGAAGAGGTAGCAGGTCTACCTCCAAGAACAGATATTGACTTCTCAATAGAACTTATACATGGAGTGGTACCAATGTCTAGAGCACCCTATAGAATGAGTACATCAAAGCTAGATGAGTTCAAGATGCAGTTGAAGGAGATGTTGGAAAAGGGTTACATCTGACCTAGGGTGTCCCCTTGGGGAGCACCAACCTTGTTTGTGAAAAATAAGGATGGAAGACTTAGATTGTGAATAGACTACCGACAACTAAACAACACAACCATTAAGAATAAGTATCCCTTGCCGAGAATTGATGACCTGTTTGACCAAATGAGGGGTGATACAATATTTTCTAAGATTGATTTAAGATCGAGGTACCATCAGGTCCGAATTAAGGATGAAGACATCCATAAAACAACCTTTAGGACAAGATATGGGCACTATGAATTTGTGGTGGTGTCATTTGGGCTTACCAATGCACCAACCACCATTATGTGCTTGATGAATAATGTACTTAGAAAATTCTTGGACGTAATTGTGTTGGTCTTCATAGATGACATTCTGACCTATTCTAAGAGCAGAGAAGAGCATGAAGAGCACCTCAAGTCAATGCTTCAAGTGCTAAGAGAGCACAAGCTCTATGAAAAGTTTAGTAAGTGTGACTTTTTTCAAGGGAAGGTCCATTACTTAGGCCATGTCATCACTGAGGAAGGAGTGGCAGTCGGCCATGAAAAGATCAAAACCATCATGGATTGGCCTATAGCAAAGGATGTCTCTAATATCATATCCTTTATGGGTCTAGTAGGATAATATAGAAGGTTCATAAAGGGTTTTTCCAAGGTTGGTTTACCAATCACCTCCCTACAGAAAAAGGGACTTAAGTTTGTTTGGACCACATAATGTGAAGATATGTTTCACCAATTAAAACAAATTTTAACCAATGCACCAGTGCTAAAAATTGCAAACCCAAACAAGGACTTACTGGTATATACATATGTTAACAAAGAGGGACTTGGAGGAGTCCTCATGAAAGAAGGATATGTAATATGTTATAAATCCATAAAATTGAATGCACATGAAATCAATTATGTGACAAATGACCTAGAATTGGATACCATAGTAAATACTTTAAAAATGTGGAGACATTACCTCATAGGAAGAAGATTTGTGCTTATGACAGACCATAGTGTGTTGAGATACTTGTTTGACTAGCCCAAACTCAATGCTATACAAGCTAGGTGGATGTCCCTCCTCAGGGAATTTGATTTTGAAATAAAACATATTAAGGGAAAGCAAAACAGAGTGGTTTATTCCCTCAGTAGAAGTATGAAAGTTATTCATTTGGAAGTTGTAAGTGCATGTGAATCAGACATTAAGGAACAAGTTAAAAGTGCACAGGTAGCAGATGAGTTTTTCAAAATTGTGAAATCATACTTAGAGAAATATCCCATAGGGATAAAGTATGATGACCTGCTAACTTACAAAGGTAGGTTGTATATTCCAGATTTTGAGGACTTGAAGAGGTTCATACTGGATGAACTACATAAAAGACCATACATTGGTCACCCTGGTTATCAAAAAATGATCACAACCACCAAGAAACTATTTTATTGGTCGAGAATGAAGAAGGACATAGATGACTACTTGGATAAGTGCTTAGAATGTTAGGAAGTTAAGGTGGAGCACAGAAATCCAACAAGGTTGTTGCATCCCCTACCAATTCCAGGATGGAAATGGGAAACCATATCCATGGATTTTATCACCGGGCTACCTAAATCAACCAAGCAGAATGACGTCATTATGGTAGTTGTGGACAAGCTGAGAAAGGCTGCTCACTTCATCCCCATAAAAACAACCTACAAGGCAATAGACATTTCCAAAATTTTCATCAAAGAAATATTTATACTGCATGGAATGCCTAAAGAAATCATATCAGATAGAGATACAAAATTTACTTCAAACTTTTGGAAATCTATGTTTGCTAGTTTTGAAACTAAATTAATTTTTAGTACAGCTTATCACCCTCAAACTAATGGACAAATAGAAAGGGAAAACCAAGTACTAGAGTGCATGTTAAGGATGCATGTGATACATCAGCCCAAGAAGTGGGAAAACTACCTACCACTGGTAAAGTTTTCTTATAACAATGGCTATCGGGAATCCTTGAAGATGAGTCCTTTTTAGGATCTCTATGGTATGCAATGCAACATTCCAATCAGTTGGAATAACCCAATGGACAGAATAACACTTGGGCTATACCTATTAAAATAAATGGACCATCAAGTAATTCAAATAAGATAGAATCTGAAGGTGGCTCAAGATCGACAAAAGAGCTATGCAGACAAAAATATGACTCCTAGGGAGTTCAAAGTAGGCGATCATGTGTATCTTCGGATTAGACCCAAAAGAAGTTCCTTGAGAATGGGAAATTGTGCCAAGCTAGCACCTCAATTTTATGGACCCTTTGAAATTTTGGACAGAGTGGGACCTATAGCATATAGACTAGCACTTCCTCCCACAGTGAAAGAACACAATGTTTTCCATGTTTCATTGTTGAAGAAATATGTACATGATTCTAATCATATATTTGACTGGTCTGTGATCTAGGTGGAACCAGAGGGAGAATTCCTACCAGAACCCCAATTCATACTAGACAGGAAGAAAATTCCACTCAAGAATATAACCATTGCACAGGTCAAGGTGCAATGGAAACACTTTGGTCCAGATGAAGCTACATAGGAATTAGAGGATTCCATGAAACATGCACACCCATTTTTGTTCACTGTTGTACATAAAGACCAAAATGACACATAAAACACCGAGGACAATGTTCCTTTAAGGGGGAGGAGATGGTAATACCCTTGTTTCCCCCATCTTGTAAATAAAATTATATTTGGATAAAATATTATGGACATACCTGTCATGAGAATTTTGGAAAGACAATGAACCTTTGTTACTGCAAATATTGCATATATATATTCTATTATTAAAATAAAAAATGGAAAATTGTGGAATAATTGCTAAAATGAGGTGGCTATTATGGATCATGATGCATGAGAGGGGAACCAATGATGATTGAGATGACCCTGCCAGACTAGTACACTGCTGGATATAAATTGCTCAAACCCAGAAAAAATTTCTAGCCAAGAAAATTTAATTACCAGTCAAGATGGTGGTTGGGAAGTCTTCCTCAAGAGTAATGAGGAGATGGGAAGAGTACCTGTTAGAAAATCTCTTGATATGACACACGAAATATTGTTGGGAAAGGAAAGAAAAGCCAGGAAAATCGAGGGTAGAGGGCAGAATATGCACATGAGCAGGTCAAAAGACCATTGGAGAGGAAGGAGGGCATTTGAGGTTCTATGGTTCATAAAATAACATAGAAGTGTATGTTGTTCTGGATACAGGAGCTCTTGAGCAATGTTTTTCTAATCGAGTTGATAAATGGAGATGTACTGATTGAGTGAGAAATCACATTAATCTCCCTTGCTTGGTGGATACAAAACTAAACTTCCAAGGCCCTCTGGGAAAAGAAGAGTAACCTTTATCCCTTGTTGTAGCTGAGAAAAAAAAAAAACTTCATCTATCTCATGGCATCATGGTCTAGCTAGGGGGTGGCTAGTTGAGGAATACTCAAAGGGAAATTGTGTGTATGGTTGGGTGGAAAAGAGCACCCCTTTCAGCAGTTTCGAACTAAATTCCAATGTTTCAGATAAGTGTGACTTTGAGATTTATTTTACCTTGACTGTTATGTTGTAATATGTAGTTCCTTGAGCTAGATGATGGCATGATTGTTTATCTCGTTGAATGGTAGAGTTTTTGGCTCTGATGAACTAGTGGTCTAGGAAGTTTGAAGTAAAAATTAAATCTCATACTCTGTCAATAACTTCCTAGTTAATCATATTTAGTAAAGGAGAACTGTCATTAATGGGTTTCGAAAGGAATTGAGGCAGAAAGCGAGACAACCTATGTTTGAATCTGTATATTCACTAATTCCCCCTGATGGATTGAACTAGGGATCGAATCCACAGAGCCAGATTTGGGATGAACTCTACAGGATGACCCCGAACTCATCAATGCCTCGATATTTCTTTCCCTGCTATAGATTCTGAGCTCTATAAGCGAAAGGTGCTTCCTTCAAACCATTCTTATGAGAGACCACATGCTCAATTATATGGGCTTAATCAAATGTCAGATACGATTCGAGAGTGTGTCCCTCGGGGCTTGTCGAGTCAAATATGACCAAGACTTGTAACCCTTCGCTACGCCCAAAAGGGAGCTAATCCCTATGGGGTTTGACACTTCAGAGGTCTAGGACTTCAGGATATTGGAGCCTCACAACATCCACTTTTTTCCAAAGGTAACCTGTTGGAATGGTGAGTGGACGATTTGAATGGAAATTGGTGGTCTCATACCTGTTATCATGGTATCCACCTTATCGTTAAACACCTACCAACTTTTGACTGTGAGTATTCCCTTAATCATTGATCACGATCATAGATAAACGACATGATCCTCATCCTTGTCCTCTTATGGGATTCAATGGTGAGGATGCTACTCAAAATTTCCAGCTGATCAAATGACCGGTAGGAGTTCGTGACTCTGTGACTTCGTGACTCTTGCAATTTCCCAACCTTTCAACCTTTCCAGAGTGTTACCTGCTGAAGTGGTAACGCGGGAGTGGCTACCTTTTTATGTTGGTTATTTCTCCCGATTTTCTATCCTTCCACTACCCTCGATCGAGCAGTCGAGAAGGATCCCGAAGGATCTTAGATCTATGGTGCATGGAACTTTGAGATTTTGGGACTTCAAAAATTTGGGAGTTTGTGGAAAAATGTAACCTAGGATTTGGCCCAAAGGCCAGAAATTATTCACTCAGCAGGATTAAATAAATCTCGTGATAAACCTTAAGTTAAGTGTGTGTGTGGGACCCTCTCCAGGAGTCCATAACTTCGTAACTTTGGGAAAATATAGATGAGAGAAAGACAAAGGATGTGTGTGCCACCTGTGGAGGGATTCCACTTGCTATCAAAGTTATAGGGAGGGAAATGGCAGGCACAACTCATCCAAAAGAGTGGGAAGTGGTAGCCCATAGGTTTCCCATTGCTAACATGAACAAGAGGGCCAAGTCATCTCAAGTGTATGATTGCCTACGGTTGAGTTACGATGCACTTGAAAATCACAGCATTAATTTGCAATTGTTCTTTCTCTATGCAGTTTTCGCCTTACGAGAAGACCAAATTATTCAGGTGGAATGTCAATTTGTTCCATTTTGGATAGGAGAAGGGATTCTTGTAGGGAAGTTGAAGCCACAAGATGC
Organism: Picea glauca; assembly: GCA_000966675.3. Taxonomy (NCBI): domain Eukaryota; kingdom Viridiplantae; phylum Streptophyta; class Pinopsida; order Pinales; family Pinaceae; genus Picea; species Picea glauca. Next base: position 231,161 of record JZKD02S1679579.1, on the reverse strand, counting down.
AGTGTGCGACCCATTGGAGATGGGAAGGATTTATTTTTACCTCCTAGCATATCATTTTTTGATCGAACCGACGATGAGAGACATCGATTTCTGTGTTCTGCTTCAGGATCCATGATGTCCTCCGTAATTTGGGAATTCTAATTGCGGAGCAGGAAGAAAGTTTTTACTACTGCGTAGGCATGGGTTTGACATCATTGTCTGAAAATGAGTGCTTGGGGTGAACTTGGATTTTGTTGAACGACAACCAAATGAGTTCACTTCTAGAATCATTGATAGGTCCAGCAATATACTCATGGTTAATGGACATAAACAAACATTTTACCAAAATTCCAAAGCAGTTGATTGGGAGTATGATCTCTCTCAGGGTTTTGGATCTAAGTGGGACGTCTCTTTTGTCATTTCCCAACAGCATGGGGGGTTTGAAACATATGGTATGTCTAAAGTTAAGGTGTGTTCCCATTAGAAGGGTGCCTTCATCCCTTGTTAATCTGGTAAATCTTGAAATCCTCGATTTGGATGATTCTAGCATTATGGAATTATCACCTAGCTTACACAAGTTGAGATCTTTGAGGTATTTATACCTTCGCAGGTGTACATATTTAGAATATTTACCTAGGAACATCTCAAGGCTTGTGTCTTTGTAGTGCTTGGACACGTTCATGTTGGATTACTGAGAGGGAGGGTGAATTAGTAATAGAGAAATTCAATCCTTTTTAACCACAATATGCAAGTGTTATATCAATCTAGCATTATCATCCAATAGTTGTAGAGTAAATAAACAATGAACAAATGAGAAATCATACACATACACGGTACACCAGTGTTTTAACATGGAAACCCAAAGTGGGAGAAAACCACAAAATGCTTTTTCTTATATGTCTTTAAGAATTACATTCATTGGAAGCACCAACTTCCTTTTTTTTCCAGCAGCAACTGGAAGGAGGCTCCAAGCCCCTAATTTCTTAAGATACAACCTGAGGGAAGCTCCAACTCCCCAATTCTCTAGATACAACCAGAAGGAGGCTACGACCCCCTATGTTCTCTGGCTACAACCGGAAGGTGGATACAACCACCTATCTTTGCCCTGTCCAACCACCCTGATGTAGAAGTAGAATGATGGAACCACTGTCACACTATCACTGTGAGATATACTGATGTAAACATGTATACACCTCGTGTATGTGCCAACTCATCAACTACTTGTCTCAACCATGTACCCAACATGTACCTCAACCAAAAGTCCTCATCAATTTCATCATTCAAATATGATTTGTAACTCTATAATAGACCTGGTGTATATGATCACATACCTCCAAAACTTCCTT
>JZKD02S1679579.1:211804-228907 GCA_000966675.3 Picea glauca | reverse complement strand
ACCCTAATTCCTTAACCGGAAATAGAAAACCATCGGCAAAAACCATGTGCCGAAAACCACCTAATATCATGTGGTCCCGGAAATATGTCATCCCGGAAATATGTCGGCTCGGCGATAATATGTCGGCTCGAAACCGGAGAAAATAACACATACTACTCGTGCAAAGAATATAACACATACCCAACAGTTTCTTGCTTAGCCATGATACTAAACACTCACCCAAGTAGAACACTGCTCCACTGGTGATTCATCGGTCATCAATACAACCTACCCAATCTACATCTGTGTAGGCAATTAGTGATATATCCTTTCCTTTTGGATACCATAATCCAAACTCTTCTGTTCCTTTGAGATATATGAAAATCCTATTCACTGCTAATACATGTGATTCCTTTGGTGTTGCTTGAAATCGTTCCACCTGTCCAACTTCCTGCATTACATCTGGTCTGGATGTTGTCATATAGTAAGCTACCAATCATTGACCTGTATTGCCTCTGGTATGTAGACTTTGAATCGTCATCTTTGCTCAACTTGCAACTGATTTTCATAAGAGTGTCAACTGGTTTTCAATCTTCCATTCTGAACCTCTTTAGCATTTCTATGATATACTTAGTTTGAGAAATAAAAATTCCTTGGTTCCTTTGACATATCTGAAGACCCAAAAAGAAGGATAGTTATCTAAGTAATGACATTTCAAATTCATTTTGCATATCCTTTGTAAATTTCTTGATGTAGAGGTTGTTGTCTGCACTTCCTTTTCTGAACCCTGTCTGCTGTAGATATTTATCTAGTCCAGAGTACCATGCTATAGGAACTATTTGTTCAATGTATACTTCTTCTTCAAGTTCCCCATTCAGAAAAGATGATTTCACATCCATATCTGTCCATACTGTTCAAGACTCTACTACACAATTGTCCACAATTTTGACTCATATGTCACTGTACTATCATGAAGTAGTACTACAACTGATTAATCTATCATATTGTACTTTTGCTAACTGAATGCACTGAATCTGTCTACTCAAATTCTGCAAGCTGCTCAAAGGATGGTTCTCTGGTCTGTCTTTGCTACCGTATAGAATCCCCCTGTCTATTATTCATATTATCTGGGAGTCTCTAAGACGAATGGCTCAGAAAAATTCCTGCTCTGAAGTGTATTCATCATCATCTTCATTAGTAGATTCATCATCTCTCTGAGCTCTGGCTTCTTTCTTTCTGTCTTTGGATTAATCTTTCACTATAGTGCCTGAAAGTACAATCTCTTGAACTTGTTCCTTATTTACCTGTCCTTCTTTTCTTTCAATTATTTTCCAAATCTTTCTGTATCTAACATCTTTCCTTTTCTCTGTAGAATTTTCTTCATCTCGTTTTATTTCCAATCTTGCGATCTCCGGGACTTGGTCTTTGTTCACTTGTTCTTCATGTTTTGAACAACCATTTTCAACATAGCAACCACGCTTCTTCTGCTTAGCTTGTAGAGCGAGTGTGCATTCTTCATTTCTATATTGATTCTGCTTTCTTATCCATGTTCTCTTGTGAGGCTCCTATCTGTGGTTGTTGTTGTTTTTTTGTGGTTCTCTAGGAGGGACTATCATTCTACAATCTTTGGCCATGTGTCCAAAGTTATTTCATTTGTAGTATTCCACTTCAATTCTTAATGATTCAAACTTGTTGTAGATTCTTTTCTATGTTTCACTAGGCCTTCTTGGATAACCATTTTGTGTATGACTTTCAATTTTTTTTATGTTCATGTTATTATCTCTGCAATTTACAGCTTTATGTCCAAAATTATTGCATGCATAACATAAACCCAAAAAGATAGTTTGATACCTGGGAGTTGAATATCTTATGAAAGGATTTACTCTTATGAATCCTTCTTCTTCCTGAGGCCTATTTGTTTCTGTCGGTCATTGATTCTGAAATCTGAATCTTCTCGGTGGAGGAGTGTCCCTGTAATCTTCCTTGTAGGTCTTCCTATCCCCTTTGATTGTTTATGCATAACCTTTTCGATATGTTTCTTGTTATATTGCTTTGGATCTTGATCCCTTTTCTGTCTGATTTTATCCAAGTCTAGACTTGTCATGATTAGGCCTTTGACTGATGATAATTTCATCCAAAACTTTTGAGTTGTTCTGCATATTTTTCTTTTGAAGATCCTTTCTCAATGTGACAATCTTTGCTTCCAAATTTTGAATGATCTTGTCTCTTTATTCTAACTATTCTTTGAGTGCTTCCTCAATTATTTTATATTCTTCTATTTGAACCTTTAATTCCATGATGATCTTCTCTAGTTCTTGAGTGTCTTCCTTCTTGTCTAGTTCTGCTTGTAGCTTATTGTTTTTCCTCTTTTCTCTTCTTATAACTTCTATGGAAGTCAACAATTATTCTTGGTAGTCAACTTCTGCCTCTTCATATTCTTCTTCGGTGTCTTCTTTATTAGAGTCTTCTACTACCATGAATAGAACTCTTTCTGTCTCATTGTCACTTACTTCATCTTCATCTGATGAGGAGATGCCTTCTTTGGTGCATAAGCTTTTCTTGAAAACTTTCTTTGTGGTTCCTTTGCCTTTATATTTTTGTTTGCTATTTGATTAATCTTAATCATTCCCCTTATTTTTATTATGAGTACATTTTTTAGAAAAATGACCAATACCATCACAATTAAAACAAATCAATGGAATCTTACCTTTATATCTGTCGTTGGTTCCCTTGTTCAATCTCTTGACAAAATTGGCCATTTCTTCATCATCTTCCAAGATGTCACTGTTGTTGCTATGTTCTTTTTGTTTTTGCTTTCCCTTTTGCTTTGACCTTTTGGATGCTTTGAAAGCTGCTTCTTTTATATATGGATTTTCCTATTCAGTTATCATTTCATATGCTGTGAAGATTCCATGTAGTTCACCCATGCTTATTGAGTCTAGATATGTTCTTTCTTCTAATGTTGATATCTTAGGATCAAATCTCATAGGAAAATATCTTAGTACCTTTTGAACAATTACATATTCTTTATTTTCTTCTCCCAATCCTATGATCACATTTATTGTTTCATCGACTCGTAAGAAGTAAGTTTTAATATTCTCATCTTCCTTCATCTTTAGTTGTTCAAACTAACCTCTGTAAGTTTGAAGCTTTGTTTCTTTGACTTTTGAATATCCTTCATAAATATTTTGAATTTTCTCCCAAATCTCTTTAGAAGATTTACAATGCATAACTTTGGTGTATACTGATTCACCAAGACCATTCAGAAGTGCATTTGTGGCTTTGGAATTATTTTGACCGAGTTTTATTTATCTTTCACTTGTTGGCGGAACTGCTGGTTCTTTGTATCCATTTACTATAGATTGCCAAATTTGAAATCTCGGTGCCTGTATATATGTTTTCATCCTTCTTCTCCAGAATGCATACTTATGTCCATAAAACTATGGTATTCCATGTTTATAGATGTTATTGCTCTCCATGATCTACCTTTCATTAGTTAAACTGATTCTTGAAGGAGCCCGCTCTGATACCAATTGTTGGATTACTAAGAGGGGGGGTGAATTAGTAATAGAGAAATTCAATCCTTTTTAACCACAATATGCAAGTGTTATATCAATGTAGCAATATCATCCAATAGTTGTAGAGTAAATAAACAATGAACAAATGAGAAATAATACACATACACAGTACACCAGTGTTTTTACGTGGAAACCCAAAGTGAGAGAAAACCACATAATTCTTTTTCTTATATGTCTTTAAGAATTACATTCATTGGAAGCACCAACTTCCTTTGTTTTCCAGTTGCAACTGGAAGGAGGCTCCAACCCCCTAATTTCTCAGGCTACAACCCGAGGGAAGCTCCACCTCCCAAATTCTTTGGCTACAACCAGAAGGAGACTACGACCCCCTATGTTCTCCGGCTACAACCAGAAGGTGGCTACAACCACCTGTCCTTGTCCCGTCCAACTGCCAACGTAGAAGTAGAATGATGGAACCACTGTCACACTATCACTGTGAGATATATTGTTGTAAACCTGTACCAATCAACTTGCACCAAACAACCTGTACCAATAATCTGAACCATGCATCAACCATGCATCAACCTGTACTTCAACCTATAATCAACTTGTACCATAAACAAGTGCATCAACCATGCACCAACCTGTACCAAACAACCTGTAATCAACCTGTACCATAAACAAGTGCATCAATCATGTACCAACCTGTACCTCAACCTGTACCATGAACAAATGCATCAACCATGCACCAAATATGTACCAATCTTGCATCAAATACACATAAACTATGGCTCATCAAGATGTACCAACATCATCAACTATACACCTTATGTATGTGCCAACTCATCAACTACTTGTCTCAACCATGTACCCAATATATACCTCAACCAAAATCCCTCATCAATTTCATAATTCAAATATGATTTACAACTATGTAATAGACCTGGTGTATATGATCACATATCTGCAAACCTTCCTTAACTTTAACAATAAGAGACTATCATTTTCATCAAACTTTACTTTAGTCTCACATGACTAGTTTTGGATTAGTCAACAACCCTAAATTGAAATAAGCATAACTATGTACCTGTAATGAATAAAGATATGAAAATAGTGCACAATGTTCTTCAGTGTGTTTTATGAAATTCCTCTAGGTGTCACTACTTGGAACCTCTTAGAAAAGGCTTTATAGCAAAAATGGCATACCTTGTTGAATTTTGACTTATTCCAGAGAGTGAACTTGTAGAGCGTGCCCCGCACTGAATATTTGTTGTATGGATATGAAAATGGTACACAACATACTATAGACTTTACTATAACCAAAAAATTTGTTCTTACTGAATTTGGATCTGTTATGAAGAATTTATGATGCTTTTACCTGAAACACTTGTTTTAGACTAGTTTCAGGACTAGCCACAAACCCGATTTTCCACGGAGTGTAACTCCAAAAATACAACAAACGACAAGCAGAAATTTGTACCACATATACTTGGATATGTTTCCGCAATGGCCTCCCAATTTCATGGTCTGAATTATTCTAGAAAAAAATTTATTGCGAAAATGGTGAGATGACCTATAAATAACATACCTTAGAAAGCATCATCAAAAGAATTTATCCTCCCTTGAATTTCGGCCTTCTTTACTTCACCTTCCCTCTGAAATTTGTCTTAGATATCCTTTGGTTACCTCAGTCACTTGTAGTGATCAAGTGTAATTAAAATGAGAGAGCCTTGCCTCTTATTTATACTTTCATGTAGCTTCCTCAAGGGGTTACCTTTTAACCATCTTAACCCACTTTCCTTATTTTAGGGTTAACCCACTTCTAACCACCTGTCAACTTAATAATTTATCCATTAAATTTATTATTTAAATAATTTTTTTTGTATTCACTTTGACTTATATTACACTCATCACTTCACTTTATTATTTACCTTCTAAAATCTCTTAAACCACTTTGACTACTTTGACCTTTTGTGGCTTCTAGATGACTCATGGGGGTTCTCCAACTTCACATGGCCATAACTCTCTAACCGTGAGGAGTTATGTGACGTTCCAAATACCAATAGAAATGGCATGAAATGTACTATCCATATAGAATATTCTTACCTGCAAATATATAAAAAAATCATACCATTATCAATCAAACAAACTTGGGTCCATTACACAAACCTGGGTTCTGCAACTTCTCATGTCCATAACTCTCTAACAGTGAGGAGTTATGTAACATTCCACATACCACCAGAAATGGAATGACATGTACTATCCATATAGAATAGTTGTACCTTCAAATATATTAAAACTCATACCATTATACATGAAACAACCTTGGGTCCATTACCCAAACCTTTGTGCTACTGAAATTCGCTACCGGACTTTCTCCAAGGGTTGACATCAATCACTAAGGGTTGACATCAATATACAATATCACTCTCCAATCATTGACATCAATGAAAACCAACAATCCATACCAACTGTCCATCAACCTAAGCCAATTGTCTGACAATTCAGATGCAGCAGGTTGTGGAAAAAACTTGAGCCAAAGAAGAGATTAAAAAAGGAAACTTCCATTCACGATTTGGGCATCTTAATACACCTCAAGAAGTTAGTCTTAAAAAATAACGAAGAAGAACTTCAAGAGGGAATATGGATGAAATGGAATCACTTATTTTGATGCTTGTAAGTATGACATGTTTACCAGAAGACATGGTTAAAATGGCAAAGTTGAAAATGCTTAAATTACAATGTTCTCACCTCATTAAAATGGAGATGAATTTTTTTGAATTTAGAAATTTGAGTGGTCTTAGATTGTATAAGTATTTCATGTTGGAAGAGCCTCCACATTTACACAAACTTGGAAGTTTAAAAGAATTATAAATCATTAAATGTCACAAGATCAAGAAGTTTCCCAAAGAATTTGGTGAGACTCAAGGATTTCAAGAAGTTTCCCAAAGAATTTGGTGAGACTCGAGCATTTCCTTTGTTGGAGACACTTTCATTAGTTTGGTTAGATGAATTAGAGGAATTTACCCTTATATATGACGGAGCAATGCCTTCATTAAAAATATTTATCATGATGCAATGCATAACCTTGAAGATGAAGATGTTGTGAGAGAGTTATTTGATTATCAAAAACCTAAAAACAATAAAAGTGCTTGGTTGTTCAATGGTATTGGAGAATTCAGAAAGAGTCAAAATCGGGAATAAAAGGGTAGAAATGGTAACAATGTCTACTACAAAGACAATAGAATCTGTAAAAAAATATGGACAAGTAGGTGACACCATAGAAAGTTGGAGTTATGATGAATTTTCATATAATCAGGTTTTATGTGTTATGTACTATATTGATAGAACTTTATAAATAAAGTTGTATGATGTTCTATGATTTATGTTTTGATAGAATTTTATAAATAAAGTTTTTACGATTTATTTTTTTCACCGAGAGTAGCAAGGTGCTCTACAACCCAGTATGGGGGAGATGTTGTCACGTTAGCGTGATGTTAGATTAGATAATATTACATTAAAAATAATAAAAATAAAAATAAAAATAAAGTCGGCTCAATTATTCCAGGGAGAGGAGGTGCTTTACAGCTCAGTAGGGGGGAGATGTTTTCATGTTAGAGTGATGTTAGATTAGATAATGTTGCATTAAAAATAATAATAAAAAAAATAAGTTCCGCTTAATTTAAAAAAATTAAATAACCACCTACTTACATATTTACATAATAATATATAAATTAAAATTTACACAATAATTTTTTTTATCCCTCATGGAAATTGATAAATCCAGGTTTAAGATGGAATAAAATACATTTTTTAATAATTGCCCTATTTTTCTGATAATATTTATATTACTTTAAATAATAATAAATAAATATTTATTTTTAATAATTGTTTAAAAATATCATGTTACTAAATTAGAAGAAAATTTTACATATTGTTTTGGTTTTAATAAATTTATTAACTATATTCAAATTATTATATTTCATTTATATAAATGTTCATGGTTGATTGATCGCTAAAAAACGCCTTGCCCCCTAGACGAGGATGGAGCGCTACCGCTCGAGAGATACCCGGGAGCATGGAAGGAAATTACTATGCAAAAAAATATTTCATTCATATATAAATAAATCACTATATAAAAAACATGAAATTTAATTATTTAATATTTTCAATAAATTTATTAAATAGTGTGACAACTTTGTAAATATTAATTCCAAGGATCTATTCAAGTAGTTAAGAATCAGGTGTTGTGGCTCAGATCAGAGAGATCACGATATCCATTCTCAAAGGGAAAAAATCAAATAAATAATTTTTTTTTTGTTTGCTAGTTTGTTAGTGACCTGCGGAACTAACCTGTGGCTAAGAAACGACGACTCAGGGGAATCTAAGCCGTCAAAATCATCTGGGGACTGCACCCAGCCTGAGCCACACCAACCCTTAACATGGTTGGATTTTTTGTCCCCGCAGGTTTCGAACCGGTGACTTTAACATCACAGAATGCCTTAACAGCACACTCTGTCACCAACTGTCCTACACCTCGGGGACAAAAATCAAATAAATATTATACAACTTTAAATAATTAAATAATTAATATTATAATGAAAAAAGTTTTCAATCCTTTGTTTGTCTTTTCTTCTTCCTTAAATGCCCTACTTTATGAGAATAAGAAGCACAATCCATGTAGATGTACATGGTATAAGTTTTGCGAATCCATAGAATTCATGGTATATGAGTTTATAATGCCTAGAGGATTAATAGTTGTTTTAACAGAGCAACAAACAAGATATGAAAATGGAAAATAATTGGTGTACTTAGATAATTAGTTAATTTTATAATGTAACATTATGGTTTTTACTATGAAGCATCATAATTTTTATTAAATCTATAAACAAAATATGAAAATGGAAAATAATTAGTATACTTAGATAATTAGTTAATTTCATAATGTAACACTAGAGTTTTTACTATGAAGCATCACATTTTTTATTAAATCTATTAACTAGTAGGGAAAATATTACAAAGTAGTAAATGATTATATCAAAACATGTAATACCATAACCTTGACTCATTAATAATTTTATAGTAGCAAGCGAGTAATAACTATGTGGAAGACACTTATTTTCTCAAGTTATAAATTCAAGGCATTAAGACCATGTTATTACATAAATTTAACATCCAAAAAGCATGAGAGAATAATTTTGAGATGATATAAAGGATAATATAACACCTTAGGATAACCCTAAATGTAATTCCAAAAAAGGGAGTTATGATGATCAACATTGAGATGATACTTCAATGTTAGAAAGGAGTTAGTCTATGAGACTTTACCTCGATGTTAAAAGGAGGTTAGTTTATGAGAATTTATGATAGTTGGATGTAACTACAAACCAATTGTGAGTTATTCAATCTATTCTTAGGAAATTACATCGATTTATATAGGGTTTAGTTACAATATGAATAAAGTTTGTCAAAGGTGGTTTGCTGAGTTAGTGAAATCAAGTCATTGATATCCCCCCACTAGGGTTCAATTCTCACCAAGTCATTGATATTTTTCCCACTAGGGTTCAATTCTCACCAATGATATGCTTGTGCATGTGCTTGCACTTGTGGATGTGCCAACATAAGGCACATGTTCAAGTCCTTAGTGTCTTTGATGGAATAGATACCCCTCACTTACATGTTGTTGGTTGCACTTTCTTCCAAATAAGGTAAGGTGCACTAGCCACATCGTGATAAGTGGAAACCATACACGAAAACATTATATCAATAAAAAAATACACATAAAAGAAGCATGTACTAGTGACAATACCTTATATAGGTCTGAAAGAGGAAAAATCTTATACTAGACTAGACAAAGAATCATCATGGAAAAATATGGATTAACAAAGTCGTTCTTAGTACTTTGAGCAATGCTTGTCAAATGCAATATTAGTAAACATACAAATTGCCACTATTTGGCATAATATCTATGATATCTTTAATTTTTATTAAGTACTACTTGCTTGTAATTATTCATTTTGATTGTTGTAAGGTCATATATTATTGAATTTTACTAAGTAATGTTGGTTTATTATATAGAAAAGTAGGTCATTTATAGAATTTCATTTTCATTTGTGAAAAATCAATATAATAATATTTAAGCCAAATAAATTGTTTGAGACATTAAAACCAAAATTTTACCCTGTTATTTTGAAAATTTGAATATCCATAATATTCAACCTAATTATGTGATCGAAATATTATGTGAAGGCACTAGTGTTGTCAGTGTTCATGGATATACTTAAATAACTAAGTATTCTAAGTCAAATAAGAAAACCAAGACTCAAATCCAATAAATGCATGAATAAGTGATTATGATTAGTTACAAATTTTGGGTGATTTTGATTAAAGATTACCCCTCTCACGGATCACTATAAACCATTATATATATGAATCTAAAAACAACACTATAAAAAAATAATGGTTTTACATGTAATATCATATCATTATATGGTATGATCAAACGACTTATTCATTTATTCTTATAAGCACAACACATTGTATTCACAAGAAAGATTGAGATTAAAATTTAAATCTCAAAATAGCATGTCAACCATTTTAGGAATATAACGTTTTATGATCTTTCTAATTAGAAAACAAAGTTATTAAATCTATAATAATTGCAACAAATTTGTATGTAAGGAACTGATCCGGATTTATGAGTGGAGCAAAATGAATAATAGATTGAATACAATAACACAAAAATATGAAGAACAACAACAGATATGCAATGAACAATAACTTTTATTGAATAAAGAAAATAGTCTAAAATTGTAAGACTGCGGAACTGAAAACAACTTGCTTGAATGGTGGTAGCTATCTCTGAGAAGAGATGTGGCTTTTGCGTGCATTCGTCTGAGTAGAATGATTAAAATGAGGCTCCAGAGGCCTTTTTAACATTACTCATGAATGCCAAAACCCTAGACATCCAAAAACCTAACCCTAGGAGATGAAACACCAAACATTATGTGGGCCCTGATGGGTAAGTTGGTACCTCAACTTCCCGGGGTTGTAACTTTTGCATACGACCTTCGTTTTAGGCGTGTGATAGCCCGTTGGAAAGGTCTTTTTGAGAACTACACACTATGTTTTCAAAATTGATTTCGTCTATAGTTTGTCTATGGAAAGCCAAAAAAACATTGTTTAGGGCCCCTAAATGGCCCTGGAAGTACATAAAGATGTACTGACATGAAAACTTCCAAAATAATCTAGTTGGAATAGGTGGGTGACCACCAATATCCACCTAGATTCTATGTAGGGCTTCAAGACAGCCCTGGAATTGCAGAACCCACAATTACAAATAAATGTCATCATTACAGAGAGAGGTGTTGAACTAAAAAATGTCAAGATGAGCGAGTTGGAATAGGTGGGTGGCCACCCATATCCACCTAGATCAGTCCTCCCCCATTAGGAATAAATGGTCTCCATTGCATTGATTTCCCCCATCAGACGAGGAAATTTCTACTGAATTTGGCCCCGGGTGAGCCACTTCCCTTGGTGCAAGAGCTGCCCTAGCTTCACAACCCGATAAAGTTGGATCCACTACTAGAAAGTGCCCTTGAATTGTGTTTCCACTATATGATCAGTGGATGCATGTTCCAAGCAGTCAAGGTTGAGATTTGTTGCTGTCAATTGTTATGCAATCTCTGAGGTGTCCAATAATGGTGGAAAATATGGCCCAAGGAGGTCCACATTGAACACTGGGTGCAAGCCAAGGAAGGGTGGAGTGTTGAGCTCAAAAGCATTGTCACCAAAAACCTTGGTGATAGTGTAAGGCCCATAGTGAAGTGGACGGAGATTTCGATGGGGCCCTGTAAGGCGCTCTTTCTGCAAATGTAACCATACCTTGTCTCCCACCTAAAACGTATGTTGTACCCATTGTTGATAATGGCATTGCTTGTATTTAGAATTGTCTTTCTGCAAAATATCATGGACATGTTAGCGGATATGTTGAATCCACTCAATGAATTTGGTGGCTTTATCAGCCTCAGAATGAACATCGAAAGATTATGCCTATGTGGTTGCAAGAGGGGGTGCAACATCAATGGGACCCAAGGGTTGGAATCCCAACCCCACTTGAAATGGGCTATGGTCGATGGAGCTATGGAGAGCCTTGTTGTAGATTTGTTGAACATAGGGAAGACTCTCATCCCATGTTCATGGATTCTTAGAGTTATACATGCACAGGATGTGCAAAATCATTCAATTGACAACCTCTATTTGGCCATCGGTTTGGGGGTGGGAGGCAATGGATTTAGTGAGCTTGGTTTCCAACAGTGACCAGAGACTCAACCAAAATGTGTTGAGGAACCTACTGTCCCGATATGAGATGATGGTCTATGGTATCCCAAAATGTACCCACATCCATTCTAAGAAGAGCTTGGCAGTATCTGCCATTATGATGCTCTTCTTGCAGGCTGTGAGAATTCCCATCTTCGAAAACCAATCAACCACCACAAACACACAATCATTGCCTTGCTTGGTGGATGGAAGGCCAGACATGTAATCCATCAAGATGGATTCCCAAGGCCTCTCGGGAGTAGGAAGAGGGGTGTATAAGCCTTGCTTCTTGATGGTTGGCTTGGCAATGGCACATGAACTGCAAGATCTAATATACTTGTTGACGTCCTGTCAAAGTTTTGGACAATAAAAATGTTTTTGTATAATGACCACAGTTTTATCCACGCTAAATGTCTTACCATCCGACTGTAGTGAGCCTCCCAAATCAGTTTTGCACACTCGCTTGGGGGAACACAGAGATGGCCCGTATGGCATAACAGTCCATCCTGAATGTGAAAATCAGTGACATTCCTTCCTGTACCCAAGAGATGATAGGTGGTGGTGAAGTCAGGATCACACTGATAAAGTTGAGGCCACTCAGATGCCTCATGCCCATAGGAATGGAGCACGGGGGTGAGTGCAACAACGGGAGGTCAACTGAGGCAGTCAGTGACATGATTTGTGCTCCCTATATTATACTTGATGTTGAGATGGAACTGTTGCAAGTATGTAGACTGCTTTTGATGGTGGTCATTCTGCAACTTCCCTTCTGTCTGTATGAACTGCAGAGGCTTGTGATCAGTGTGGATGATTGTCTCCTTTCCCAGAATGTAATGTTTCCATTGACGACATGCTTGCACAATGGAATACATTTCCTTATCATAGGTGGGGTATTTCCAGACAATATTTGAGAGTGTCTCACTATGGTATGCTACGGGATGACCGTGCTAAGTGAGAACTGTGCCTACAACATAGTCGGAGGAATTAGTCTCAATCTTGAATGATTGTTGAAGATCTGGTAAGGAGAGTACTAGAGCTGAGCACAAGAGATGCTTCAGATCATCAAATGATCGTTGTTGTGCCTTCCCCCATGCGAACGTTTCCTTGCCACTGCCCTTAGTCACTTGGCTGAGGTCCCATGCAATATGGGAGAATCCCAACACGAACCTTCAGTAGAATTTGACAAGTACCAAGAAGATCAAAAGCTCAGTTAGTGTGGTCGGGGCTGGCCAGTCACGGATGACTTGGATCTTAGCTGGATCCACATGTACCCCATGCTCATCAACAATGTATCCCAAGTATTGGACCTTGTTCATGCCAAAGGAGAATTTTTCCAAGTTAGCATATAGCTTGTGCTGCTACAGAGTGCTCAAAACCTGTTGAATATGATGCATGTGCTCCTCCCAAGTTCTGTTGAAAACGAGAATGTCATCCAGATATTCCACCATAAAAGAGTTAGTGAAGGGTCTCAATACATCATCCATCAACCTCATGAAAGTTTTTGGTGCATTTGTTAAGCCAAAGGGCATGACCAACCATTCAAAGATACCTTCTTTATATTTGAAAGTTTTCTTCCATACATCATTCGGTTCGATGGGAACCTGGTGGTAGCCAAACTTTAGGTCAATATTGCTGAAGAAATTTTCCCCCTTGAGTTCGTCAATAAGGTCATCAATTCAGTAAATTGGGTATTAGTTCCTGACTATGATTTTGTTTAATGCTCTGTAATCAATGTAGATCTTCCAGGTCCCATCTTTCTTCTGCACCAGTACAATAGAGCTTCCACAAGGGGAGGAGTTGGGTCGGATGTGCCCCTCTTGAAGTAGTTTTTGGATATGGCGCTTTATTTTGTCATTTTCCATCAGCGAGTGATGATAGACTAGTCCATTAGGCAGAGGTGCATCGGGGGTTAGATCAATTGGATTCTTGACTTGGAAGTGCGTTGGTACCCCAGTGGCTGAGGAGAAGATGTCTTTGTACTCTTCCATGATCCTGTCCACTTGCTTCTGCTACAAAGAGAGGCTCTATGTAGAGGTCATGGATGTGGTGGAGACCTTCTGCTCACTGTGAGCACATATCACAAAGAATATGAACTTCTCGGTCTGTGAAATTATGTTAGTGCATTTCTTAATAGAGATTAAAGAAATAGCGGTAGGTGACGCTACCTCTGGTATCCTATACAATTGTCTACCCAAGGTAATAATAACACTGTGGGGTCTAGAATCATACACAACATGTCACTTCCACAAATATGGTTGGCCTAAAATAACATCACAAACTTCAAGGGGAGAAATTTCACACAATACCTCGTCTTTGAAGGGCTTGATGCCATAAGGAAGAAGACATTGTTGGCTGACGCAGAGATCTCTTCCTTGGCAAAGCTAGCCGATGGTGTAGGGATGTGGGTGCAGTGTCATCGGTAGGTCTAGCTGCTTGATGACCTCTGCTGAGATCAGGTTCTTATGACTGCCACTATCGATAATGAAATGAAGTGGATCCCCCTATACCCACATATGTGAGTGAAAGAGGTGTTCCCCTTCCTATGGTTCTTCTAGTTCGCTTGGCTGGACTTTGGTAGTAGTGATAATGGAACTGGGTACATCATCAATAATCCGCTTCCCTCTTTCTGAATTTGATTTAGAGTCAGAATATGCCTTTGACTCGGAAGCTTTCAGCTTGGCCTCCAATGACTTCTTGGAGCGACATTCTTCGGTGTTGTGCCAAGGGATTTTATGGTATTCACGCCACTTTCTCATGTCCTTCTTCAACTTCTCACTACCCTTCTTGGGTTGCAGCTTGGACTGGTTTTCCAGAGAGTGGCCATGTTTTCTTTGTCCCTTGTTTTGTGGGTTGGGGCCACCTTTTCCTTACTTCGACTTTGAGGATTTTGCAGATCCAAACTCTCGCATCTTCTGCTTAAATTTCTTCTTGATCTTGACAACATATCTATAAGCCGCACCTAATGATGTGATGTCCAGAAACTCCATTTATGTTTGAATGTATATATGAAGACATATGTGGTATTTGAGCACTAGATGTCATTCAAAGTATTTGATACCCAATTTGGTGTGTAGGGTATGGAAAATATTGGTGAAATATGGTACTTTCTGGTCCCTTTCCTGACGCAACATTGTCCATCTTCTGTACTGGTCCTCGTAGCATCCAACATGCTAGTATTTTTCTTTAATGGCATCCCTGAAGGAATCCCATGTGGGGGTGACCGCAAATATTTCAAATTCCTCTATGGCCCTTTGCTCAGAGTAAGTATCCCACCAATCCTTAACATGGGGGACAACCTTGAGGAGTGAAAAAGTAATCTTTTCCCTATCAAAAAAATTGTGGACCGAAAATTACCCTTTGAGCAGATTCAATAATTTATCCATAGCATCTGCATCTATCAATCCTTCAAATAATGGAATATCAAAATTTACTTGTACCTTGAAGGGGGTTGCATGGCCGCTTGATGAAGATGCGTCTCTTGTGGGCAGTTGTCGAAGGATCTGTGCAAAGTTGTCCATCATTTCATTCCTTTGTCGCACAAGGGCTTCCTTGAACAAAAATTTAAAAGGATCCCCTACTCCATCATCTTTCTTCTCTTCCCCCGTGAGTTTTTTTCGGGCTCGGCATGACCGATCTTGCAAAGGCTCGACTGGTTCAAGTCCCAACTTCTTGTACCCAGATCTTGTCAGGGACATGCACAAAGAAAAACAAATGAAGAGAAGACCGCTCTGATACCATTGATCCAGATTTATGAGTGGAACGAAATGAATAACAGATTGAATACAATAACATAGAGATACAAATAACAACAACAGATATCTAGTGAACAATAACTTCTATTGAATAAATAAAATAGGATGAAACTGTAAAATTGTAGAACTAAAAACAACTTGCTCGAATGGTGGTAGTTATCTCTGAGAAGAGATGTGGCTACTATGCACATTCGTCTGAGAGGAATGATTACAATGAGGCTCCAAAGGCCTTTTTAATATTACTCATGAATTCCAAAACCCTATACATCCAAAAACCTAACCCTAGGAGATGAAATGCCAAAATTTATGTGGGCCCCGATGGGTAAGTTGGTACCTCAACTTCCCGGGGTCGTAACTTTTGCATACAACCTCCGTTTTAGGCGTGTGATAGCCCATTGGAAAGGTATTTTCGAGAACTACACATTGTGTCATCAAAATTGAATTTGTCTATAGTTTGACTGTGGAAAGCCAAAAAAAAACACTGTTTAGGGCCCCAAAACGGCTTTGGAAGTACAAAAAGATGTACTGACATGAAAGTTTCCAAAATAAGCCAGTTGGAATAGGTGGGTGGCCACCAATATCCACCTAGATGTTGTGTAGGGATTTAGCACAGCCCCGGAAGTGAAGAAACCACAATTACAAAGAGATGTCATCATTACAAAGAGACGTGCTGAACTAAAAACTTTCAAGATGAGCTAGTTGGAATAGGTGGGTGGCCAACAATATCCACCTGGATCAAGAACTCTATAATCCCAACCAAAATATCTTGACATTTATAGGGACATATTTTGATTTTACCTAGAGAATCCAAGTGCATTTTTTAGTTCAATATGAGAGGGATGTTTAATGCCCATGCCTAAAAGTGATGTGACATGTGGTATAACTTGATCTAATATAATATTTAAAACACAATAAAACAAACACAACCTAGTATAATTTCATGCTTATATATAAACTTAAGCAGTCAAATCATTGCGTAGTGGGGGTCCCTTGTCCCACAAACAAGAGGTTCTCATACATTAATTTGATGTCTGGATAGGATGTGACCTTAAAATTAAATTCCATGTTTGTTCATAAACACACATCAATGTAGATCCATCTTAACTTGGGATCTTAACTAGGAACCTTTTAAGCATCGAGAGATTTGCATTTCATTTTTTTTCATCCCTCTTGATGCTTAATATATCTTGAATTAATATGGATCTATATTGGTGATAGAAACAAAACTAAATTGTTATAGTCAATAAAAAGTTCATCAATCGTATAGTTTTTCATGGTTCTTTATCTTGTGGTGTCCAAAATTTAAATTAATCTTGGAAAAATACTATTCTTCTTATAAATAATCAATCAAATTATTAATCCTTCATAGAAAATACTAATTATTCACAATAATCTTGTTCAATGCACAAAATTCCACACACATCCTGTTGGATTACTGAGAGGGGGGGTGAATCAGTAATAGAGCAATTTAACCATATAATCCAAGTGTTATATCAATGAAGCATTATTATCCAATAACTGCAGAGTAAATAAGC